>OZ057404.1:41605012-41663351 GCA_964056735.1 Allodiplogaster pararmata | reverse complement strand
TTGTACGGCCTCGAATGTGCTCCATGCACAGCAAAGACTATGCAGATGCTGCATGTTATGGAGATGAAAATGCTGAGATGGAGCCTCGGACTCACTCGTCTAGACATGGTGCGAAATGAAACCATCCGAGATCGTCTGGGCATCGCTTCTATATCAGAAAAGCTTCGATAGTCAAGGCTGAGATGGTACGGACACGTGATGAGATCAAATCTCCATTCCGTTTCTCAATCGTCCTGGAACCTCGAAGTAGAGGGCAAAAGACCCAGAGGCAGACCCAAAACTAAATGGCGAGACTGCATCTAAGTAGACATGAAGACGACCGGGCTAAAGACTGAAGACGCAGCTGATCGGGTGAAATGGCGTGGTGCAGTCTACAAAGCGGACCCTGCCCGGCGGCGGGATAAACGCTAGGAAGAAGAAGAAGAAGACATGCACACACATATGTATGTATATATATATATATATATATATATATATATATATTTGTGTGTGTGCTTTGTACGTTATGGAAAACGCAGAACAAGACAAAAAGGAAAACAGAATCTAAAAAAATTTCATTTCAACAGTAGATAATCGTTTGATCTTTCTTTTTTTTCTAACTTTGTACGAGTGCCGTTCGAATACGTGTGGAAAGATTAGGTAACTGAACATTTTTAAAGGAGAAATCAGAGGTTTAGAAAAGGTTTCGATGAGTCGGGTGTCTTTTACTACTCGATATCAAAGTAGGTGAGCGGAATGGAGAATTGCTGAGATTCCACTACTCTCAGGAGAATAACATAAGAATGAGGGGCAGTTGGAGCTATAATTTAAGGGATTCGGAGAGACAGAGGGAGTACAGAAGAAGAAGAATAACAAAGCATCTTAAAAAGAATGGGCTCGAAATACAGAGGAAGCCTTAAATAGTAGAAAAATCTGAGCAAAGTAAGAAGCCCCCAGTTGACGATAATATTTATAGAGAAGAGCAGAAAAAAGAAAGAAAGACAGAGAGAGGGAAAGAAAGAAAAAAGAACGAGATGTGAGCCTCTCTTTTTGGTTTTAACATCGCCAAGAGTGTGAGAGCTTGGAACTTGTTGAAACAAAAACAATGATATCCAAATCGAATACTGGTTGAGAAAACAAACTTTTCTGGGAGCGCTCTGGTTTCCTAGAAATGCAACCTGCCAATGATTTTATGGATCACCTGCACTGCTTAATTATAAGGATCAAACTGACTCGAGAGTGAATTTTCGACCCAAAAAATTGCAGAAAAAACCAACCCCGAAAATCAACTAAACAATGAGCAGGAAAAAACATTTCATCACATAATACAAGATGTTAGATTAGTCAAAAAAGTGCATTTAATTAATAAAAAATGGGAATGAGCCACTTTTAAATTGTTTGACACCAGTGACAATGAAAATAATTCAAACTATCATACTATTGAATGTATTGTAGAAAAAAACCCCAAAACGACGAACAAACTTGTTTCAGTAAGCTACCGAAACATCGGAAGCTCAACAAACCTTTCAAAAAGACGAACCCACGTCGGAAGACGTTCAAGACTCTTAAAGAGGCCGACGTTCTAAAGAAAATCATCTTGCGGATCCGGAAGCGGACTCTGAATTATGCACCTAGGGTATGGAATCTTGTCTTTTCATGTCGTTCCTATTCTTCTTTTTTTCCTGAAGTTTGTTCCGCGGTAGGGCAGGATTAAAACGTGAAAAAACTGGTTGTATCTCCGTTTCTTCTCTCTTCATTGTGTTTGTATGTCATATTGAATGTACGAATGTAAGTGGCATATGAATTTTGTAGTAGGGAAATCCATTTCGACGAGATAATTTTATCGAATATTTCACTTCCCTGATAAAATCTCACCGGTAATTTTCTTGACAAACCCGGTGTATTCCAGCCTCGAGTTCTACCCTTCTACTGTGAAAGATGCAACTACGGGACACGATCTCTCAAGGTTACTGGCATAAATACAGGGTGTACCAAAAGTCCAGGTGCATAGTAGTTTTCCGATAAAAACTTAACGGATGGAGCAAATCAAACAAAATTCTCATCAAAGTTTATTCAACTAGTTTGGAATATAACTACTTTTTCAAATTTCGAACAGCCCTCATTTCTCTTCGACACAGGCGCGGAGTCGCTTGTGGAAGGCACCCACCGTGGTGGACAGGTAAGTGACGTCAAGATCATCCCACGCCTTCTATAGGGCGCGCTTAAGACTTTCCAATTTTTCGTGTGAAGAAGCACAGGCCTTGCTCTCAAGGACCGACCACACAGAGAAGTCCAGGGGATTCAAATCAGGTGAATACGGAGGTCATTCGGCGGAGGAGATCATGGACGGGAAATTGGTCTTGCACCAGTCTTGCACCACTTTAGCCTTGTGGGCGAGCACAGAGTTTTGCTGGAACGTCCATTTGCGTCCAGCGAAGCAAAACCTGGCCCCAGGGAAGTACTTCCTTTATGAGAATGTCGTTCAGGTAGTTATTGTCATTCACTTTGACTCCCTGCTCGACGAAAACGAGTGGAGTTTTGCCAGTCGCGCAAATCCCGGCCCAGACCATGAAAGAAGCGGGATGGCCCTTTCTCGAGACGTAGCAGCCAATCTTATTGGCATCGTTGGCCGATTTCGACCGAATCTTATCGTTCTGGTGGTTGAAGGATGTCTCAATATTGAACAACTTCTCATCGGTGAAGAGAATATCCAAACAGTTCTAGACATCTCCGAAGACGGGTCGCCTTCATCTGGTCCGTCAATGCGTGACTCTTCTGCAGCTTGATGAGGCAAAGTCCCATGCGAGATTTGACGATACCACGAGCATATTTTTTTAACGATTTTTTTAAAATATAGATGTATCCGAGATATTCAGCTCCTTTGCGACTTTTCTGAGACTTCGTGTAGGGTTATATCGAATCTTGTCTCGGATGCTTTTTACGTTAAAGGAAGTGGTCGCGGTCACTGATCTGCCACTCCTGGGACGGTCATTCGTCGTACCAGTCTCACGAAAGCGACGTATTGTGTTTTGAATGGTCCTGTGAGAGAATCCAGTGGTTCTGGCGATGTGCTATTGAGTGTGCCCAGACTGGTTCAAGCGCAAAATGTAGCCTCGGTCCATATCAGAGAGCATTACCGGAGAACGAAAAGAGTTGTCATTCTGATTTTTAGGGTATGTTAGCAACATTATGAATAAGATACAAAAGAAAAATCACACGACCGCTCACCAAAAAAAAAGATACAAAGTCGGGCACCTGGACTTTAGGTGCACCCTGTACATACATACGGTCAAGCTGAATGTAGGGATCTTTTTTATATTTGGCTACATAATTATGAATGTATATTGTGCTCGAAAACATACGTTGAGACCAAAATTAAATACTCACGCTCAATAAAAGGTCGGTAAAATTTATTGTCAATTATAAGAGCATATTCGGAAAAGTGAACCAGCATTCTATTCGGATATATCTTTCACATTTATTCATCCAGATATTCATTAATGAACCAAGCGGATGTTTCTGAAGTATTCCAACTCAGTGATGACAGTGATTTTTGAACTGGTTCTGGGGTGTTTCCATTTCCGGTCTTCTGATTGGAAGTTAAAATAGATTTTTAGATAGCCAAAAGTTTTCAAAACTTATTGCTGGTTAAAATCTGAGAATGGTTGAGAAAAATCGAATGATATCGTTAGTAAAATGACTATAAAATGTGAATGAAGGAAAGTGCTTGACGGTGAAGAGTTAGTGGAGATTGGAAGATACGCATCGGGCCGCATTAGGTATGTTCCAATTAAATGGATCTTTTTTAGGTGGCTAAAAGCCACGACTGTACGCTCAAGAAAGGCCGCAAGGAGGTACGGAATATGATGAAGGAAACTAACACCAAAAGCGGTTCGATGATTGAATATTTCGAAAACTTAGTTGAAATCATCGACTTGAAGTGGGGATTTGATAAATTGGTAGTGTGTCTGATTATTGTAAAATGTTACCAAATTCTACCTCCAACTCATATAGATCGACTGAAGTTAAGTAATTTGAGATGAACATATCAGTACATATTAGTAGATTTACATATTAGTAAGGAAAACAGAATTCAGTTGAACGAATAATTTTCTGCCACCTAGTTGTTTTTGTGTATGTACTGGATTCAAGGGTCGTGGTTGCTCCGGTGAATACTAAACCCGTGAGTTTTATACAATACATTATTAGGGATTTCCAAATTCGGAACGATTGAAGACATATTTTATGTTATGGTTGGCAGACGCTCAGGTCAGTAATTCTCACGAATTGATTTTTTTATCTTCATATGATTAACCCTTTTTGAATGAGATTTGACGAGAAAAATCATTCAGATGACATTTTGCAGAGCAACAACTTTCGAACCTCGCGATTTACAACCAGTTCAAAGACAGCATGGCAGCTCTCGAATGGATGCATCGGCCAAACTTGGTCAAGGTGAATATTTATTCATTTATTCAAGGTGACTATTTGTTAATTTAGTCAAATTTGTTTATTTATCAAATCAAGGTGACTATTGGATTTTCAATCTAGTCAAGTTGGCCACGGAATTGCGTAGGACGATCGGGTATATCGAGAACGTAACTGATCTCTTTTTATGAAATAAGGCTAATGATACTGGTATAAACCTATTTGCACTGCCCCTGCTCAACATACCGTGTACCGTGCAAAAATCTATCAAGTTTCGATTTTTCGTTAAGAACTTTTTCATTGGTTATCCTGTATTTAGAAATTCTAACCATTCATTTCGAAATTGAATAACGAAAACGTGAGTCAAAAAGCACGGAATTAATAATACTAATAATTAAGCTGCAATAAGAAAACCATTGTATAACACATATCCATTTTCTACAAAAAAAATTAAACTCGATCTGAAAAAGATCTAATACAATTTTTTTTATTTTCAATGAAACTAGTCGTTTTACAATAATAAATCTTTTCGGCCACGTAGTAGTAAAGAAATTTGAAAAAAAAAAGGAATTTTCCGTAAAAATTAGAAAATTTGGAAAATTCGAGTTTTGGTGCAAACGAGTTCGGTTCATATTGCAGCAGACATTTTACCATAACAACATCATTTAATTTCATGGAATACACAAAAAAATCAAAAGTTCAAGACAATATGTCCGCTTTTTGCGAAGTTATGTTTTAAAAAAAAATTTGGTAAAGTTTTGCACGGTACTGTATGTATGTATTTATATAAACTGATTCATGAAGCCTAGCTTTCTTTCTCTCTCTCTCTCTCTCTCTCTCTCTCTCTCTCTCTCTCTCTCTCTCTCTCTCTCTTTCTTTCTTTCTTTTTTTCTTTCTTTCTTTCTCTGTCTTTTCCTCTCTTTCTCTCTCTGACTCTCTCTCTCTCTTTATTTCTGTCTCTTTCTCTCTTTTCTTTCTCTCTCACTTGCTCTCTCGCTCTATCTTTTTCTATCTTTATCTCTCTCTCGTTTTTTCTCTTTCTGTCTCGCTTCGTGCTCTTTCTCTTTCTCTCTCTCTCTTTCTGTCTTTTCTTTTTCTCTCTTTCTCTGTCTGACCCTCTCTCTTTATCTATCTCCTTTCTCTCTCTCTTTCTTTCTTTCTTTCTTCTTTTTTTTCTTTCTTTCATAGTCGACGCTTTTATATAAAAATAAATAATGTTGAAAAACGTTTTCCAACTCAGGATAGATTTTTCAACTTTGAAAAAACAGAAAACTACATGTGAAAACCGTTTGTTTATTTCGTGCTTGAAAAGAAATTTTTTAAAAATCCCCTTTCATATTCTGTTTGAAGATGAACTTAGTTTTGTAATAAAAAAAGTTGAGGCTCTGGGAATGATTTTTGGTTCTGTTAACTCTGGTCAACAAATTATTTATAGCCTTTTTTTCAGCTCAACGACACCGTTTATCAGGATACGACGGCGGTGTTCGTCCCCACTCCGAGTTATAACCCCGCGAGGCTACAGTAAGATTCGCTGATTTTTAAAGAAATAATAGAATTGTTTTTTCTGTTCGTTCCTAGCATAACAAGTTTTCCGTTAGGAATACTGTATATATCTCACAGTATGTTATGTTTGTGAAAAACACCTGAGCTTTTTGATTGATACCTATGCAATAGAGCGATTTCTTTTAACAGAGTATGAGCTTTCTCTACGCTAAGGATCACCTAATCCTCATGCAAATAAAACTATTCTTATTCTTTATAAGGGCACTCTTTATTACTAATTATTCTAATGTATGAATTCTCGTTAGTATTCATTTCAAAGTGTAGGGTACTAGCTACAATGTTTTAAAAGAACACTTCCGGATCAGTTTTACCCCACACCGGATCGCGTCTAGGACTTTTTACTGTCTCGTTCCTGATCCGTACTGCCTCGTTCCTAAGCCGAATTTTCTCGTTCCTAAGCCGTACGACCTCGATAGCGTAACCTTTGCCTAAGCCTAAGCAGGAAAAAAAAAGAGAGTAATAAAAAAAAAATAAAAAAATAAGAGAGAGAGGAAAGAGAGTGTGGGCTTATAACGCTGGAGGGTCGAGAGCTTCAACGACTTCCTCCAGTGTCTCGCGAAGGAAGATCTACCCGTTGGGCAAGACAACAACAACAACAAGCCTAAGCAGAAAAACATTTTAAAAAAAACTTTTTCTTGATTTTGTGAATTTATTGCCTGAGTGAATCAAACTCCGCACTGTCTGACGCTGCACACTGACCCAAAAAAGCGTGAGGTGATAGCTGACAAGCAGAGAAGAATTAGAGATAAGATAGTACAAAGAGACTGCAGACAAGTTGAGATAAAAATAACTGTCTCACACTGCACGTTGCACTCTACCTGGGAAGACAGAGACGCAGTCCGGCGTGGGCTAAAGCTCAAACAAGCTTCTTTTGCTTTCCTTTAATAGGGTTCTTATTCATTGAGAAGGTTTTCGGTGATCGCAACTTTTATTCTTTTGAAGGTTTACTCAGCGTTAGCAACATTCTTTCAAAGGGTACTCGTCGTAACTTCTGATTCCAAATAAGAACTCTTCGCAAATATTCTTTTTTTCTGAAGGATCCTCTCTGCTCGTGTGATTGTTGCGAATAAGGTGAGCACGCGGAAGGGAGATATTTCCGTGCCACTCGCGGTCGCCTATGAGAAGAATGACGCCAACACCATGATGCCTAAGGATTTGAGCAGCTCACGTTAGTCAATGCTTTTAAAGGGAAATATTATACACTTCAAAGTATTGATCGTTTGAAAATTTTAGAGTTCTTTTAGAACATAGTAATTCTTCTTAGAGTAGAAGTATGTTTTTTCAGTTGGGGTATACTGTAGATATAATAATCAAAGCAACAATTTCACAAAACTTTTGGTTTCTCATGTTTTTCTTTTTTTTTTAAAATCCAACTACCTTTTTTGTATCCAACTACCTTTTTGGTATCCAACTTCTAAAGCTTCCCAGTTTGTGTGATTTTTCTCCCTTCAAATATGTGTTCCAGCACTTTGTATTAAGGTCTTTCTGAAAATTTTCAAGATATGTTTTCTCTCTCCTTCACTCTGTGCAGGGTTTTTTTTGGTGTGAGATGAGTAACATAAGGAATGGTATTTGTAGGAAGGAGCATCAGTGCTGAAGATTTAAATATGTATATCCTTGCCATCTTCGACTAGTGCCCTCTTCAATGCTCGATCGTGCCCTCTTTAAATATGTATATCCTTGCCATCTTCGACTAGTGCCCTCTTCAATGCTCGATCGTGCCCTCTTTAAATATGTATATCCTTGCCATCTTCGACTAGTGCCCTCTTCAATCCTCGATCGTAGAAACAGCCTTTGTGAAGAAAACGCTCCGATTCATCGTCTGGCACATAGATGTCTCCGATCTCCTGGAAACTTATTCACTTAAAACTCAACTTGTTTTCTTCTTCTTCTTCTTGTTTCTAGCCTTTTCTTGTTTTTTTTTAGCCATATAGTATCGCCGCTTGGTTGCGCACCCGAGCACCACCTTTGTTCTCAATTCAAGACCAAAAAGCTGGGAAATTCGTTAGTTTCAAGAGTAGACCTCCTGTCAGGTTTCAAGACTCGGTGGCATCTCGGTCTAGGGAACAAGATCTTTGCAAGTCCTGGAATGTAACCTTCTGACAAAAGGCGCACACGAAACACTCAGAATGCCATATGCTTCCGGCGGCTTCTACAAGTGGCGAACTCATAATTCCAGCAGAACAACCTTCAATTCTTAAGACTTTTTTAACGATGATGTATACGATTTCCATGTTCTGAACGGGAAGAATCCTTCTCTGCTATCGCACAAAAAAATCTAGCATCACCACCATTATTGAGTCGCGGTAAGACGCCTCTTTTAAATTATATGTATGAAGTCTTTTTTATAACTATTACGTCATCGTTTCGAATTATATCCGTTTTTTTTTAAGCTGTCGACGTCAAAGAAAGGAAATACTCGGCTATAAGTCTCAGGCGATTTTTTACCAAAAATTTGTTTACCATAACATAGTGTGTCGAACAGTATTTTCTAACTAACCCCACTCGCTTGAAACGAAATTTTTTCTGCACTTGATTTCGGATGCAGCTGGGGGAAGGGCAATTCCACATACTTTTTTTTAAACGAGAATATCCATCCCATCCGTACTATGCTTTTGGGCAACTTCGGATAAACATAATCCGCAATGTCGTTGATAGAGGTAAGCATTCATGGAAGGCTTAACGGTTTACATGGGGAATCAGCTTAGCTCACGCTTTCAATTTTAATTATCGAGTATTGATTAAATAAATGTCAGCACTCTCGAAGCTTTCAAGCCATACCGTTACACTTGATGCGTATTCTTTGTTGGAAGCATTGCTTGCAAACGGGCCGAGATTTATCAAGCGTTCCGTCTGTACTACTGATGACGCTGTATTGCTCATCGTTTCTGATGCACTTTTCGCATTGATCGCACCGTAAATGACCCTCGAACATTAGTTTTATATTGAGTGCTTTATAGAAAATCTCATCCGCTACTAGATTTTTAGAGACAGGAATACTTCTAAATAGTTTAACATAATTACTTTCTTAGTTAATTCAAGAAATCTGCATACTCTCGTACATTATTAGCATAAATGCAATCTCTATGTGCAGCGCATATAACTGAATTACATGTAATATGTACATATACGGAACACTATACGTAACGACTTATTAAAAATAATTTATTATCAGAATTATACACGGAGTAGTCGAAGCTATCGAGTTTCACTTAAATTCAAAGTTAGATGCTAAAAGAAAAATTTTCTCGAAAGTCGAAGCTGATTTGATGAAAATTTCTTGAAAACGTTGTTGTAGGATACATATTTGGTTGCTGCATACAATTCGTTGAACTAAATTACGAAACGGCATCAAAACCCTTGCTGGAAACTACACTGAAGAGGCAAATGGTTCTAAGCTACTGGTTCTCTTTAACTAGGTTCCTAGACTCGAAGCCATTTCAACCTAGTTGTTCGTCATTTCGGAAAGCTGACTTCATGCCACAGCTGGCCGAGAGCGTAGATAGCGTCCTCGTGAAGAATGTCTCCTTTGCATTGACCACACCCAGGCATCACAGAGGAGTAAAGTGATGTTGGGTGCTTCTTTTCTATGTCGGTCCTCCCTTTTTGAACTTATGGAACGTTATAATTCAACTTTTTACTTTGCAAAGTAATTTTCTGCAAAGTTTTCTACCTTAGTGTATTCCTGCTTCAGCCGTAGATGTTAGTATTCCATATCATCCTCCGCAGAATTCGGATTTCTTGAAACAACTCTCCTCAATTTGCAAATTCCTCCAAGGAGAAATATACATTATCATACAATTTTGAGACTTCTCACCCAATTCCGATGAGGGAATTTGTGGTTCACTCGCAATCTTTGATAAATATTTCGGCAAAAAAGGCTCGTCTCTAAAAAAAAGGTTTTTACTACCACTTAGAACTTCACATTTCTTACCATGTTTTTACAGCTTCCATGAAACAAACAATGAATGAAAGGCAAGTTTTGACCTGCTTTGAGATATAAGACGATGCTGGGAATAATTATCGCCAAAATGCTCAAAATGTTGTTCCTCGGGCAGATTTCCCTTGAAAAACCAAGCTTTTCCATGGCAAGAAACGGAAAAAAGCGCCATGATAAATGGCAGCAAATAACATGCGTTTTGACGGGCCTGCCAAGAAAAACCGTCAAAAAACAAGCTTTCTACTTTGTACTCGTTTTGTCACTGCTAAAGAAGGGACAAAATTTGTAACTGCTTATGTCACTGCCAAAAACGGGCTTTTTTGTGTACTTCTTTTTTTCCTGCCAAAATCGGGCTTTTTTTGTCCTTGTTTTGTCTCTGCCAAAATCGGGCTTTTTTTTGTCCTTCTTTTGTCTCTGCCAAAACCGGCCTTTTTTGTCCTTGTTTTGTCACTGCCAAAATCGGGTTTTTGTTTGTCCTTGTTTTGTCACTGCCAAAATCGGGTTTTTTCTGTCCTTGTTTTGCCACTGCCAGAACCGGGATTTTTGTCCTTGTTTTGTCACTGCCAAATTCGGGCTTTTTTTGTAGCCCCTGCAACTCCTTAGCCTCATTTCTGGGATGATGGAGGATCGATCTCAGGAACTCTTTGAGGAGTGCCAATACTAGACTTTGATCTCTTTAAATGTGTGGTTCAGGCTACGTCTTTCAACGAGCCGGATCGAATCTTTACCTCAAACTTGGGTAATTAAACCAACTACAACCGCCACACAAATCTTTACGTACTAGCGCAGCAACATACATTTTTCTCAACTGTTTACTAAACTCGGTTGGGGTACGTCGCTAGAAGTGGTTAATATGTGGTCGTTGCGGAGCTTTGTTCAACGTACAAAAAGTGTTCAAAAAAAGATCCGAGTTTGGCAGTTCCAAAACATGTCACAAAGTAAAAACAAAATTGTCCCTGATTTGGTAGTGACAAAAAGTGTGTCAAAAAAAGAGCCGAGTTTGGCAGTGCCAAAACATGACGCAAAAGAAAAACAAAATTGTCCGTGATTTGGCAGGAACAAAACTTGGCCACAGAGTCATTCATCATTTGGCACTGCGAAATGGTGGCCGATTCTTCGTCCCTATTTTGGCAGCTAAAAAAAGACAAATAACGGAATTTCCTTCTCCCAAGTTCGCATACTCGAAATCTTGGCGAAATAAAGTTTTTGGCTGAGGAACAACATTTCGAGCATTTTGGCGAAAATTATTCCTAGCATCGTCTTATATGTATCTATCATATAATAATACATATGTACAAATTTACATATGTCGTCACAGCGTATTGACTTTTTTCAGTATCTCAATTTCTTTAATTATTCTTCAATAAGTTGTTTTCATATTTCCAGTTAGATGAGCTAGGAAAAAAAGCTTTTTTCAGCAAAATCTTTTTTAATAATAATAATAGTTTATCGCATTCAGAATTTTTAATGACAAAAACAAACAAACAAATTTATAGCACAATTGCAGCTACACTGAAAACATGAAACTTTTTCTAAAGTGAGTAAAGTTGAAATGATGAATGAATTTAATAGGTTATGAATAGTGCGCGGCTATTGTGTGAAAGGTTCCAAATTCAAACCCGTGCCAGACAGATCTACCCAAACCAAGAGTTGAGAAATGTTCGTAATGCTTGCACGAATCAGTCTTTCCCCAGTGATTGTACACACACTTACACTAGCCGTGAACCAGCGCGCCGCCACCGTTTCCACCAGGATAGGTCCGTCCCGCATCTCAGGGAACCGCGTATCTTGCCACGAGGCGGGAATAAGCGAGAGGAAGATTGATTTTTTATTACACATATTAGAGCAGTGCATAACATAATTGATGTGAAAAATTCACCTTATAATACACACACATATATATATATATATATATATATATATATATATATATATATATATATATATATATATATATATATATATATATATATATATATATATATATATATATATATATATATATATATTATCTGCATCCGAGAATGCGCATTGGTATTCAAACATCATAGACAATAAATTCGTTTGAAGAAAGAAAAAAAAAGACAATTGAGAGCTATGGCATATGAAGGCTAGATACTTCATTAAATGCTAAACACTATTCTATTTACAGACAGTTTTTACGGAAAGCTTTGAGAGACTTTTCCCGAAGAAGATCAATAGGTAACTTGCTAAATATTCGAGAAACTCGCAAAGAGAAGCTGTAGTACCTAGCAGTGTTACGAGTTTTTTCAACTTGAATACCACTAGGATTAGTTCTTGCACAACGTCCTTCTTTAAATATGCGGTTTCTATCAATTATGGACTGGTTCTGCATAATCTTCCAACCCATGACAACGTCGTTTTGATATCTCCTATCGGCCAAGTTTGTTAGGCCTAGACATCTTAGCCTAGTTTCATAAGACGGAAGAGTCTGAGGGTACATTTGTTCGGAAAACAACGATAATATACAATGCGTGTAAAAATTCTCTGAACATTTTCTACCGTTGTCGAATCTTTCGAGTAGTGAGGATTCCAAAGCGTCGAAGCAAAGTCTAGGTGAGGCATTACATAAATTTTTAAAACAGTTGACCAATATGGATGAATCGTGGACAGAGATGGCTCTAAGAAATGAGAACATAGCCTTTCGAGCTTTGGCCACCCTATCAAGTACAGTGTCATTACGACGTAGGGATGCGGCCAATTGGATGCCCAAATCACGCACTTGTGGTACTCTGTCGATCGATATCTGATTGATGACATATGTAGTATACGGATTACTGGAACCAATTTGTAAATGGAAGGACTTAGACGGTGAAAGAGTCAACTGATTGGAAAGGCACCAGTTATGAACACAGTCAAGAGCTTCTTGTCTTCTTTTTTCTCGTTCATATCTCCCTTGTTATAAGAGACATATAATTTAATATCATCGGCATAAGCCTGGTACTTCACATTCGGAAAGCAATCGAGAACATCATTAATGTCGGCGATATATAAAGTAAACAGAAAAGGACCTAGTACAGAGCCTTGAGGAACTCCGGAGGTCACTGTCAGTGATTTCGAAAACGATTTACATATTCGAACCGAAAACTACGCTCCGTCAGAAATGATTGTAACCAGGAAAGCAATGGATCGTTGATGCCGTAATATTTGCATTTGTGGAGGAGTTTCGGAATACTTATGGAATCGAATGCCCTAGAAAAGTCTAAATAAATAACATCCGTACACTGGCCGATTGATAAAGCATTAGTCCAATCATCGTCACAAACTAAGAGATTAGTGACAACAGATGCACGCACCTACTCTGAATCCATGTTGGTTACTAGGGACTCTGAATCCATGTTGGTTACTAGGGATTATGTGCAATGATCAACAATAATGTCTCGAACTAGGCGTTCCATAGTTTTAGAGGCTGGAGAAAGAATGGAAATGGGATGATAAGATGAAGAAAAACTAGGATCTTTACCAGGTTTCGGAATTGCAGAAATGAAGGAATGCTTCCATATTTTTGGAGTAGATTGGAGCATGATGCACATGTTATAAATGTGCGTCAGGGGGAGACACAGTGATTAGGCACATTTCTTAAACATTATCTGAGGAATATCATCACTACCTGTACTACCAGTTGATTTGAGTTTCATAAGTTGCCTAAGAACAACATGCGGTAAGAAAACTTCTAAATTCGAAAGAGGAGGGAAAGGCCTATCAGGGAAAGTAGGAGTAACTGTGTCAGCCGTTATGAAAGAAGAGGCAAATTCACTTGCAAGCATATCACACTTTTCAATTGTATCCGTTACCATAGTACCAGTAATATCGGTTAAAAATCTCGGTGGTCTTGGCTTCGGTTTAGTGAGAGATGAAATATGTCTATAAAGATCACGAGATCGCTTCAATTTGGTTTTTTCGGAATACTGTTTCCATCTACGCATCTTATGAAGGAGTTTCACACTTGCCTTTTTATATAGAGCCAGCGATGCTGGTTTATCTATCTTACCGAACAGTCTATTTCTATAAGCAATCAATTTCATGATATGCAGAGGATAAGAACAATGAAAATCTCGTGGGGTGCGTAAAGGAACGAAACGAGATATAGCACTGGTAACAATAGTCGTGAAACGGGAGTATAAATCATCACAAGAGGTAAAACTATCGAACTCGTACTCCCAGTTTATGGTACTGAAAAATCGATTTATGAGGTCGTAGTTTGCTCTTGAATAATCACGAATGGGTGTAGAGATTGGTGACGAAGCGGATGTAGCTATATGGAAAGAAATACCACTATGGACACAAGAGGGAAATGCAGGAATTATTTTCACATTTGTGAACATTTCTGGTGAAGAACTAAAAATCCAGTCTAAACAGCGACCAGCACGAGTTGGCTCACGACATAGAAACACTAAATCAAAAGCGGAAATTATTTCATGAGTCTTCTTGTGATTAAATGAGTTGTCAACCACTAAGGCATCGCAGTTCATATCACCTATCACAAGCAGTGGATGATCATTGAAAGAAAATGAGAGTGAGTCACAGAAAGATTCTGTTTGAGCAGTGCTGTAATCGGGAGGGCGATAGAAAAGAACTAGACGAACTATTGATTTGGTGACTAAGAGATCAACAAATAATATCTCGTTCCGATGAAAGGAGATGCTAGATTCAATGAACGAAAGGTGATCACGTATAATTAAGGCAACACCACCTCCTCTACTATTACGATCACAACGAACTATTACATATGGTAATATGCCTATTATTTCATGATCGGAAATACTTTTCTTCAACCAAGTTTCCGTTAGCAAGACTATATCAGGTTTTTCATTCTCTAAATACATTCGAAAAACAGAAAGTTTATTGCATAGAGAACGAATATTATAATACGATACTTTCAAGAAAATATCAATGGAGTGAAAATTACGAGTACGGACAGAACTAGGATTCGAATATATAGAACGGTGTGATGAAACAGGACCTGGACATTTCGCTAGTTTGACGGCAAGGCTGCGTGGACTGTCGGAGGAATAGATTGTCGAGGAACGGTGACTTCTGACGAGCGGAGGACTTGGAAGTTTCTTGCTGATGACCCAGTTGACTTAGTTGATCTCACAGTGATGTTCTGACTTCCTTGGAACGTTCGTTGATGCGAAGAGGGTCGATTGGTATATGATTGACGAAGAGCGTCGACCTCGCGACGAGGCATAAGTCGGCCATTGTATATAACGACATCTTGACCCGCAGCTACCAGCTTTCTTTTCTCCTGACGAAGTTGATATTCCTGTTCGCGTTGAAACTTCGTTAAGCTCGGGCGGACGAATATATTCCTCAAGAGAGGGTTCTGGCGGAGAGAGCTCGATTTAGCGAGAAACTGTCTCTGATGCGTTTTAGTCGGGAAGGTGAGCTTGAGAAGACGTGCATCGTTTGAATCATTCTTCCTAATTCCCATGCGGTAGTGAGCGACTCCTGCGACCGGTAGATCAAAAGCGTCGAGTAGAGTATGAATGATGCCTGAATCGTGGGCTATTTGAGCTGAAGCTGAAGCTTTCTTGTTGGCAATCTCTGGTGCGCGTTCTATTACCACTGAACGTAGCCTTTTTTCTTCCTCCATTTCATTCTTCACAGTTTCAATGACATTGCAGTTGTTTGTAGATTCCGAGATCATCTGCTTCATTACTAAAGAACACGTCTTCAGCAAAAGAAGTATGTGATTCGGAATATTGGGATCCGTCGCCTCCTCTTCTTTGATGATACATTCGTCGAGATAATTGAGAAGAGCTTCGCTAGCTAGAGACATTGGTCGGTGAGACGGTTGATAAGGTGTACTGATAAATCAATATGGGAGCGATGAGTAAGCGTACCACTCTCTTCAAGAGCAGAGAGAACCAATAATATAATCGTTAAAAATCTGTCAGGAATTCGACTGAAGTCTACGTTTAAGATGATGAGTGTAACAAAGTCAAGTAGAATATAATTTGTTTTTCAATGTTTTCGAAAAATTATGAAGAACTGTTCCAGGCAAATTACAATTAGGTTTTCAGGTACATTGCATGGTTACATGTGCCTCGAGTGCGGAGTTGTCTTCGCCGAGTACGCAGACTACGATGAGCACTTGGGACAGATCTTGACTTCGAAAGACGAAGACAAAGACAGGAGGCACAGGATTCTGTCTATGACATGCGGACTCAGCAAGCTGCCTGATCCTATTCCCGTTCTGGTAAGCAATTTTTAATACCAAAATACCATGGATAACAATGTGAACTCGGTAGTATAGCTGTAGAAGGCTCGCTTCCGGTAGAAGAGAAACAACTGATTCGATCCCGCCAAAGCACTAGTTTTTGCAAGTTAAGTTTTTGAATCGGACTCTTAACATCTGAAGAGACGAGGCATTTTATGTCTTCATGGGAACGAATTATATTTCCTTTTTTTCCTCAAAAATCAAAAGTCTCATACCATGAGCTATCAAGGCAGTAATAAAGTTTCTCTGCTATTCAAGCTTCAACAATTTTAGCACAACTATGCAAACTTTTTCTTGTCTTTATTTTGCTACTTTTCTTTGTTTTATCAACAATTTGAATGTTTTCGAACATCATGAGTTTCAAGACTTCCTCGTTTTGCAGTTGAATGATTCTTCGAATGTGCCCCGATGCTTCGATCTGGACAAGCGTCGCGTTCGGTCGCCCTCAGAAACAGAAGACGATGTCGAAGACAGTGCTGTGGCCGGAGCCACCACTTTCTCTAACACCTTGGACCTTGATTACAATTTAGCCGGCACATCCAAAAAACCGCGGAATAGAAAGACTTATCAGGTTTTCTTTTTTTTCTCCATTGAATGTTAACTATTGATCCTCTTTTATCGACTGGAAAATGTCTTTTTTAAAAAAAACGTTAACCAGAAAATCTTCCGCTTGAATGTTAGAATAATAGCTGTAGGAAAAATAGGCTTAAAAGTCTTTCATTCGATTTTTCAGAGTTGGTTATTATATGGATCACTAATAAGATGCATGAAATACGGGAAATAGTTATGACCCCAGCTCAGTCATCCAGAGATGAAAGAATTACCTGATCTATTCTACAGTCTACGATTTGTAACTTTCTTAAATTATACCTTTCCGTCAGTTTTTTTTTCTTCATCGTTTTTGAAGCTCTTAACCGAAAAAAAAATTGTTTTGGAATTCTAAACAACATACATATAGGATTTTATCAAAAAACCTTCGAGAAATGTATGCGAAGTGTCGTTGTTGTTGTTGTTGCCGGCAAGCAGCCCGCATCGAAGACTTTTGGTTATGAACACTCTCTTTTATGAGAGAGATTCTCGTGTTTTTCGGACGAGATGCGTCCGGAGAAGGGTTTTGATGTCCTTTGCAGTCCTGAGACTGTCACGCTGCACCTTGTGGAGGCGGACATCGTTGTAGCAACCTGTTCATGCTATAGGCCTTGTGAGTGGGTGGTCAACCCGGCCTAGCATCGTTTTGGGTGGGAGTAGAGACGTCTCGCCTGTCGTTGACCGGAGATAGGCAATAGGCTATTTGACTGGCGCCTCGACTCGCCATTGATAAGTATAGCGGAGTATCGGCTGATGTTTTGTCCGGTGGCTTGCCCAGGCCGGTCCGGCATCGCCCTCCTTTGAAGAGCTATACTACTCAGTTTTGGTCCGCGGCGGGATTTCTCCCGCTACCTCCCAGTACGAATTCTTCGTAGGGAGGCGTCCCTCTATCCGCCACCTGAGGTCGCGTTCGATTCCGGACTGGATGATCCGGCTCCATCCGTGACAGGTTGTAGAGTCACGAATGACCACTGTTTCGAGTGCGAAGTGTCGTAATTTTGATTGATTAACCCGAGTTGATTTCTTAAGATGAGCATGTGTTGCAGATGATGTGTACATCGTGCAAGGTGAGTTCATTCGCGTCTGTGACTGAGTTCCACGAGCACATCATGATCTGTGCAAAGTCTTAGCTACTCGGGCGTCACGCTGTTTCGCTACTTCCCCGCTGTTTCTTCGGCTCATGACTGTTCAACAATTCGAAGTATCAGTAGTGACTTCTTCTGAAGTTTTAAAATGGAAGTTGTCAATAACGTTATCAATTTTTTTTCGATCTCTTTTGCCATTTATCAGTATGGGTCATTCAATCGGAACCATTGCTTTCGTTTTATGATTGACTGGATGCTACTACCTAACTGTGATCTCTCTGAGGTTTTCTCTGTAAGACCTAAACGTTACGAATCCTTTTTGTCGCAAGTTCACATGTTGAATTGATATTGATGCCTCATCGGATTTGATTTGAACCAATTATCAGACAAGTGATATTAGGTTACAATGTATATACATATGTGTGTTTGAAACTCGCTAAAAATAAATTTCGTTTATTTTCAACTTGGTTTTTTCACAAAACATTAGCGATTACATTGCATTCGCTCATAAAAACATGTTAGGTCATGTTCAATAATATAAGCTCTAGAAGTCTATGGTAGTGACATTTATTGCAATTGAGAGTGTTTATCGGCAGCTAAAATGCTGGCGAATCATTAAAATAGAGTAGGAACTCCAGAATTTAGCGCTTCAAAACTAAAAAAAAACCTACATAAATATCGAACGATGAAAGTTATTTTTAAAAAATTTTAGAACGTGGTTATGAAACAAATTGCAAAACTTGTCTTTCAGCTAAATGAACTGTAGTATGTGCACTCATCAGTGGGCATTGAAAAGAAGACAGGAGAGAAGTCGGTTTCAGTCTCAAGTGTTTCCCTGATTCTGATTTTTAAGTAACAAGAAAACCTGACCAATGAAACGTAAAACTAATGAATTTTCGTCACAAAATTTTGTTCTGAATGAGTTTATAACAGTGGAATCAAATGAATGGGTAATGAAACATCGAAAAATATAGAAAATTAGTGGAATCTTTAATTTGATACCTTCAAGTTTAAGTACTTATTGGATACTACCAAGCGAGATACACCGAAATGACGTGAATCATTAAGGGCTTCAAAAAGGGGGCAGCCTAATAAGATGAATACTCCAACGTAAAATAACTAATTGGTTAACCGAATCGAAAACGAAAACAACGGATGAAAAGAAGACAGGAGAGAAGTCGGTTTCAGTCTCAAATGTTTCCCCGATGATGATGACCTGGTGGGATATTAAAATTACCTTAGATGGATTGAAAAAAAAACAATGATTTTATTGGACTCAGCCCTTCACTCCAGCATCATGACATCTTGAGATCTTGAAGACGAAAAAGAAGGATGCGAATTCAATAGTCTGTAAATGGAATAGGATTTTAATTCAAAGGCGAATATTATTTTAATGAGCTTGTGGGATATTTAAATTATTTAAACTAGGTTGGAAGCTTACCTGAAAAAGTGAATGATGTCTTGCATCAGCTTGAGATTTCGTGTTTACAGTAATAAGATGGCAATTTATTACATGTAATGTCCGAAAAGAAATTTGATTAACGCAAGAGTAGACTGTAATATCCGCATAACCTTTTTTAATGATAAAAACATTGGCAGATAAGCAAAAAAAAAACTCTTGTTTTTTTCTTCTAATATTTACTGAGTTATTGTTGTACATACATACATACATAGAAATGAAGTATTGAAAGTAATGTAACCAAACTTTTGGTCCCTCTTAAGTTTTCGATGCTTTTTAAATAATTAATACCAATCGGCTGTTCTGCCTACCTTCGTTCTTTTTGCCAGCGAAAACGTGGTTATAATTACCTCTAGTAGAACAGCAAAAACCTTGGGACCGTCTCGTCCGAACCTTGTTCAGCTTTCTTCACGGATACACTTACTTGAATCGTTTAGAACTATGGTTGTCCATGTATGAAAACATTGAAAACAAAACTTGATGACTAATGTTTTGATGCAATTTCATGAAATGTACCTGAAATGATTATAGGGAGAATGTGAACCGCCGTAGAGAATCTGGTAGAGCTTCAGCTCGGACTTCCACTTTAAATCAGCCGGCTGGTGATAAGTGCCGTGCCTGAGGAGCTGCGTCAGGTAACCCTCGTCCTCGGTTGGATGCTGCCGCAGCAGCAATTCACCGTCGCATTGCAGCAACAGAAGTTGCAACGAAACCACTGCCAAGACTTTGATAAACATATCGGTCGTCTGCAAAGTAGCTGATTCCTCTTCTTAAACTGATAAGGCGCACGAACAGGTTCTTATATATACTTTTGCTTCTATCCCAACATCTAAAGAGGCCCTTTTATGTTGACATATTTGGGCCCGTTTTCACACATGCAAGCTCCACCCCTTCCTGCCTGCCGTGTGGAAATCAGGCTTAGCGCAAGATTTCTTGGCATCAAGACCCTATACCTCGAGTTATCGAAGATTTGAACGTACATTTATATGCAAGTCTCTTTGAGTGTTATTGAAGCTAGCAGTATTAGACTTTCACACTGCTTACTCTAATCACTTATCAACAGTTTTAATCTCAGTCTCGAGTTATCACCCGAAAAACTACCGATTTTTAATTGCCTAAAAGTGCTTCACTTTCCGGAAGCAATTTCAAACGATTTCTGCATGGAAACAGTTAACTAAAAAAGATGATTAAGGTTCTTCATTTTTTAAAACTCCAATTTATTATTATTATGAAAATCACCGCATCGAATTTTCTTCTTCCTCAATTGTATGGTCCAATCAAAAAAATTTTGAACTTTAAATCTTTTTAAACCTTACGTTTACCAAAAAATTCTTTTAAAACTTATCATAAGGCATTCGTGGGAGTATGGAACATACACAATTCTTGCTCGTATGGGGCTTATAGGACAGCAGTTCCCAAATTCGAGATCGTGATAATATTACACATAATATTGAGCTTGTAACTGAAACTCTCTAATCATATATAGCATTTATGTAAAAGTGAGGCGTTTGCTTGCACGCATTTCTTGGTGAAAGGGAAGCTTAACGGAGAGGATTTGAAGAATCTGTCGACAAACGGCTTTTCCGTTACAAAACTGGGACTATCTTCAAAGCTAAGGCAGAAAAGATGCATTTGAAAACACGAATATTTTCAGAGCACAATTTCAGAAGAAGAAGTTGAAAGAATCAAAAAAGAAGCCAAAGGTGTTTTTTGTTGGTCAAATTTTATCTTTGTAAATCGCTTAAGCAACGATGGGCTGAGACTAAGAATGAATGAAATTCATCGCACGGGCAAAAATAGCACTCGGCCGGGACCGAACCTCCGTTGCCTATCCGGGGCTTGAAGATCGTTAACAATACACCAACCGCGCACATATTGTCCCATGCTTTTTCTTGCTACGTCCAAGGCACAATGAACGTTATATCTATCCACGCATGCTCATGAAGCAATTGCGTCATGAAAGGAGTGTAACTCTACAATACATGATAAAGTCAGAAAGTTGACGGTAGTCTTCATCGTGGATTGTAGAGTTACACTCCTTTCATGACGCAATTGCTTCATGAGCATGCGTGACTAGATATAACGGTCATTGTGCCTTAGACATAGCAAGAAATCGCATGGGACAATAAGTGCTCGGTTGGTGTTTTTTTCTAAACTCACATAGGATTTCCAAAAGCTTTCATTCTCACATTAATTTTCTTTTTCATTGTTATTATCATTTGAAAAATACTTGCAAAAGATTTTCATTATTTCAATCATTTTAAGCATTTTCCCACAAAATACACGACAAGCAAATGTATCTTCATTAAGTTCTATCGCTGTTGTGTCGAAGGCCGACGGAAAGCTTCTGATAAAAAACTATCTTATTGTTCAGACAACAAAGCTTTTAAATCACGGTTCGTTTTTTGCAAACAAAATTTCGGAGATAATTTACTTTTAGTTTTCAAATTGAAGTGACAAAAAGGGTTGAAATAGTAGTGGAAAACGGAGAAATCGTAGCTACTGCAATTGTTGATGAAACAGCAATTTTATATTGAATCATATTGTATGTAGTATTTGGCGAGGAAATCGGCGGTAAAAAAGGCTGAAAGTTTTGGAAAATCATGGCGAACCCATGAATGCTAAGAAGAAAAGCTCTAACGACTGGATGAGTGAAAAAAGGAGTCAATGCAGTTGATCTGGAGTTATAAAAGGAGACTGGTTGAATAGCGAGAATTGTACACAGATTGGAAACTTTCCCATCAAATCAGAGGAAAACTGAGACAATTATGTATACCCATTTAATGCCTATCTAGATTATTAATTGATCCAGGTGATTTTAGGTGGTATATTCTAATCATACATAATCTCTGAGTTTTTTTTAGAAAAAATAAAGACCTAAATTTTATACTACACATACCTAATACTACCTGGTTCCGTCCATATCAAAGGCTTGCACCCGTCGGAACCTCTTTAAGTTGTAAAGGAAGTCGAACTTGTCCGATTATCAAGAACTGGTTTTAAAAGGTTAACTTTTCCCATTATCAAAACCTGGTTTTTCGAGGTTGGAATACTCCACGTATCAAAACCTGCTTCCCAGAAAATATGTGTTATATTGCATTAGTTGCTAATAGTACACTTATCGCTGATCAGATGCGCAAGGTAGTCAAATGTGCACCTAACAACCTGACCATTATCCACATTCATAACAACGCGGTACCACACTTTCTTATGACTCAACAAAGATTACCGGACCTGGTTCAGAAAAACATGCGTATTCCCGCGTCTTGACTCTTTACGATTACCTCATGTATTTTTTGCTGTCTAATTACACACACAAGAGGATGAGTTTGGGAAAGTATGCTAAAAAGGCATACATGTGTTTTATGAATAGTAGCACTTTGAAAGTATTCCTGCGCGTAAGTTTGAAAGTATGCTAGAGAGGCATACAATCAATGTATGAATAGAATACTTTGAAAATTATGTCTTCGTGGCTTCTCTTCCTTTTCTTGGCTCTTATTGAATTATCAAACAGAGTTGACTTATGTTGCTCTATATTCAAACATATATTATATCGAGAGCAGCACACATATAAATCGTATCGTGTAAATCAATTCACCCAGCCATTCTGGAACGAAGGCATTGGAAAATATAAATTTTTGATTGTGAAGCACTCTCCTTGAAAAAGGCCCTTCGGGAACGCCCTTTGGGGGAAAAAGACCCTACGAGAACACCCTTCAGAAAAAAAGGCCCTTCGCGAATGCCCTTCGGGAAAGTCACAAAAAAGAAAATTTTTTGAATGAAAAACCCAAGAAACAGCATAGTTTAAAGTATATTGAGCAGACTTGCATTCTATAGACAGCATACTTTCAAAGTATTACTAGCATACTTTCATTTTTATAATAGTTAGAATTTCGAAGTATGAATAGTGATACTTGTGTGCGGAATGATTTGGAATACTTTTAAAGTAAATAGTTTCATTCTCCTACTTTTGAAAGTATTCTCATGTACTTTACAATAAAAACTATTCATTTTTTTGTGTGTATATGCATGAAAACATTTCGAAGTATTATTATGGCCCTAATAAGAGTTTGAAACACTTCTCAGATCGATGTTTGGAGATAAATCTATGCTAGAGTTTTTTTTCTCGATTGGTTTCGCCGAAAAGAGGAATATGTTAGCTAATATTTTCGAATGATAAATTCACATTTTCGTGGAAACCTATTTTGTTAAAATCGTTTCCATAACTATGAGAAATTTTTTAAAAAAACTTGACACTCTTATAACTAAAAAAGTCCAGAAAGCCCCTGCCGACAGCTTTAGTTGTATACCTCAGAAAATTTGTGTTTGCATATGAATTTTTGAAAGAATTTGTGAGCTCATGAATAGGCTTATCCAGAACTGAATAAGTTCCTATTAATGAAGCGATCAGAATCTAGACTTTATGAAGAAGAAAAAATCATGTATTCAATGTGTTCGCAGACGCGGGCGACTCTCACAGAAGCCTACTAAACGAAGCCTTTTACCGTCACAAAGAAGTTCATCAAAGTTTGTAAAAACTTTTTGTCCTCAAATCAGTGGAGCAGAGGTTTTTAATTACTATTTTTTAAAAACATGAACGTAATTTTACGCATGAAAAGCTTATATTCATTGATTAGGCAAGGCTTAACTGATTATCGATTATTACTTGATCCACTTGAATACGCATCGCGTAATAAAAGGTCAATTGTTTTTCGAATTCAGTTTACTTTATCCACCAATGAGTTGTAAAGACTCATCTGCTGACAGGGGGAGTGTCATAGCAAGCTTTTGTTCAATTTCAAGATAAAAAAAACAACACAAAAACAGTCCGACGATGCTTGATCAGTAGAGTGGGTGAAAAACGAGTATGAGGCGAGTATGGGTTATCCGGGAGGGGGGGGGATAACCCATACTCGTCTAAACTTGCTGGCGCCAGTCTGATTACTATATCGGGACAGGACGTTACAACAAAAGAGAGAGTGAGAATGAGAAGGAATTAAGTTTACAACAAGACTGAATATCCCTACCTGAAATCAGGTATGCCCCAACAATTTCGAATTCACAAGGAACCAGAAGCGTAATGCCCATCAACTCATAATACTCCATTTATTGTAACAGGTCATTCATACGAGGCTTTTGCTCACTGTCGAAAACATTCGCAAAACAGAATTATGTTATAAATAATTTTATTATACGAAAATATTTTAATGCAGTTTTTTCTACTCGAAAGAAATACATACATGCAATTTAAGCGGAATCTCCATTGGCCAGCACCCGATCTTGCGCGAGTAAAGTTCAAAAGATGTTATTGTCTAGCTCGGTTTTTCTATAAAGGAACTTAGCTCAAGCTCTACATATATTCATCAATGTTACCTGTTATCTAACAAATTCCAGAACATCGGAAAAATTGAAAAGGCTTTCGATCTACAACATGGCAACCTGCCTCCAACCTAAGATTACCCTCATTTAAAACTTATTTTTAAAAAGTGCGCTCGAGCCAACTTCTTCGACCTAAATTCATCACTTTTTTTCACTCGAACTCAGCCCGTTGTTGTAGAGTTTAGAAGAGTGTATGATAGGGGAGAATGAAATGAATATACCATCAACAGAATGTCGAAACATTTATTCTATTTTATTGAGCTTGAAAAATCATAGAGGTTCAGAAGGTTTACATTAACATAACTCTAAGAAAACCTAGCCTGAAGAGATATTAAGGTGCAAAAATTATGCTGAAAGAGAAAAAGAGGCCTCAAATGCACTTTTAGTCGAAAATGTTATAGAAGAGGTTGGAAAACGTAGGGAGATTTAGATGAAATCATGTAATGTCAATACAGAAAGCAACGAAATAAATATACATGAATTTAATTAACTCATTCATTTCAATAAATACGTATAAAATAATACTTCAGCAAGAGATTCAAATAAACGTGGAATGTATTTGTATATGATTAGCTGTATTTGTATAAGATTAGCTGTATTTGTATATGATTAGCTGTATTTGTATATGATTAGCTCGCTCATTACCTTAATCTATGTATCTTCCCATCAAAAGCCGTTGTTCTCGTTCACTTGGAAGACAAGAGTTTCCCGCAATCTCGGATAAATCAGAATATTTTAAACCTCAGGCACGCCTGCACATCAATTATTTCATGTCAGGAGAGAAAAAAACTTGAAATAACGCAGAAATACCTCAACACGCAAACGCAATGAATTATCAACTTGATGAAAAAACATCCTTAGTACCCAGATATCAAAATTCTCCTATATATTATAAAGAAGACATCTGCCAAGTTTCAAGAAGACATCTGCCCCATTACCCGAAAAACTCAGAGAGTCAAGGCTTAGGTGGTACGGACACATGCTGAGATCCAATCCTGACTCCGTTCCCAAGTCTGCTTGGAACATAGAAATCCAGGGTAGAAGACCAAGAGGTAGACCGAAGCTTAGCTTGAGAGACACCATAGAACAAGACATGGCGGCTATCGGGCTGATAGCCGAAGACGCCTCGAATCGTATGATGTGGCGAAGTGCTATCTACACAGCGGACCCCGCTCTTCAGCGGGAATAACGCTAGGAAGAAGAAGAAGAAGACATCTGCCAAGTTCGTTTCCTTTTTTAATAATTCTCAGTCTCAATACATAAGTTAAGTAGAAAAGAAAGCTTCCTAGGACTACAAAGCCGGATCTTCTATGAAGTAGAAAAGCCTCCTAGGACTACAAAGCCGGATCTTCTATGAACATCCAACTTTTTCTATGAATATCCGAATAAATATTCGTAACAGAAGATTTTATATAAATATCGAAATAAATATTCACACCAAATGTTTTCAATGCTCGCCCTGTCTAAAGTTCGAGGTTGTTTTCAATCTCATTTTTGTTGTTATAACTAGTTTTTTGTCATCTAAGATTTAGTAACCTCTTATTACCGACCTATATGTATGTTAGAGCCGATTTGAGTTTGAAAAATGAGAGCAAAAAACCGTCAAACAACCTTTTGTCAGACTTTTTATTGCGAACGAAGCTATGAAAGAAGGAAAAATTTACTTAAAATAAAAATATTCCCCAAAATTTTGCAATATTTGTTTTGAGGACAAGTTTTCAAATATATATTTATTTTTTCAAAAATTCATTAGACGTCACGAAAGAACTCGGAGTGTATTGATGATACTAAAATGAGGCTTTGAAGTCTTATAATATTAAGGGTTTCGAGGTCGTGTTCGAGTTTAGTGAGCACGTTTTGGCCTTGTATGGGTCTCGTCCCTTTCTCTTCCCCTTTCTCTATCTCTCTCACTTTTTCTCAGTTTTTCTTCGTCTCTCTTTGTATCTCTCTCTTTTTCCTTCTCTCTTTTTCTCACTCGCTTTCTTTTCCTTTTGCGCACTGGAAAAGGTCAATTTGATATATTGTAAATTATTGCTATATTTTGACGTCAAAGACAGCGTCAGTCTTAGAGAAAGTATCTCTCAGAGTAAGCTAGCTCTCCGATGTCATTGTTGCTGTCTGAAGAATTCTCTTTTTCCTAAAGCACCTTCAAGATAGATTGTTCTTATATTTGAAGTGATTGATTCGTGTCACAGCACCCCTGACACGTGGGTTGAAGTTTTGTCTTCAAAACTCAACACACAAAAAACACGGTTTATAAAATATTTCTGAAAAAAGCGATCTCAGAGTTCCTGTTTCTTCTCTCAATATACTACCTCTTGTTTTTGAAACATACAGTTCAATTCGAAAACCTTGGTAAAAAACCCAGTTAAGTGTTTTCTGCTACTCATAATGTTCATTACGCAAAATAGAGTATACTTTGCTTAATGAAAAGTTCAATAAAACAAAAGCGATCACCATGGAATATCATAACTTTCGCATGACGTGGGAAGACCAGATCAACATAGACAAAGAGAATAAAAATGGACGAAGTTGTAGATTGAAAGAAGAATGTACCCTATAAGAACAGTTTTTGAAGTAAATAGAGTAAATAACAACTATTCATGAAAAAAGAGTAGTTGATGATGCGTTGTTTACTCTACCATTCCGGAGTGCCTCAAGGCAGCTGCCTTGGGCCTTTGTTGTTCCACATTTTCCTCAATGACATTATCAATATCATTCCTGAGAATGTTCACGGTTTTTATATGCAGACGATATCAAATTGTTCTCGGTCGACCCTCGTTCTTTTCAAGCTGCCTTAGATTGTGTGTCTGAATACGCTCAAATGTGGTCCCTGTCAATTTCTGCGCCAATATGTTTCGTTATGTATTCTGGTAGCAGCAATCGTAAATTCTCCTATTCGATTGACTAGAACTTTCTACCACCACAAACTTTGGTTAAAGATCTTGGAATCACGTTCGACTCCTCATTTTCGTTATCTCTTCACATGAACGCCAAGTTTAAGAAAGCGACGAGACGGATAAAGGTTCTCCTCACTGTACACGAAAACCAACAGTGAACCCACAGGCAGAGTGAAATCATCAGAAATTCTGTTTTGGTTTGAGTGCATTCTAAACAATATATTTATAAATCCTCGAGTGCATTCGAAGCTCATGAAGATTATAAAGAAGTAGATAATTTATTTATATGTCTTGCCTCCTGTAGAAGTACTTCCTTTCTAGATCGAAAGGTTTCCTGTGAAGCTGAAGCCTTAAAATATGCCATGCAAAGAGCAGTGATTAACAAAGCAAGGCAAGCACTTTGGTTGGGTCTGACGCGAAAACGTCAACATCGGTAAACGAAAACAAGGTACATTGTGTTCAACCAAGAGCTGTGTCAAATGCGTTATTTCACTTTGAAGACGCAACGGAAAGAAGTTTCTGTAGAGCTAGAAAGCGCATAGATGACATTTATTCGACCTCGGCTTAAACTAAAACAAGCTAAGGTTTTTGCACAATAGGTTTCAAAATTCATTAAAACAGTGTCTCGAACACAAGGTTTACGTTTGGACGAAGACTTGAATCAAGCTCCGATTTAAAACCTAAAACGGTATGTTTTCAAACTCAAGACTTTCTTCTTTTCCACAAACACCCATTTAATCTTTATATTCTTTCAAGAAGGCTTTCAGTTCGTGTGAAAAAATAGGACGACAATTTCACGTCTATCTAATTTGAAAAAAACGTCTACCTATTTTGAAAAATGTCAGCCTAAATTCGTGCAACGTCTACCTATTTTCGTGAAACGTCTACCTATTTTTACAAACATGTCTACCTATTTTTACAAACTTGTCTCTTTCTTATTTTTTTCTCTTTCTTTTTTCTTACTTGTTCTGTTTCTTTCTCTTTCTTTTCCTTTATTTTTAAATTATCTTTATAATTTTTGGGGAAAGGAAAGGGGGGAGGGGGTTTGCATAAGCAGGGAAGGGAGGGGGGGGCCTAAAGGGGGAAGGGGGGAGGAAGAGGGCCGTACCTAAGCAAAGGGGGGGGGGGGTAGAGGCCCTAGGGGGGGAGGTGGGAGGGGGAAGGGGGGCCCTAAAGGGGGAATGGGTGCCTTAAGGAGAAAGATGGGAAGGGAGTTTTCCTGAATAAAATCTCTTTCTGAGAAAAAAATCTTTGGACGGCTAAAGTAGATTAAAGCCAACTTTTTACTAAGCCTAAGCGTGTTTTAATGTGAGAATAATTTTCTGATGTAAAAAATAAAATTTGGCAAAAATTGCTCATCAGAGCGGATCTCATCAGACGTGTTTGTCAAAATAGGTAAACAAGTTTGTAAAAATAGGTAGACGTGTTTGTCAAAATAGGTAGACATGTTTGTAAAAATAGGTAGACGTTTCACTAAAATAGGCAGACGTTTCACGAAAATAGGTAGACGTGTTTTGACAAAATGGGTAGACGTTGCACGAAAATACATAGGTAGACGTGTTTTGACAAAATAGGTAGATGTTTCACTAAAATAGGTAGACGTTCATTATTTCCCCGAAAAAATATTTGGTTACAAAATTTGAATAAAAGCTTTCTCTCAGTATTTTCATCTTCACTCTAACAAAAAAAAATTTTTCTTCCTTTTTCTCAAACTTGAAAAGTGACTGCAACAGTAAAATCTTTTTGTAAAAAATGTGGCAGGCAATAACCCATCATTAAATTGATCGTCGTCATTCTCACAGAATGTTTTCACTTTGGGCGGTCGCTCTTCTCTCATTAGCTCTACTTCCTTCGTCGGCTGTATCCGTTAAAATGGTTATTGCTTTTAAAAGCACAGGTATTTTCTCGTTGCTATACAGTCAAGTTTTGTATACCATAAACCTCTCTGAGGATCTTCGGAGATTCTGTATTTGTCAAAATCTACTCTGGAGGGTTCTGAACCAAACATGACAATATCTTTAGACAAACGCAATTTCACGAGTAGAGCTTCAGGCTCATTCTTTGATACATCCGTTTTGGAGTCAATCGCCTCAAGTGAACTGCTTGCCCTTCTTTTCCAGAACATGACGCTGACATTAGGAACATGCAATGGAACAGTTGTCGATCGCAGCGAGAACAACATTTGGGTGAGAGGAATGCGAATAGCCGAAGTCGAACCGAACACTATGAAAGTCAGCTGAAAATTTCAAATCCCAGTAAAAAAATGCCTAATAATTCATTAGTCAAGTCATTGATTGATTCATTATGTGTGTGACTAATCGCTTCAGAGACGCTATCATCATCAGCATGTACATAGTATTGTTGTTGTAGAGAAGGAAAAATCATGATCTACGAAGATACTTTGCATCGCGTGATTCTCGAAACATGGATCCGTACCTCACCATAGTTCATGTTTTCGTTTAAACTTGAAAAAGTACCGCCCTTGAAAAAAGTACCGCCCACTTCCGTTTCGGAAGAAGTTCAAGAATAATTAGGAGCAAGCTGAAAATTAAAGACGCAGAAGGGAAAAAAATGGCCTTTACCAAAATGTACACCGTTCACACGTTATCATGTTCTCCCTGTACTTACTTTGTCCGCAACGCGGTCGCGTTGCGTTTCTTTCTTTCATGCGAGTGTTTGTGCCAAATAGACAACTGATGAAGTGGATACATAGGATTCTGTCTCTTTTTTCTTTCTCAGGCACTGTAGTGTAGGGTGAAAATGCTAGACTTAGAGGTACTTTTTCACTTCATCGGGTACTCGCGTCGCGGCCCCCTTCGCGCCGTACGGCCTCGTTAGCTAAGCCGTACGGCTTAGCTAACGAGGCCTTACGGCTTAGTTAACGAGGCCGTACGGCTTAGCTAACGAGGCCGTAAGGCTTAGATAACGAGGCCGTGTTTTAAGAAACGTGACGCGACCGCGGAAGTGAGAACAGGGAGAACATGATAACGTGTGAACGGTGTACATTTTGTTAAAGGCCGAAAAAATTGGGCTCCATAAAAGTTTGTAACATTTCAGAGCTGTCGTTTTCATTATTATTAGTTTTTCAACAGTGCAAGTGGCGAATGACTGGAGCTTTTCAATCCTTCGCACCTCTCTTTTTGATTTTTAAAAAAAAACTTTTACACATTCTTTTGTTATCAGTTAATTTTCAGTCAATAAAAAGCAGCATATAAGACGGTGCTGGGAATTTAGTTCGGCAATTCGTGTTGTTTCGGTGTCTGTGGCGAGTTTTGAAACATGGCGGTAAAAAAAACTCGTTTATCCGTAAATTGCACAGAGGATTTGAAAAAGAAACACGTGTCATATTTAATATACAGATTTTTGCTTTAGCAAGATAAATAAGAAGCAAAAGCACTGAGTGTCAAATACATAAGAGTTGGCGAATTTAGAACGGTTCGAATATCTTCACCGGTTGATGATCATCACTATGCGAATTTAAAACGGTTCGTGTATCGTCACCGGTTGATGATCATTACAAGGCAAATTTAGAACGGTTCGAATATCGTCACCGGTTGATGATCATTACAAGGCAAATTTAGAACGGTTCGAATATCGTCACCGGTTGATGATCATTACAAGGCGAATTTAGAACGGTTCTAATTTCGTCATCGGTTGATGATCAGTACAAGGCTATTCAGCAAAATAAGAGCAGACTTATATAGTATGAACAAAACGAGCAACCTATACAGACCGGGTTTGCACGAACGCTATACTATTTTCTTTTTCTGTGTCGCGAAAAGAGAATAGTATAGCATTCGTGCAAACCCGGTCTGTATAGGTTGATCGTTTTGTTCGTACTATATAAATCTGCTGAATAGCCGGGAGAGTGCGAAATTGCGAGAGTGCGGGGAGAGTGTGAGATTCATGGAGCGTTAGAATAGCACTTTTCACTTTGCTAAGTGATTTTCTGCCTAGCATTTTTTTGAACGCTTCAATGTCTCACCACGAAAACATGCCTACGGTGAAAAGAAAGAACACATGCATTCTAATGGAGTGTTAGAATTCGCGAAAACATAATGAAACATAACGATATCCCGTTTTTTTCGAATTGCGTGAACGTCTTGTTCTAACCTAAAATGTGTTCAATTAGTGAGAGAAATATAACGTTCGAGACATGAGCAGCGATGTCATTTTTTCTTGCAGCGAGAGAGTTCAAACGGGATATCGTTATGTTTAATTATGTTTTCGCGAATTCTAACACTCCATTAGAATGCATGTGTTCTTTCTTTTTACCGTAGGCATGTGTTCGTGGTGAGACATTGGAGCGTTCAAAAAAATGCTAGGCAGAAAATCACTTAGCAAAGTGAAAAGTGATATTCTAACGCTCCATTAGAAAGCGAGAATCGTAACATGACGAAATTCGAACAGTTCGAAATTCTTCAAGTGCATCGTAACGTGAAGAAATTCAAACCATTCGAATTTCGTCATGTGATGAGTATTGTAGCATGACGAAATCCGAACCATTCGAAATCCGTCAAGTGATGAGCAATAATACATGACGAAATTCGAACAGTTCGAAATTCGTCAAGTGCAGAGCATCGTAGCATGACGAAATCCGAACCATTCGAAATCCGTCAAGTGATGAGCAACAATACATGACGAAATTCGAACAGTTCGAGTTCCTCAGGCAAGATTCGCTATCTGCTTACTCTTGTGTTTCATATTTGATTGTTTATTTTGCCAGAAGTGATGAAATAAAATTAAATTTTGATTCCACGAATTCACGAAGAAATGGCGATAAATTCCGGTGAATTTTACGATAAACTTGCCACAGACACCGAAACAACACGAATTGCCGAACTAAATTCCCAGCACCGTCTTATATCATGAATAAATATGCTTTATACGTTATTGAAAACGCAGAACAATAAAAAAACAGAAAAATACAGAACCATGAAAACAGAAGATCATACACACGAGGAGAAACAATCGATTCAATTCATTCGAAGAATAACGAACATTAGTGGAAATTTACGTTGGGAAATGAACCAATGCAAATTTTTTTTGTTTGTTTACTGATTCCATGCGAGTTAGTTTCCATGTAAATTGCAGATTCTGGCTCTCAGTGATTACATTGGTAATCTTGATACATCTGGAGAAGCAGAGGTGAGTGAAGATCAGCTACATATTCTCATAGATGTGTAATCGAAAGTTTTGCAAGAGTACTTGAATTACAAAAAAGGTCGACAATAACAGAAAAGTAAACGTGAGGGAGAGTTGTCTGATAGAGTCGATGATTTTAGTTGGAATAACAGCTCGAGATGTTGAAGTGAGGGCAAGCGAGCGAGAGTTGTCAGATAGGGGCGATGATTTTGGTTGGAATAACAGCTCGAAATGATGAAGTGAGGGCAAGCGAGCGAGAGTTGTCAGACAGGGGCGATGATTTTGGTTGGAACAACAGCTCGAGATGATGAAGGGCAAGCGAGTGAGAGTTGTCAGATAGGGTCGATGATTTTGGTTGGAACAACAGCTCGAGATGATGAAGTGAGGGCAAGCGAGCGAGAGTTGTCAGATAGGGGCGATGATTTTGGTTGGAATAACAGCTCGAGGTGATGAAGTGAAGGCAAGTGAGCGAGAATTGTCAGATAGGGGCGATGATTTCGATTGGAATAACAGCTCGAGATGATGAAGTGAGGGCAAGCGAGCGAGAGTTGTCAGATAGGGGCGATGCTTTTGGTTGGAATAACAGCTCGAGATGATGAAGTAAGGGCAAGCGAGCGAGAGTTGTCAGATAGGGGCGATGATTTTGGTTGGAATAACAGCTCGAGATGATGAAGTGATTGCAAGCGAGCGAGAGTTGTCAGATAGGGGCGATGATTTTGGTTGCAATAACAGCTCGAGGTGATGAAGTGATTGCAAGCGAGCGAGAGTTGTCAGATAGGGGCGATGATTTTGGTTGGAATAACAGCTCGAGATGATGAAGTGATTGCAAGCGAGCGAGAGTTGTCAGACAGGGGCGATGATTTTGGTTGAAATAACAGCTCGAGATGATGAAGTGAGGGCAAGCGAGCAGAGTTGTCAGGTAGGGGCGATGATTTGGTTGGAATAACAGCTCGAGATGATGAAGTGATGTCAAGCGAGCGAGAATTGCCAGATAGGGGCGATGATTTTGGTTGGAATAACAGCTCGAGATGATGAAGTGATGTCAAGCGAGCGAGAATTGCCAGATAGGGGCGATGATTTTGGTTGGAATAACAGCTCGAGATGATGAAGTGAAGGCAAGTGAGCGAAAAAGTGGACAGTGCGGCAAAATATTAAGACAAATAGAGACTTTTCATATTTGACTGACCGTCCTCAGGTTTTGAGTAGAACGAAAAAAACAAAGTTTCTTTGACTCAGAATTCAAACATTTTCAATGTGTTTGAGTAACTCGCTTCGGCTGAGGGTATATGGCAAATAACATGCGTGCCTATCAGAATTCCTTCAAAAGATGGAACTGTTTTTGAACACCTTCTTTTCTTTACTCGTATAAAAAGTGTCTTTAGTTTCGTTAGAAACAGTTATCAAACTTGTTTTCACTTACAAAAAAAATTTCACTTTGAAGAGATAATAATTTGATTTCGATTATGAAACCTCAAAAAATACATACAAAGCTGTTAATTTTCTTTGAAACACTAGACTTGACTTCGTCCATGCGTTTGTCCCTCCGAATCGCTTCTTTTCACTCTCGGTAAATGCTCCTTGGTCAATTTCTGTAGTATAGTATAACTCTATTCAACGGCTTTTTGCCCGAATATTCACTTAAATAGGTAAATAGTTAGCCAGATGTTAGTTTACATTCAAGACTGCCTAGTAAACCAGAGAGAAATACAATAGAAACAACAGATGATGAACGCACAATAAATATATAGCCAGAGAAAGAGTAATCAAAGTCGAAACTATTCGCTGATTCATTGCAGATCTCGAGTGACACTGATTTCAAGGTTATCTGATTTTCAGATTTGCATAAAAATTGAGAACAATTTTTTTTCTCGTTCACTTAGTGTCCAATGGTGAATTTTAATATTATATATTTTATCGTATTTTAGGAGAAAAATATTAATACTATATAACACGTTTTTCATAACATTGTTTAATGGTTGAATGAATCAAATTTTATTAGGATCAATAAGATAGCTCTGTTTATTAGAATAGAGATAACACATTGGGTGAAAGAAGCTATAATAACTCGAGGGTCGTGCAGGATATCACCCATGTAATACTCTATGTCTGGCCGAAGGATTTCAATCAGCAATATCCTATCAACTACGGATTTGACCCAGTGGAAATGGATTTCAAGGTTTCGGTCAACATTTATTGATATGAAAACACTATAGACTCGTGAATAGAAAGAAGATGTACTCAGAACAAACTTGAAGTGACATAATCTAACTATGTGAGATGCTAGCGGAAACCTCAAATTTACAATAAATTAACTTGATCAATTCATTTCCGAACAACAAAATAAAAGTTTTTTATTTCGAAAAACCGGAGGAAAAGGTGAATGAATGAATATCTGCCGATGAGAATAAATAGGTTTTTCTGGGCATTAGGGATTGTTCTGCTTCAAAAAATGCAAGCCAGCAATTTCATATGCTTGAATGAAAAATGTAAGATAATAATGTTTTCACTATTTCCATCTTGCTAAGTACTTTGAAATAACTGAAAGAGAAAAGCAAAACAATTCATGTGGACATGCCAGAAGTAGAAACAAAAAAACAGAACTAAAAAGACTTGGAGACTGGAGAGAAATATCTAAAGCCACCCACTGAGTTTTCGATTAGTGAAGCAGCAATGAATGGGAACTTGACTCATAATGATGTTTTGAAAAGAGAAGTAGGGATCCTCTTGGGATAAGAATAGTTATACATCAAAGTGTAACGACAGGCACTTATAAACAAAAAAAGCAAAGCTTGAAAATAGTTATTTATGAACACCTTATTTCTTTTCCATTTCACACGATTTTAATACAATATGACAAAAAGCTAGTTAACTGACATTATTGTCTTATAGATAAAATTCCTAAGGTCCTACATCTTTTTTCCTATTTATTGCTACATTTTGTCGAATTAATACATAGTGCTTTAAAAAATCAGTAATATGTATGTGCACATCAACCTTGAAACAAGAGTTGTATTTATGTACAAATTCATTCATCAGATGAATAAATCAGGGTTCCACCGATGGAGATGTGCCGCATCCTTGGCACAAGTCGCCCTTTCCTGTTGTAAAGTTTTCCATAGCTCCTCAAGGCAAGAAAACAGTCGACTTCTCCCTGGAAGGCTGCAAGAACCCTCACGGCTGGATATCAACTCATGGAATATTTGTCATCGATCGATCCTCCAAGGTGTTCCGCCAGATCTACTATAACCCGGCTCTGAAGAACTACCTTGTGTAGTTTCATAAAGTTTAGGTTATTGTTGAAGTGTTTAATGTACAGAAAGTTGGGAGTCTTTCAAACGTTAAGAATTTTTAAAAGAGTGTACTTTTAGAAAGAACTGTGGTTGTCTGGCGTGAGCTTCCGAATAACAAACCAAATTTGATTATTGAATAAGAATTTGAGAAGAGAAAAGTTGATTCGAAAAAGTAAAGTTATAATAATACTTTATCGCAAGGATGATTTCGAAAGGGGCAGATAGAGATTTCAATAGAGGAGGGATTTGTATCAACACCAAGGCAAGAAAGGTGTGACAAGAGGTAAGCCGATTCGGTAAGAACTACTTGAGTCCGGTATTGAGGATATGATGAACTATTCATAGGTTACCGACAGCTGTTTTGAAGGCATCGACTTTATTAATCGAAATCACATTCTGTGGGAGATTGTTTCAGACAGGAACTACTCTGGTTGCAAAGTTGTTAGAGAGCTTAACATGTTTGAATGTAGATTGAGTCAGACTGAACTTGTGTGAAATAATAGGGAATCGGTGGTCGTGAAGGAATGGATTAGTTCTAAAAAAAGAAAGGAGAAGAGATACAAAATGTGAGGTATCTTATTTGTACCAGTGTTGCCTCTTGTGAATTATCTTATGGAGCGTTAGAATTCAACTTTTCACTTTGCAAAGTAATTTTCCGCAAAGTGATCCCGTTGAACGCTCCAATGTCTTACCACGATTTACCTTGAAAAGAAAATGGACTACGGTATTACTTTTATAATAACTTTTACTGTTGGACGTATTTTTTTATGAATTTTACAGAAAAATCGTCGCTTTGTCTTAGAATACATGTATTCTTTCTTTTTTACCGTAGTCCATGTTTCTTTTCACGGTAATTCGTGGTGAGACACTGGAGCGTTCAACGGGAACACTTTGCAGAAAATTACTTTACAAAGTGAAAAGTTAAATTCTAACGCTCCATTATTTGTCATTCAATTCTCACAAAACTAAAAAAAATTAAATTCGACATTTCTTTCGTCGATGGATATTTTCAGACTGTTCCACAGCTTACATGCGATTCAAGCTTCGTGTTTTATGTTTCATATTGACTTGTTCAATATTTTTTGTTCTGTTCATGCAGCCTACAACCAGGGTCCGGAAAAAAGCATAGATTCTATGAATATGCAACTCGTTTTATACAAAATAGAGGAACAGAAAACCGGCAGATCAATCGCGCAAACTTAATGAAATAATCGGTGACTGGGTGAGAACCGAACCCGCGACCTCGGCTTGCCTGGTAATAATATCTCCCAAAAATCTACTTTAGCACAAGTTTTTCGCTTTTTCAAAAACCTTTTGAAATTACTACTTCAAGATATCTCGTGAAGGGTCGAGCTACAGAAGAGTTTTAACAGCAGGTGAAAGCTCGGCTCGGTAACGTATATGATGTGAATAAAGTATTTTCTTCAAAAATTTTCTGAACTAGCCCAATAAAACTATTTATCATTTTCAAATCGAAAATCACACAAAACTTTGCCAAATAATTTTGATAAAAATCGTTGCGCGATCATCCGAGTGTATTGTTGGACCCGACGCACGTTGACGGCAAGATTTCCTCTTTGAAGGCGAAAGGGAACAAAGAAACCATTCTTCTCCAGCCGGTAAATGAGGAAATGCCATAAATTTCTCTGAGAAATCAATAACAAAAAAAAACATTAATTAACATTAGCTTTCTTGAGAGCTCGTTTTATCTGTTCAATTTAGCTTTTTAAATCGGAATGAGCATACAGAAAATGAGATGACAAACTTTGTGTAGACGAAAAAGTTTTAGTTTTAATGTTGAAAGTTTTGTTGTGATTGCTGGGCGAGAAAAGTTTGAGAAGCTTTATTACCTAATTCAGCTGTGAGCTCGTATTTTTCATATAGTCTTGTTTGAAGTTAAAGTCTATCCTATCGACAATTTCCTTCCTTTGGCACCTAGAACTACAGTTAACCAGGGTTTTCGATGGGAAATTCATCTACCTATCCTCTAACTTGACCATATTCATTGTTTTTCTTTCTAATAAAAGATTAGAAAAGATTTTTCATTTTTTCTGTAAACTTTCTCTTAGAAAAGCCACAAAACTTTTAAGTAAATTAACTTTTTGATATTTCTTAGTCGATTGAAAACTTATGAGTATTTCAGTAGCTGAGCCAGTCATTCATTATATTTTGAGTCATTCTTTCTACCAGTTGTTTTTATATTTACTTGTTCGCACCAATATTATCAACATGTAATCAAAGAAAACTTTTAATATTATCAAAATAGAGACGGCAGCTCTTTGGGAAATTAAACACTGGTAGGATAACAATAACTACAAGAAGAACTGGGGTAAAGTTACTCAGAAACAGTTGGTATCACTGCAGTATTTTTCAGCTTGCGTAATCCGAATCTGACAAGCTGCCTGCCAAGTGCCCGTTTGAAGCTTCGTTTGGGCTTTTCTTCAACTTCCAATTTCGGCTTATTTTGAGATGCAACCTTCCATTCATTATCCTCATCGTCACTTTCTTCGTCTTCATCAAACACCTTCCGTTTCTGCATCTTCTTCCCTTCAAATAAACTTATTCACTTGAAGAAGCAAGTTTCAATACAAATTAACTTAGAAAAAACGTTAGGATCGTATTTGTGTTCAATGTTCGGAACGAGTCTTTCAGAATTGGAGTGATTGACTCCACTCAATCACCCAATTTTCAAAGACTCTCATCACTCCTTTAATTTAACCTATTCTAGGAGTTTGTGTTCGGCTTCTAGCTAAATTTACACATCTTAAGGGCGTGTTTTAGGAAGCTCATTTGACAGTGTATATAAATCCCACCTACTTACAGTCAGAAAATTATGACGTCGAAGGGTTTATGAAAATTCGTATGTTTCATGAAGCTCTCAACAAAAAGTTTTTTACTGCTTTTAATGTCAATATTATATGTATTACACCGTTAGATTATACATCAGATGTATTACTTCGCTGTCTACGCTGAACCGAAATATTCTTCAAAAAGCAATCTAAGAATGGTTTTTCTCCCTAGCAGTTAGTCCCGGATTTGAGTCCACGAGCCTCTGAAATCAACTAATTTCATTTGAATGTAGTTTAAAAAATTTATCACTGAAAAAGTTACTACTAAAATATCACTGAATTGGTGAACGTTCGTGAAATCTACAAAAAATATTACTTTCGAAATTGTATTTTTAAAAACTGAGCACATAAAAAAAAACAAACGTCTGAAGAGGTTTCTGAGTCGGTTGATGCCCGATTTTTTCACGGTTTCTACTTTACGAGCCACTGCAATCAATTTTATTGGATCGATTTTTTTTTTAATAATCACGTTTTGGTTCAACAATTCGTCTTCGGTAGAGTAATGATCGCGCTCGCTAGCGATACATATAGGGTTGGGTTCGATTCCGCCCCAAGGGCTGTGTTTTGTTCGTTAAAAATTTTTTTCAGTTTTCTCGAACTGTGTAACATGATATTTGTTTATAATTATGGTAATCCAATATATTTCTTACCTTATATCGGGTTTAGTTAATACATAGAAGCTTTAAGGTCCGGGCATGAGAAAATGGTAGTGTGTTCGACTATCGTGCGTCCCAAAATCGACTCTCACCCGGACAGATCCAACCAAACCAAGGGGGTTAAGAAATGTTGGTAGTGCTCTGGCGAATGAGACAACAAATACCTATTTTTCCTCACAAATCTGATCAAAGGTTTTGAATTTTTTTCTTCTTACAATTTGTACATTTTTCGAAGAAAGCTAAATATTAATTAAAATTAAAATGAAGAAACAAAAGTTTGATTGTTACTGTACACATTATTTATCAAAAAGTCTAATCCGTCAGAACTGAATTTTGAAGAAAAAAAATTAACTAGTATGCTTCAAAACAAAAAAGTCTCGTGTCGTCAAAAAAACATTAGGGTTTTTAAATGAAAGAGGAATACTTTCGAAGGATGGTGCTAAATTGGAAGTAAAGGGTGAAGTACATAAAAAACAATCCAATAAAAAAATTTTCCTAGTAACTACCTACAACTCACTTGAACTTTTCCCAAGTTACTTCTTGCTGAGAAATTCTAACCAAACAATTCTTTCTGACTAAGAAATGCAAACCTCTGTCATGATAAGCCTTTACTTCCAGTACACGATCGACTCCCTTGCGAATGACATCGAGAAACGGATTTGCTTCGAAAATCCCCTGGAAAAACATACTGACTCAATCGGGTGAGAAAAGTGAATTTTCTCCATCACCAGGCGGGCACTAGACCCTGATATAAACCTAACTCATCATAAGACAAGAGAACCATTTGGCCATTCATACAGCGCTATCGCACGGATGAACAATATATCTTAGGCAGTCCACTGCTGGAGCGCTTCCTAACGCTAAAAGAAGACGTTGAAGAGCCCAGTTGTTTTGGAGATGATTACTGAGATCTTCTTAGATATAGTCGGGAAAAATTAACTAATCGATACTACTCAGGCATCACGAAGAAAATGAAAAATGTAAACTTCAGGGTGTGAAAAAAATTTTCTTACTACAGTTAATTATGGTTCTATCCGGCTTCTCGCAAAAACTTGAATCAAGAAGAGCAACCTCTGTGCCATTTTCCTGAAGCCATTGTATCTGCTCGATGATTCGGATGTGAATGAACTGCACGGCCGAGTACGTCTGACCCAAATTCAAATATAAGTCAACCTGAAACCAACAATTTCAAAGACATTTTTAAAATTATTGATCACAAGATTTGTTTTCTTCCTAATTTTATGCTGATGGTAGAAGGATCTGCTGTAAAGATTTCTCTCCACACCATTCTTGAGACCGAGTTGGATAAGCTGCTTGCTTGTCGGTCGGTGATCAATGTTATTTTGAATTTTATGAGTTTGATAGTTTCGATAGGTTCAAATTTTAATTTGTGAAAATACTATTTAGCTTATATATTAAAATCCACATTTCCCTGATAGTCAAAAAGATCCTCTGCTTTCGATGTGAGTTACAATATCACAGTGTTTTTAAATACAGTCTTTTTCGTAAATAATAGTCACACTACCTTTTAAAAATCACATCATCACGAATTTACCAGATTTAAAGTCTTTAACAAACCTTCGTTATACAAAAAATGATAGGAAAAGCTTTTCCTCGGTTCTAAAAAATTGCTACTCACATAGTATGGATATTCCTTGGCCTTGGATTTCAGTAGACGAGCAAAGATACCGAATGGGTGCTCGTACTCTAGAGTATCGTCTTCGACTAGAAAAGAATACAGAGTTAGCAAGTTAGAGAAAAAAGATTTTTCAAAGAGAGTGAAAAGAAAGAGTGAAAAAAAAGCGAAGTAAAAAGAGAAAAAAGTAAAAGAGAAAGAAAGAGAGAGAAATAGTAAGAGAGAGAAGCGAACCATCCTCAACGATGCGGGTAATCTTTGCTCTGGTTTTGACAGTGGGATCTTCTGATCTTTTCTTATTGTGCTCCTTGATTTTCCTGACGACCTTCCTAGCCAACAGTGTCATCGGAAAATCTTCCGTGTGGTCAACTTCAATTATTTCTTTTGTATACGATTATGAGATCTTTCATCTAACAAATTTATCTGTTGAACTTTTTAATATTGTTTGGTTAAAAACCCCAAAAATCCGTATTATGGTTCATATCTAAAAAATCTTTGATGACAAATTCATTTACTTTTATTCCCTCAAAAATTCTGTTTGAACATCATTTTATTTTGGTTCTTAAAAACTGCATATTCCCTCAAAAAATAATTATTTTGATTCAAATTAGGAAATTCGATTTCCAGAAAAAAATTGTTGTGTTTTTTTTGCTGCTTTAATGTATCTCTTGTACCTCAACGTATATTCTAGTGTATGAACCAATGCTTGCTCTAATTTTTGCTCTCTTCTTTCTATCTGCTGTCATATTCTATTGTAGAGGCAACTGCAAATAAACAAACTTGATCGTACTTTCGCATTTTGTACCTCTGTAATGAATCGCCTAATGAAAGTTCACGCTCAACTAAATGCTGTCCCTTGGGCTTAACTGAACGTTCTCCGTTTAAAATTATATAAGACTCGAATAACTTTAAGCGACAAACCTCTTCTCTTGTACAATACCATCGTCTGAGGTCGATATATCTTGAACCACTCCTCTCTCGCACAGACGGCGTTGTTTTTCTCGTCGAGTTCCGAGTCGTACCAATCCGAGACATCTTCGAGGTACTCGAGCAGATGTGAGACGACGTAGAAGTACAGTGTTATTGCAGCATTGTATGTCTTCATCGCCTGAAATCCACACGATCTACACCCTAATGCCGCAATGCTTTTCTATGTTAGACGTGAAAGAAGAAAGGGTCATTGAATATCTGGATTACAGATAAGACTTCTATAATAAGTGCTCCATTATCACTTCAGAACTTTTCCCCAAGAATTTAAATAATCAATAATCATCATGTCGCAGGACTTGAATTATATAAAAAGAAAAAGGCGAGTAATTGTTCAAAAGAGCTAACATTCTTGATGTCCTCCATACGCGCATTAATGTCCTTCAACTCTTCGAAGGACTTTGGAACGTGTAAAACTGGGGAAAACCTGGTAGGGAGAGGTTCCAAAACTGAAAATTGGTTTTCATCAGTTAAAGTACACAATTTCGGAAATGAAGAATACATATAATGTTTCGAAATCATGTAAAGTTACACATTTATGAAGACTTTTCTTTGATATTCAAATTTATTCATTCTTTATTCCTATCACACATGGTATTTGATAACAATAATTAATGCAGATATGCATGGCATTTTTCCTCTAGTGGCGTGTATATTGTTTAATAAAACTTTATAAGTCTGACTTATTGTCATGATGTTAAAACTTAATCGTGTAACTTAGAAATTTTATTGCAGTAAAATGTCCTTGTTTTGTTTCACCAAAGGCGTTTGAAACCGGAACCTCCCATCATATGCTTGATTCCGGCAAAGACCTGCAACAAAAGAAGCTAAAATTCCTCTAGTGAACTCGTTATGTTGAAGTTCATTCTCACGGTCACAAACATTGTTGAACCGCGCATTCACTGAACGCTTGCAGTTGATTAAAAACGGAAAAGGCTAGTTTTTTTTTGCAACGGAAACCGAACCCAGCCATCTCTTTCTTACCAAGACTGAGCGCGTTTTCACTTTAGCACCGGTTATTTTGTTAATCCGTCTTACAGGGCTATGTGAAAGGCTCAGTGGCCTTGTTTTTTGAGCCTTAAACTATTATGCTTCAACCAACTCCATGGTTGCAAATTGCCTAGACTAACTTTTTGTTATTCTAAGTCCCGGGTAAAGAAAACGAGAACTGATACAAACAACAGGTTCTCGTTCACAATTTTTATTGGTTGCTTTGATTTCTAGCGTTAATTCTTCACGCAAGCTCCTCTTATTCCTTAAGAACTATGTACATAGCTACAGCGGTTCAATCTTTAAGAAGAGTTTTGGTTGTCTACCTTGTTCTCGCTGAGACTGATTTCTGTGTCGTCTTCTGGAACAGGAGAAGGCTTGGAAATTTTTATAGACACAGTTTTTTTCTCATAATACGTACATCTATATTTATAATGAAATTTTTTTTCGTTCTTGTGAGCGCCGGGAAAAGAAGAAAAAATGGAGAGACATTTATAAACTTAGTTTTGTTCGAGTTATTTTTTTCTTTCTAAATATGTATACTAATTACTGAACAAACCTTTTTTTTCCGGAACGAAGCAAAAAAAATTGAACGTTTTAATGTTTGAAAAATCATTTTATCAATCGAAAAACAGTCCAATCCTTTAATTTGAACTTGAAATTAGTTTTTTTCCTCGAGACCATATCGTTTAAAACTTGTCTGATGTTGCTATTGAAATCAATTGGAACTTTGACACTATTGAAGCATTGAAACTTTTTTCCTGGTTCAATACGGGATTTCTATGTGTCTCGAGAGTTTTCAACAAATTTCTGTTAGAGGAATAAAAAAACTGAACTTGAAACTTCTCAAAAATTGGTTAGAAATAACCTCTAGATTCGCCAGCGCAAGCAGACTTTACCTGAAGTTCAGTTTTTATAATTGATTTTCTCGACTTAATAAATGTTTTTCTTTCGTTTTCGCCATTTATGTAATTACTTGTAAATGAAATAATGCAAAAACTATGATGAATCGAGAAACTTGCAATCGATTTTTCAGAGTCGAGGAACTTGCAATCGATTTGTAACTGTTTTTTGTACGATGAGATGGTCTTCCGAACTCAAGTTATTGAATTCTAACAAAAAAATTGTTCAAAAACAAGTTTTGGCTGCCATAACTGTTATAATTCCAAAACCTAGAATGTTGATAAAGTTCTAGCATAAAAATAGTTCACTTGATGAGAAGTCCTTTGAAGTCATGACAGTCAATGGGCAAATTTCACTTCTTCATCATTACTCTATAAATCAACTTCCGGTAAATATTTCATATAGCTTCATGAAACTCACCTTTTTGGGGGTTTTTCTCACCCAAAACTTCCATTTTTTCCCGCTCTTTGACTTGCTTTTTTTCTCATTTCTTCCCGGATCGAGTTGTGCCTTCTTTTTCTTCCTTCCAAAGAAATTTCTTTTCGGTTTGATTCCTGGAAAAAACCTTGGACAGTTTTTTGTTGCTTTAATTAGAAAACTTAAAACCCTGATGTCTTACTGTTTGTTCTTAATTTCAAACCACTGAAGCTTTTAAAATTTTTTTTATAATTTATTATAATAAAAAATATATAGTATAACCAATATAGTGGTTAATAAAAAAAAATAAGCGACAGTAAATAATTGTGAAAAAATTGCGAAGGAATCCATCCATGGTTATTGTAGAAGTTTAGTGAGGCTTTTGAGATGAGCCCTCTTTTAATTTAATGTTAGAAATAGATACATATTTTAAAGATTCTTGATTAACAGAACAACAATAAAACAGAAACCAAAAGCTCTAATTCATAAATGAACCTTTCAGGGCCAGATCAAGAGATGCAGTTGCCTGAAAATAAGTTTTGAAGTGAAGAGAAAAAAGTTCTGATAGCAAAAAATGATTTCAAATGACTCGAAAGTTAAATAATATCGTAACAGCTAACTACAAATTCAGGGAGAAGTTCTACTTTTTTGATTCAAAGATTTTACGAGGGAGTTTATAAACAAAATGTTCTAAGTATCAGAATGGAGATAGAAAAAATGACTTTAGATGTTAACAGAAGACAATACTTATAGAAACTCTTTCTTTGTGCGGAAAACGAACCCGCCGTGGGCTATTCAAGCTACCAATCCACAGAACTTCTTTCAATTTTTCTAGGCCGTTTGAAACAATTTAGGGAGTGACTACTGTAACAGAAGTAAGTTTCATGACTCACAAAGTCTCGTGTCATGACTTCATTTGAACTTTTCTCTATGATAACTCACGTTTTTGGGCGCTTTTCTCTTCCAGAACTTCCATTTTACGTGACTTTTAGATCGCGGTTTTTTCTTGTCAGCATCCAGCTCTACTTCAAAATCTGTTTCTGATGATTCTTGCTCATAATCGGCCAATCGCTTCCTCGTATTTTCCCTCGAGAAAAATTCTTTTCGTAGCACGTCTTCATAATTGGAAAGTTGTTCTGAAAGTGAAAAAGTCTCAACATGGAACTGATGTGAAAGTTTTAAAACGGTAAAAGATTACTAGAGACAATTACCAAAAAACGTTTGAAGACAGTTCATGCGCTCTTCCAGATAAGATATAAAACTAACTTAATAAAACCAGTTATTGCCCTGTTGCCCACTCCTATCGCTAACAAATTGCTCAAAATTGCTGCTGAGACTCACCCTCCACTTTAAATGAGTCCTCGGTTTGTGAACTTGCCTGAAATTAATGGATGAGCCAATTTTTTTCTTTCAGTTAGTGAAGAGCAAGAACATTCTCAAATTGAATTCACAGCTGTTTCTTCAACAGTCGTTGTGAATATGGCTGAATCTTATCAGTATAACACCATGAAGTGGTTTTATCAGATAGATCCATCTCAGAACGCCACTCTCGATTGCTCGCATTTGTATTGTATTATATTATCATGCTTTAACTTTCTCTTATTCTTTTCATTTCGCTGGTTTGAGAAGATAGGAAATATTTTCCAACAGAAAATGGAAAAAAATGACAACGCTCCAATTTTTTACTACCAACACTTGGATATATTTAATGAATGAATGCAGCTACACTTCTTTCACAAATGATTCATGAAAAGTTCTTTGTAAACTGGTTCTTCGATGGAATCAGGTTCAGAAATTCAGGAATTGTGAGATATAATCAACTTGATGAATTATGATATCAGTTGCCTCAAGTTTGTCTCATGTTTTAATCATCATTCATTCACTACAAAACTTTTTTGAATGCCAAAGAATTAACAAAAAGTGATCTTCCGACTGCCTTTCTAGAAGGATTGTCACATTTCTAACGAGTTTTTTATTCTTCCGATGCATTTCCACTTGAGGATCTGAGTCTTCGTCGGTACTCAACACGAATCCCGAGAAGAACAATAAGAGGAGGGGCGACCGCAACATCCTTTCTTCAACCAAGATGAGAGAGCTCTGTTTATAAAACTGTGGTCATTTAAGCAGTTTCAATTCAAAAGTCTTCATTCTGAGTGAACAGGTGTCAAATCATCAAAAAGCGTGTTACTGAAATGGAACTATCACACGGAAAACTCTAATCATCTGGGCGGGATCACACTCAGTTATTACTCATGGCTCTATTCTGGAGTAAGAGCACGTTACCAGTTTAAGCACACTGTTATTATATATAAGTTCTCAAATTCTACGTACTACATGCAGTAACACAAGCACTGTTGATGAGGATGCCGGTCTCACAGCTGACAGACTTAGGCTTTCAAATCCTCGGACAAATTGTCAAACGAGTAATGATACTAAATGACTGGTATAATTTAATTCTTGATGTCATAGCCGTGAGAATTCCCATGACATCATTAAGATCTGACATCATTTGTCTCGGGAAAAATCAATTGTCTCGTTCCCCTAAACGGAATGATATCTGAAGTTCTTGTGTTTTTGTAGTGGAAAGCTCTCATCTCTTTTTTAGTTCGTTTCATTTCATAACCTAGTTTCATATTTTCGGATGATTTTTTAGACCTTCTTGGTGTTGTGTACTAGAGTATCAGACGACAGATACGGTATGATACGGGAGGATAGGGTTTTCGCGAGAATCGTAAAGGCTTTGTTTTGGAGAGAGAATCGTTTAGAACGGAATTAGTAATTTGTCGGTAGACTTTTGCGTTTTCTGATTAGTTTTTCACCACCTTTACTTCGGACAAATTCTATCAATAATATTGTTAGTTTGAGTTTTCACCTAAACGGAAATATGGTGGTTCAGGCTTACGGTCGGTGTCAAAAAATTATCTGTAAGGGAGGATCCAGTTGGAAGCATTTTGTTTTTTAAATGCTCAGTCACACAATTCAAGCGCAGTGACGCCTAGTTGAAATGACAATTGAACCTTTCATTGTGCAACATTGCACGGAATAGCAATGTGTCAAGGTGATGTATTGGTAACGCGCAGACTTCCGATCAGAGGAGAGATGACTGGATTCTATCTCACCTGGTGATATAGCTTTTTTCGACCAAAGGATAAATAAATTGTAATTTTCATTCTCATTAAAAATATTCAGTCTTAGTTCATAACTAGAGGCTTTTTGTGCAATGTTCTTCCATATGAAGATTGAAATTTTTATTAAGCGAAGTATTTTAGAACATAGGGATTGAGGGGTTTAAGCGAGAAAATGTTTTTATGGTTCAGAGGCGCTTTTTCAATGTGACTTTTCTTCAGAGGTATTACAGTTTGTAAATGAAGATTGGAGAAAGTTATCACATCGCAACCGCTTAGGAGGACGAGTTAAGGGTAGAACGAACTTTTCGTTTTGGGTTCGACGTGTTCGATGATTCATCAATTTCATGAAATCTGATTGCTTTTTTCTTCGGTCTTGAACATAACCATTACTAAATTGTGTAACGTTGTTGTGATATATATATATATTTTATCTACATTTCGAAAAATGCAATTGTAGGGTAGTTTGGGAGCTAGCTAGCCTTGGGTGCCCAACGGTTTCCAGAGTTCAAGATCGATGAGAGAACATGCGGGTGACGAATCCACGTGTTTGAGTTTTTTGATAGCGGTGGACCAGGCCGTGATTGGATCGGGAGGAGTACAGAAGGATAGCTTTGGCGAGTGATTTGAGAGCGGCTACCTTGAGCGGTACTTGGTTTGACTGAGTAGGCATCAACAGTGGAGGAGCTGCTCCTCACCGACCAAGTCCCCCGGTTCCCATCGGCTGCCCTTGGCAAAGAATTAATAATTGATGGTTTGGACTTTTTGGGTAGGATGAACAAGGGTATCTTCGTTGATGATTGGAAATATATGTCTCCGTGAAGAACTTCGAGATCTCGACTTTGGATAAACGTATGATGAACAGAAGCGAGATTTCGTTTCAAGAGTGAAAACTGTTGCTGTTGCGTCGTCTGTTGTTCAAAAATCGCAAAAGGCTGTAATCAGTCAACTTTGTTCGTAATGGCAAGGTTTTTCATCACATTATTATTTTTAAGCAGTTCTACGAACATTTTGAAAGAAGTTATGTCAAGCATTTCTGGTACACGAGAAAACCAACGGGCTACTCTCAGACTAAATGAATTGTACCTAGCACTGTTCTTCGTTACTTCTATTGAAACTGCGTGAGAATTAGTTCGCGTTTCTTTGGTTCTTTGGAAAAAATGTTGTTTCTTAATGATGGTTTTGTCATTGATTATTTTCCATGCCATGGTCAAATCCATATATACTCGTCTCTCTTCTAAAGACATGAGACCTAGCTTAGAGAGTCTACTTTTATAAGATGTATTTCCGTGAGGATAGCTACAGTTAGGAAAGCAGCGAGCGAATACGATTCTCGTGAAAGACCTGAGAACTTTCTCTATTTCTTCGACGTCTTTTTTGAAGTGCGGATTCCAGAAACTTGAAGCAAATTCTAAATGAGGCATGATATAAATTTTGAAGCATTTCACCAAGATAGAGGCATCATTGATGTTCACGGCTCTTAACATTGAATATAGAGCAGAATTAGCTCTAGATACTCGGTCAGATATAGTGATATTACGCCGAAGAGAAGGGATTATTTGTACACCTAGATCACGAACTCGACTCACACACTCCAAAGCAGTATTGTCTATGTAATAGGTAGGAGTAAGTGCCGTAGACCCGATATGTAAATGAACTGTTTTAGAGGTAGAGAGAGATAATTGGTTGGAAGTACACCAGAATGATACTTCATCTAGAGAAGCTTGAAGTTCAAGACAACGTTCTGTCATGTTATTCTTGTTGTAAGACAGATACAACTTTATGTCATCAGCATATGCTTGATATCGAACGTTAGTGAATGAAGAAAGAACTTGATTCAAGTCGGATATGTATAAGACAAAGAGCAAGGGTCCCAATACAGACCCTTGTGGAACACCGGATGTAACAGGATGTGGAGTTGATAAGGTGTCGCTCATACGAACGGAAAATTCTCTATCTGTTAGGAACGACTTCAACCAAGTTATAACTAAACTCGGTATACCGAAATGAGTACATTTTCTTAACAATTTATTTATACATACTGTGTCAAATGCACGAGAGAAATCTATATAAATCACATCGGTGGAGAGTCCTGCACTTAGAGCCTTCGTCCAATCATTTTCACATGAGAGTAAATTTGTAACTATGGAAGCGCCCGCCCGGAAACCGTGTTGACTTGAGGGGAGTATCTCAAAATGAGAAACGTGCTCTATTATAATAGACCTGATAACCCGTTCCATAACCTTTGAAGCTGGAGAAAGAATAGAAATGGGTCTGTAAGACGATGAAAGAGAAGGGTCTTTACCAGATTTAGGAATGGCAGTGATCAAAGAATGCTTCCAAATTTCAGGTACAACACCGAGAGATAAAGAGAAGTTATAAATATGTGCTAATGGAAGAGCGAGAGATTTTGAGCATTTTTTGAAAACTATTTGCGGAATCCCATCAGCACCAGTGCTGCAAGTACCTTTCAATTTTGATAAAGATCTTGTCTGATCTTGTCTGATTCTAATTTTATTCGGACAAGAATGAACAATTTAGTAAAAAGAGGTTATAGAAATATCGAGGACGTATCGTTTAGTCCACAGCTTCTTCGGGCCACATGTGTCACTGTATAAGGACCACCTGAACCATATTTTTTTCTACCCAAAAATTAAAAAAAATTCACTCAAACTGTTTTTATCGATTTGAAACAATGACTCTTGATGTCCTCGAACAACAATAATGGAAAGAAAAATAGTCTAGAAAGTCGAAGAAAACAAGAAATTGTAAGAATATTTTTTCTCAGTGGTAAATAGAATTGCTTTGGAAGCGAATTGATGGGTTCACTTTCTTATTATTCACCGGATCCCACACGAACTTCTGTTAGCATGGTAAATTCCTGTTTCACATAATTTCTCAGCTTAATACTATCTACGTTTTCTGAGGCAACATGAACTTGAGGCAACATGAACTTCGGTATGCAAAAACTAATTTATTTATTCGTTCAAACTTTTAACATTAAATAAATAACAGTGATTTCAAAATTTCATGATCAGAGTGGATATGTAAAAATCATGGATGAGTTTAGAGAAAGAGAAAAATTAGAGTGAAGGGTGAAAAAGAAAAAGAAGTTAGTAAAAGTTTTGGGCTCTGCCGGAATCAGACTGCCACGGGTTCAGTGACATTTCATACACATACACATTTGATTTGTTACTGCGAAGCAAGCAAGATGAGGTCGAAAAGTCAAGAATATTACGCAACATACCGCTTGAAACAATGAGGCGAGAATATTATAGAAGCTCTGAAAAAAAAACTTCGCCTGTGATTATGATTAACTTTGTTTACCCTAATTTCTATAATTTAACATTTCGTATGCCTCATTTTCTTGTGAATTTTTACTTACTTACACTGAACTTGCGCCCGCGACAGGTCTCCTATGTGTGATTTCATCTTAATTTTATACGCAAGGAATAAAGAATGAATGAATGAAACCCTGTGAAAAAGATCTAGATTCACCTTTCCTACACTCACTTTCTCTTTCTATCTCTCTTTTCTAAATTTCTCACTCGCTTTCTCTCTTTTTTTCTTTCTTCATCCGTATTACTCTTTCAAATCTACTTCGCACTTTTTTTCTATCTCTGACCAAGACTTTTTTCTTCTAAATTTCAAACCAGATTGCATATTATGCTTGAGCACATATTATATTAGAGGCGCAATCTTTCGAACATAATTTCAGCTTGCTTTCCATAAAAGTTTTTTTTAAAACAAATTCGAATTTCAATTGAGCTATTTTTTTGATCTGCCACTTAATCTATCGAATCAAACACAATTGGAGAAAGTGGGTGATTAAATTTATAAAACCTACAAACAAATTTAGAAAAATGAGAGTGTTTTTGATAATCAATTGATGGCTCCGAATGTCAAGCATAGAAATATGGAAGTACGCGGGGAATTCAGCTTAAACATTAAAAGCTTGATAACGAATAAATCACAAAATTCTATAGATATATTATATGAAATCTTATAACAATTATACAAAAATCACTGCTTCATTATTTACATCAGTTTCCTTGGAGTATTCGTCAGGCTCAGTTTTTTATCAAGGTTACGAACTCTGAAAAAACTTCCTGTTACAACTTTGGAGTCTTGATAATATATTCCATAGGAACAAAGTAATAATTGTAACTATATAACTACCCATTTTGTATATTTTAGTGCTTACTAATTGTTATAGTATGCTTTTTAAACCTCATATGATATATCCATTAAATCTAAAGCTAATCCATATCATAATCCGAGTGTTTGTTTAGATGATGAACTGTTCGATTTGACGTGTATTGGGTCGGTCTTTTCAGATCCATACATGCTGCCTCACAAAATGACTGAATAAGTTTGAACCGTTGCATGATAATTATTTAATATGTATTGCTTTTTTATTACCGCATGCTGTTTAGTGAGCAGAGAATAAGTCTTTCTCTGAGCTATATATTCTTTACATTCAATTCAATTACTTAACTCTGTGAATAAAAGAACGGATACAAGTTTCTCTTCGAATAATTGAGACTTAAACATGGGTTATGGTTGTCTTCCAAAAACACTGTAAAACAGTAATGATGAGGAATACCAACCTTGGAAGTTGATCATGCCGTCCTTGTCGATGTCTCCCTCGTTGATCATTGCCCTTGCCTCATTCAGAGTGAGCTGCTCGCCCAGCGAGCACATAACATATGATAACTCATCCACGGTAATCAGCCCGTCACCATTGCGGTCGAAGTACTGTAAACTCCAAAAATCTTTCGAAATACCATACTCAGAACTACTGAGATTTGAACTACTTGAACATATCGTTTTTAAACAAAAAAACTTATCAGGTGTCAAACTCTACACTATTTATTTAAGAGAGATGAGTTATTTCGAACAACACAGAAGCCAGCCCAGCAACAACAAAAAAACGTCTCGAAATTTTTTGAAAAAATTTGAAAATTTTGAATGTTTCTCGTCCTCTCTTTGTTATTCCCTGAATCTTTCTGTCTTGAAATGACTCCACTGGTATCAACAACCAAAAACTCTTGAAAAGTGCTTCACTGAGGTTCTTTATCAGATTAATGTAAGTATTGTTTTATGGTTAACAAATGAAATAGTAAACCAGAGCTAAATCACAATGAAAAAATTTAAAGGTTAATTTCTTCGTACAAGCGGAAAGGCAGAGAGAAAAGGAGAAAGAGAGAGTGAAAAAGAGAAATTGAGAAAATTAGAAAGAGGGAGCGTGGGAGAGAGCGAGTTAGATATAGTTAGAGATAAAAAGATACATAAAGACTGAGAGAAAAACAGATATAAGCGCGTGTCAACTTGGAACCATATATACGCTAGAATTAAACAAAAGCTTCGATCGCGGGCATTTTTCATATCGACTCACCTTAATTCATGAACAACAAGTCAGCCCTACACACTTTGTCTCATTCTCTTAAGTCTCACTCTTTATTCGACAGAAGCTCCCGAAAAAAGAGAATTATACTCAGAATTTTCGAAAAACTTCACGTAAACTCTGTTGAGAGAGAACACAAAGACTCTTTTCTCTCCTTGGTATCCGAATATTTCTTTACGACTATTCCTTGCGATGAAAATACCAAAAAATTGCATGAAACAGTTACAGAAAAGTGTTTTAGAGAATTGCAAATGTTTGAATTATTGCCCAAGAAAAAAAGGTTTCAATATTGGAAAGCAAAAAAAATAATTCAATGGGGCAATTCTCAAACAAAAGGAAAATGGGTAAAAGTTATGCAGGACTCGATTGTGAAAGAGCTACATATACGGTAAAAGAGCTATACCGGAAAGTCGATCAATAAAGAACACAGGACGGAAAAACTAGGAGTTAATTGGGTGAAGTGAATATGTAAATGGGGCATGACTCTTTTTTACGAGGCTTATAGTAGTCCTCTCTCGGCACTCTTTATTTTCTCTACCCAAGAAAAAGGTCTATCAAAAAGGTAGTGAACGGAAAGTTAGAGATAAGATGAAGAATCAATTCATGTCATTCTTGCTACAATTAAAAGTGTAATTGAAAAAATCAACAAAAAATGAAGATTTATACAATGAATGAATGAATGGATAAAAGATTGAAAGAATGAAAAAATGATTCAATCCTGACATTGAACACGTCCCGGAGCTCCTTTTCCTCGTCTGGATCTATCAGCTGGCGCTTTAGAACATTCAGGAACTCATCCACATCTATGCATCCATTCCCTGCAGTAAACACATCTGTTCAGTTTCATTGTTAGTAGAAAGTAAACTTGTATGAAACCTCAAGAGCGTATGAAAATTATTAAGATGCATACTATCAAAGTAAGAATGTGAGTCGACAGCATTTCAAAGAGAATTGTCTCATCATTCTTCAAGTAGCTGTTACTATTACTGCAGAAGTATGACAAATCAACAACATACTCTAGAAGTATGAAAATCTATCTTCACTAAAAAGTGTGTTATATTACCGAAACATTGTCATTCCAAGAGAACTCTGATGTTTAAAATTGAGACGAATTCAACAAGACGAAGATGTGATGAGAACTTGAAATCGATTTTTCAATTCCAGTCTTTCTCTTATGTATTTGATTTTTTTCAATAACTTTTGCTTCAATTTTCTTCAAGTTTCATTTTTTTCAATAACTTTTGCTTCAATTTTCTTCAACATGCCTAACTTTGAAAATTAAGGATTAGGAAATTTTAGAAATTTCTCGGTTAAATTTTACTTTAGCCCACAGGAAAAAATACACCACGAAAATTCTGTTCAACTTTAGCACCCACCCCCCCCCACCTTTTAAACCCGGTAATTATTGGATGCTGCATCACAATATCCTGGGTTGTTTTATGCTTCCAAAGAATACTTTTTTAGTTAATTATTTTTTGTTTGTTAAAAATTCACTTCCTATATGAAATGATTGCTTAGGAAATTAAGGTTAAATTTCAGGTATTTTTTTATCGGAAGTTTGGCGCTGTGAGGGGCAAAAATAAAAAGTCCGGGTATGTACTTATTTTGAAGCCCCTTATTTTTTAAGGTGGGGAACCTATGTTAACTATTAAACATGTTAATTCAGGTCCTTCTATTGCTGCTCTTCACCTCCAGCTCTCTTCCTTTTGATATGTTTTACTATGAAATAAGGGGGGTCTTGTATCACGGGGGGGGGGGAGTCTAAAGTGGAATTTCACCACTTTCAAGTCTCTCCTCTTTTTACTTTTTCTTGCTTTTACTCTCTTCTTCGGCACTATTTTTCTATGTTTTATTTTCTCTCTCTCTCTCTCTCTGTTTATTCCCCTCTCTCTCTCTCTCTCTCTCTCTCTCTCTCTCTCTCTCTTTATTTATTTCTCTGTCTTTTTTTCACTTCCTCACTTTCTTTCTGCATGACAGTTTTCATGGAAAGCATATCCGGTCCTATCCAAAACGTTACTAACTAAAACTTCTAGATAAACAGTAAAAAATGAAGTACGTACTCAAGTCTCGTACGTACGTACTCAAATCTTACACAAACATAAGCTCTCCGTTTTGTAACCATTTTGATAAAAAAGTTTGAAAAAAAAGATTTAAAAAAAAGATTTAAAAAAAGAAAAAAAGATTTTTATAAAGTTGGATTCTATATTTATTTATTCATTTTATCGACATTTTATAATGCAAAGTTATAATGTAAAAGATACTCAAGTGTGGCGACAGATAAGGCAAATTTCTAAATGGTACTGATTTTTTCTCCAGTTCGCTTAGCACATTCTCGTTACGGAGACAAATTATAAACTGCTCTACTGTGCCTGATTTCAATTTTTCACTCGAGATTCCGTAAAACATTCTTGAAACACGTAATCCGAAACAATTGACTCTAGAAGTGGGAGAAGTACATTAAATTACAATACCATTTTTATTACAAAGTACGAGTAGACGGGAATGGTCTTGAAAATGCGTGATTTAAAAAAAATATCATTGAAGATCTTTATACCCATTTCAAGGTCAGCAATCACCCTTCTTTCCGCTGTAGTACTCAGGCCAACTAGATTCAGACGATCTCTATAACATGGAAGGCTAAGAGGGTAATCTGGCTGTGGGAAACATCGATAAAACAGAATTCTAGTAAACGATTCCTGTACTTTCTCTAACAATTCAGAGTCTTTCTTGTAGATAGGGTTCCAAAAGCAAGAGGCAAAAATGAGGTAGAACGTATGTCATGAAACGCTTAACTAGCACTTTTGGATCATTGATAGTAACATCACGAAGCATAGCATACATGGCTCTGGTAGCCTTTACAGTTCGATCAACAATGGCATCATAGCTTCGGAGAGTGGGAACAACTAGAACACCGAGATCTTTGACTTGAGTCTCTTTAGATACATATTCTCAATAGAGTCACTCATTAGTCAGTCTGTGCCTTCTTTGATGGAAGCTCTGAGTACGCCTATCTCAATAGAGTCACTCATTAGTCAGTCTGTGCCTTCTTTGATGGAAGCTCTGAGTACGCCTATCTCAATCGAGTCACTCATAGTCAGTCTGTGCCTTCTTTGATGGAAGCTCTGAGTACGCCTATCTCAATCGAGTCACTCATTAGTCAGTCTGTGCCTTCTTTGATGGAAGCTCTGAGTACGCCTATCTCAATCGAGTCACTCATAGTCAGTCTGTGCCTTCTTTGATGGAAGCTCTGAGTACGCCTATCTCAATCGAGTCACTCATTAGTCAGTCTGTGCCTTCTTTGATGGAAGCTCTGAGTACGCCTATCTCAATAGAGTCACTCATAGTCAGTCTGTGCCTTCTTTGATGGAAGCTCTGAGTACGCCTATCTCAATCGAGTCACTCATAGTCAGTCTGTGCCTTCTTTGATGGAAGCTCTGAGTACGCCTATCTCAATAGAGTCACTCATTAGTCAGTCTTTCACACTTGCAGAGAACAATTCTTCCCTTTTCTCATTCTCTTAAGCGGCCGTCATGTAACAACTCTCCCCACTTCTCTTAATTTTCCCTTTTGCGACATTCTGAGCGGCTGGTATGCAATGATTCTTTGGATTCTCGGTTTCCTAACTCGAATCCCTCCGTAGGGACTCCCATCGGAAAACACCTCTGAACCCCTAAATTCCTCTACTCCCCTATGCCCCAGAAACAATATATCTTCCCTCTGACTTATGCTTTCACATGTGATGTTTCAAAATACTTTGCGTAATAAAACTTGAAACTTGATATTATCATCATAAGTATTATTTATAATTAATAGTAGTGTTATTTATCATGATGTTATTATTCATTACCGTTTCTTTTTTATCATTACTTTTTTTATCGTCATTAATTCGAATATCATTATTTCAATTACCCCTGTTATTATTTTTTCTATGACAATTTTTCCATCAAGGACACGAAAAGTAATTATTGTTATGATTCCGCCATTTGATTCTGCGGGATACTAATGTGCGCATGAGGACGTACACCGTAGGCATGGGTACCTCGACTACACCGCGCTAAAACTAAGAATATAGGGCTCTTTTTCTCAAGCAGAATCAGTTTAACTTTAGGCGGTAAAGTTATTAGAAAGAGAAAAAATCAAAAAAGGCCCATAAAAGTTTCAAGAGAGTGTTTTGTTGAGTTCGGGTTAAAAAATTATTGAAAAAACATCTCGCCCAGATCTAAACATTAAGGTCCACGATGCAAATAGGAAACTAGTATGCTCTTAAGCAAAATGCACCTTTTACGTCTAGAAATAAGAATTGGAGAGAGAGAGAGAGAGAGAGAGAGAGAGAGAGAGAGAGAGAGAGAGAGAGAGAGAGAGAGAGAGAGAGAGAGAGAGAGAGGGAGAGAGAGAGAGAGAGAGAGAATGAGAAGGAAAAAATTGAAGATGAGAGAAAGAATATAGAAAGATAGTGCAGACATGAATATGTCGAAATAACAACATCTTAATTGGAACTTTTAGGACCCAAATGTGCTCGGATTCCGTGGACCTCGGAAGATGACCATCATCGTTCCCGGAATGGAGAGCTCCGATGGAAACAAGCCCATGAAGATTAGGCCTATCTCGGTTTGTCATCTCGCTTTTTTGTTCCCCAAACTGGAGAAGACAGTTAAAGCGAGGAAGAGAGGGAGAAAAAAGAGATAGATAGAGAGAGAGAGAGAGAGAGAGAGAGAGAGAGAGAGAGAGAGAGAGAGAGAGAGAGAGAGAGAGAGAGAGAGAGAGAGGAAGGGGAAGAAAAAGGGATAGAGATAGGTAACTTCCCGAAAATTAAGAAATAGGATCGACTGAACCTGAAGAAAAAAAAAGAAATAGGATCGATTGATCATTAAGCTTAGTATATGTACAAGCCTCATCCCATCGATCAATGGCATAGAGCGCCATAAATCGAACTTCTACTGTGAGAGTGGAAATGTTGAGAGATATGTACTAGCTTGACCGATATAGCAGAAGAACTCAAGCTTTTAGTAAAGACGAAAAAATCTTATACTCACACACACCAGGATGTTAAAGGGAGAAGAAAAAGTCACTTGCTTCAAATGCTTTCAAAAAGAAAAAAATCCACTTCACCAGTGATGTTGAATTTATTTATTTTATCGACATTTCACAATGCAAAATTATGGTGAGACACATTCTAAATGATACTCAAGTGTGGCGACAGGTAAGGCAAATTTTTCAAATGCTACTGATTATTCTCCAGTTCACTTAGCACATTCTCGTTACGGAGACGACTTATAAACTGCTCTCTTGTTCCTGAATTAAATATTTCACTCGAGTTTCTGCAAAACATTCTTGAAACAGGTAAACCGAAACAATTGAATCCAGAAGTG
>OZ057404.1:41355287-41604812 GCA_964056735.1 Allodiplogaster pararmata | reverse complement strand
CTCAGCTCCTGCTCTTTGATAGCGTGCATCTCTGCAATGTAGTCGACTATACAGTAGATGTTCAAGTAAGTTGTTGAGGTTCCAGACTAGGGGCGAAGACAACGGGTTTGTCGAGTAACTGAAAGACATGACAACTCGGTTATTCAGTAAAAAAGAGTTGAATGATCAAAAAACTAAAACAGCCAGAGATCGAAAGAGAAAGAGAAAGAGAGAGAGACAGAGAGAGACAGGAAGAAATAGAGAGAGAGAGTGAGAGAGAGAGAGAGAGAGAGAGAGAAAGAGAGAGATAGGCGGGACCAAAAGTGATGCAGATAAAAATGAAAAAGAGAGAAAAAGATAGATATGAAGTTATGAAGATAGAAAGTAAGAAATAGAGAAAGCAAAAAGAATGGGAAAGTAAGTGAGATTGTAATGAAAAATTCATAGTTCTGAAAGGAGCAGACCTGCGTGGAACAGAATAACGAGCTCAATTTGGGAATAATAAAACGTGACATATCTCTTGGTTAACACGTAGTACATGTAAGAAACATCAATATATGTGTACACACAGGCTGAAAACTCAAGTCCCCAGAGACTTGAAAAAACTCACTAGGATTTTCAGATTCTGTACGAATCGTTGGAATGAATTCAAATCAACCGGAACGATAACATTAGAGAAGTGTTAAACCAAGTAGGGCGGAAATTCTAGGGGAAAGATTCAATAAAAGCTTAACGTGAGGACTCTAATAAAAGTGATGTCGTTTTTCTAAGACTAATTTCTTCGAACTATGACATAGTTCAACCGACAGTCAAATCGGGAGTAACAGCAACACACAGCAACAGCAACAAGAAACACACTCCGGGAAGAAACATATGGTTTTTATAATGTATTCGTAAAAGGGGGAGGAGTCTGAGAAGGGCTCAAAAATTGGAGGCTCTCCATCGCTCTTTATAGGAACGTTGTGAATCTCAGCCGCTATTTGCTTTTTGCGTTTTTCTATCTCATACAGTCTCATTCTGTTTCAATTTCTCTCTTTCTTTCTAAGTCGTTCTATACCAGTAATTCTTTCTCTCTTTCCATCATCTTTCCTTTTCTTTAAGTTTCTCTTCCTTTCTTGCAATCTTTCTCTTTCTCTCAACCTTTCTATGTGTATTTTTACGCACCTGTTTTTTCTCTATGTTTTTGTGAAATTCATTTCCCTTCGAGTTTTTTTTGTGTTTTTTATTAGAACTTAATCACTTAGTTTCACCTTGTTTTTTGATTCCTTTTTATTTCGAGAGTTTTTCTCTCTTTTTTCATCTCGTCTACTCTTTTCTCCCTCATTTTTTTCTTGCTTCTTTTCTCCCTTGTTCGAATCACATCTCTTTTTTTTTCTTTTCAAGCAATTTTTCTCATCTCTTCCTTATCCCAAGGGACCTTTTTGAGTGACGTCTGGTGTTTTGCTTTTTCGAACACCTTATCGACTACTTCGACTTGTCCCACGATCACTTTATCACCTGTCGCCTTATCCCAACATCAACCTCACCTTCCCCGTTCTGTTACCCTCTCCACGCTTCCCTCTTCCCGTCCCCTATCGCTCCGTCTTACTCATCCTTGGCCGATGTCCCCCTCGACATTCTTCATTTGCTTCTCTTGTTCTCAACATACGCTTGTTTGTTTGTATGCGCTTTCCAGTCTTTCACGTTTTTTCTCGTTGTTGTAATAAAAAGAAAATTTTCCCCACCCCCGAATAAGAGTCATCTAATTTGTGAAGTACCCTCAGTATGGATTATTCTCAAACTATTCTCAATTCAACACATTAAATTTGACATATGTAGTTTGGTTTTTTTCCGATTGAATCGCAACGTATTCTGACACTGGCTAGATACAATTTTCACTTTCTAATCCCTTTCCAAGATGCACTTCACATCGAACTCACAGTCAAGTTCAGTTATCACAGAAATGTTCCACTCAAGCATGGGATGAGACTCAGTCCTTGTGTTCATATACATATGTCAACTAAAGCCACATACACTCATTAAATGCGCTGTTGAAGAGACAAGATGGATATAAACGTTTCGCTTTATCAAAGCATCTTCTGAATTGATATCGTCCAGGAATGATGAAAACTATGAAGGGTCAGAGAAAGAAAGACCACCGTAGAGTAATATATAGACTATATAGACTTGTCCCATCTTGTCTCTTAAAAGGCACGACACACAAAATAAGTGTATTGTCTTCTGGGTACTCTTCCAATGCGTTTAACTCAGCACAAACTTTATAACCACATACTTTGTTTTTTCCTTTTCACTTTTTTTTCTGTTTCAGAGATATGAAGCGCTTTTCCGCCCAACTATATGTATTTATGAGTGTTTATAATTTAAAGCGAGAACGTGTAGCTTATGAAATGTTAATTTCGGATAAGGTTTTGACGGTTCTGTCTTGATATGTCAGTCCTTTAGAACTTCAGCCTAAAACCAGCTTAAGAAATTGTCAAGCCATGAATATGAGTGAAGACTTGAAGAGTACTGTATTTAGAGTACTCCAGTACCGTGTATGTTAAGCCTCATCGTTCCGCTTCCCATAACCCCCCCATTCTCCAAGCAGAACAGTCTTTGAAAAAGACACTTGAGATATATCAACAACAACAACAAAATCAGAACATTCATTTTTTTAGATAATTTATAAGCGATACTTAATACTTGTGATTAAAAATCTTAAGTAAAAGTTATCTATGCTTATTCAAATTTTTTTTAAAGTAGAAGTGATACGTACTTATTATTAGTGACTTAAAATCAAAAATAGCAGGTTTGTGTGGTTTTTTTTGCTGTTTTTTGTCTTTCTCTGTTTTTTTTGTGCGGTTTTTTTCGTTTTTTTTTTGTCTTTTCGCATGTGTCTGTTTCTCTCTGTTTTTCCCTATACTTTTTCATTTTCATTTCTTTTTCTTTCTTTAAAAAAACACTTTATGAATTTTTTTAATGCAGAGTGAAAACAAGAGAAAGGCAGATGAAAATGATTTCGTGGCACTCGAAGGTAGAAAAGAACTCGTAGCGATGAGAATTATTTTAATGCGGCGAATCGAATGATTTCAGCAGATATAGAAGGAGAACCGAATGACAAAAAACCAGTTTTTGTTTCATCTCCGGGATTAGCCATAACTTTGAACAAAAAATTAGGTTTTAAAGTACTGTTCTGAATCTTAATTCGAGTAAAAGAAAAAGTCGGAATTGCCTGGGATTTAAGTAAGCCTATGTACTACTCTAACACTAAAGGAGTCGTATCTTGTACTGTTTTTTGTTACTTCTAAATTTAATCCTCGAAGATTAGTTTGGTATTAATGAAATTTCCGAAAAAAGGATGATCATCGATGATAGATTTAGTGTAAAACAACTCGTTCAGTTTTTTCCAGGCAAGCGTGACTGCCGGGAAAAAAACCCCGAAAATTGAGGGTTTATCGAGGCGTCGAAAACGTTTACGTCGCGTAAATTTGAGTACACTGCAGAATTTGCTTTATGCACTCTATCAGATATGGTCGGTCAGAACACTATATTAAAGTTGAAATAAGGCAAAGTATTGATTATGGACTTTAATCTCAGAACTACAAGTAAATGTACGTATCGATGATGTTTTCGAAACATCTGTCAAAGCTATGTTTGTAGGAAAAGTTTAGCATTCATAATTACACGTTAAATTGATGTTTGTACCAGAGCGTTTAAACAGGTTAAGAAATTCAAAATTTATACCTTCAATATAGAACAATATAACAACGGTTTTTTCTTTGTCTGATGCATTCTACAACTCTATTTCAACATACTGTAATAACGACGTTCAGCTCATGTTATGCACTGCAATTTTGACGTCGAATTCAGGTTTTCGTTTGTGTTGGCCTTCCCAAGTAAATTTTGTAGTTTCAAATTATTTTAGCAGCAGCGAACCAACTAAGTATTTAGTTTTATGTTTTTTCTCTCAAGAACTTGCTTCGAGCTTTGTAATTTTGTTCCCCATTTCAATTAAATCCAAAAGTACAATTTATTCCAAAAGCTTTGCAAACAAGTAGAAAGAAAGTTTTTAATATGCATATTTTCTCGTAGCAAAGAATTTTAAATGAAAGAAACAGAATGAGTGAGATTTAGATAACAAAAATAAAAAGGAGGGTTGAAGTGTGGTGAAGAGAGATTACATGAAACCAGAGAGAGAGAGAGAGAAAGAGAGAGAGAGAGTGAGAGAAAGAAAAAGATGAAAAAAGAGAGAAAGGAAGAGAGAGAGAGGTAGGGAAGCATATGGGGAAAAGAGAAGAAGGAGGTGAGAAGCAAGACGTATCTCCTCCAGAGTGTCTCAATTACTCTCCAGACATCATCTCCATGAACTCTGTAACAATAACTGTCACTTTCGCTTTGCTTCTGATGCACTTCAGCAATATTAAAAATCGACACAACTCGAAAAAAAACATGAAATTGATAAGTATCATAATAATAAAAAAACACATTCGAAAACTAACCATAAAGAAAAAAAACTAGTTCAAGGATAAAATAAAATCGTACGCGATGAACCTAACCCGCTGTTCGCCGAAAACACATAATAAATTTACTCTCTCTCACTTAATAACGGTCCTCTCCTTATAAAAACCAAAGCAAAGTAGCCGGTCTTTTGCTCGAACACCTTGAATTCCCAGTCGTGGACAGACTTAACAGTCAGATTTTGCACGATATTCTCGGTCAATCGTGTGAAACCAAAACGCCTAACATTCCAAGAGTTTTAAAATAGAAAATTTGGAAAAAATTTGAAAACACATGTTAAGATGTAATGGTTTAATCGTCATTCTTTACTCTCACTTTTCTGAGTTCAAGTATTAATCACGTCTAACCGTTTATTTTATTAAGAAATATCTTATTGATGTATTGTAATTATTTTGTGCCTCGATTATTTCTACTTGCACTAGGTACAAGGCTTCCTTTCACAATTCACGAAGCAATCTCGTTTCAAACTCTTCACACTCAAATTATACGTAACAATCTAACTCTTGTTACATGAAAATCATAAGATGTTTTCGATCAAATTGTGTTAATGATGATTAACCAATGTGATTGAGAAACCTGAGCAGATGTAGAGTAATTAAGACCTCCTCACAGTTTTTTTTTCAGTCATGGTTTTTAAATGCTTAATGCAACGACACTCATTGCCATTTTACAGTCTTACTTGACTTTTTTGTGTTTTACATGACGGAAATTTTTTAACAATCAAAGTCTTTGTCTTTGTAAAAGTAACAGTCAAATTTTGGAGAAAAAAAGTCGTGCGAACCGTCGAAGTCTACGGTTCCGGATCCATCAGTGTCGATCTCGGCAATCATCTCGTCCAACTCGTCTTCGCTGACATTGTCATCCAGCGCCCGCAGGATATCACGCAAGTCAGAGACGTTGATGTAACCGTTGCCCTACAATTTCATCTTCTACCAGTGTTCTTCTGAATCACAGCGAAAACACTTTCTGTCTTTCACGTTATCCGAGTGCTGATTATAAACCTTTAGGAATGATGATGATGGCAAAAAAGTAAAAACTAGGATGAGAAAAAAAGAGAATATTTATAGGGTACTTATTCAAGTCGAAAAACGATAAATGTGTTGATTTACGCTCAAGTTATGCCTGGTATTCTTGTCGAGACACTTACTTGAAGGCGCTTCCCACATATAATCATGGCGTCTAAAAGAGTTTGTCCGGTAATAAAGAAGTTTGTTTGGCTTATACTTTGAAAGGTTTCATAAGTATGGTCAACAAGTTCTATTACGAATAAAATGTTTCAAAGGTTTGATAAAAATGTACTAGAACGTTTTCTGAAGAATCTTCCTTGCTGAAAACGGAAATTTATTCAGAGCTAATGGTCCGCCTGTTTTTCCACACGAAAACTTCGAAATAAACAGGCGAATACTCCAGATCAAACAAGGGAATAAGAAGAAATTGAAAAAAGTAAACAAATGTTCTGAACCTTCAAACTTCAACAACAACAAAAATATTTCGGATTTTTTTGTTCGTAAGATGAATATTTCTTGCCATGCCCAAATAGTGAAAACCTTGAAAATACTTTGAATTAAAGTTTTTTACATACTTACTGATATTCAAGGTTGTAAAATATTTGAGATGCTGGTTGAGTCAGCCTAATAAAACCTGAATTGAATCTTCTTTATACTGGCTGAGGTACTCACCTCCTTGTCGTAAAGTCTGAAGGCTTCTCTGAGCTCGTCTTCCAAGCCGGTGTTGTCCTCCCCGGCCACGACAAAGTTAGCTACCATAGCTGCGAACTCCTCGAATTCAATTTCACCAGAACCTAAAAGTTCTTGACGTGAAATATCTCCTCGTCATCATCCACCCTAACGAAAAAAAATTTAATCTACCGCACTCTAATACCAAGAGTTTATTCAATTAAGTTCAATCACATCTATTTATAGTCCAAAGCTTTCGTTATAGAAACCAAGCGTTCTATTTAACGAACAAAATATATTCATTCAATGAATGAATAAACTAATGAATCCCTTGGATTTAACCTTATAAATGTATTTTTGAAGTAAATATACAAATGTAGTGAAAAGTATTTTTTACGATCAAGTTTATATTATGCCCTTCTTATTCCTATTTCTGTCGCCGAGGTTTGTTTAAGTCGTAATTCTTTAGCTACCGGACCGTCAGTGTCAAACTCCTTTATGAGCTGCTTCAAATCACGGTCTTCGAATGCCTGTCCCATCGTGCGTAGAATCTGGCCTACCTGAATAAGGCTGCTTTAGAATTCAATAAAACAAATTTACAATTAGACTGATCAACATTCCAACTATAATTGATTGTACGCTGTGTTGTCCGATCATAGTATATATTTTTAAAAAAAACGTTTTTGCTTTCAATCAACCTAGTACTTATAAATGTACCTACTACGGTATTGCTTTCAATCAACCTAGTACTTATAAATGTACCTACTACGGTATTGCTTTCAATCAACCTAGTACTTATAAATGTACCTACTACGGTATTGCTTTCAATCAACCTAGTACTTATAAATGTACCTACTACGGTATTGCTTTCAATCAACCTAGTACTTATAAATGTACCTACTACGGTATTGCTTTCAATCAACCTAGTACTTATAAATGTACCTACTACGGTATTTTCAAAGATTTCTAGGTAGGTTAGATCATTTTCTAGAAATCGATGAGGTATTCGTTAGAATCCTCATTTAAATGTGTTAACTGCATTGAAATGATGACGACGTTAAATGAATAACTTGCTCCAGATTTTTTTAAATTTGATTTGAACAGTGTAAAGAATTGTTTTCTTAACTCTAGTTTGCTTCAAAAGATTTAAATTTCTTGTCGCGACCTATAAAGTTCTACAATAAACAAAAGAGTAAATAAAAATCAAACTCAAGAAAAATGTTGAAAACCTGAGAAGATCGGATGTATCCTTTGCTTTCCTTGTCAAACATGTTGAAATACTTGCGGAACTCTGCGAAATTTGGATTCTTTTCAGTTATTTACGCTGGTTGTTTATAAAAATTTCCCTTTTTGTGATCGCATCAATTCAGTTTTTTTTTAACTATCAAAAGACGGTGCGAAAAAATTCTTTAAAAAAGGATATTTAATAGAGAAATAAAGAGGGAATAGATTAATCAAGAGTGAAAAAAGAGAAAGAATGTATTACATATGTTGCAAAACTGCACGATTGAGACAACAAGTATCTATCACGATTCGATATTTTTATAGATAAAATTCTTGAAGTTCACACTCTTTGTTGCTCATCTCTAAATCTTCAAAATCTGAATAAATATTTTTCTCTTCATCTCTGTTTCTTAACCTCTCTTTTTTTAAATCTCTTTTCCTTTCTTTCTCTACCTTCCTCTCTTTTTTCTCTCTCCCTCTCTACCCCTTTTTCTCTCTCCGATGGAAAAGAGTAACGGGGAAAACTAACGCTCGATTTGCTCGGCGGATAGCTGTTCGAGGGCATCGGCGACTGCATCAGCCTGACATAGAACCAGGTTTCCCCGAACAAATGAGATCATCCAAAACTCTTTTTCCATTTTCTTCAGAAAAACGGATTAGAACACTAGAAGATGAAATTTTTGATCTTAAAAAGAATTTATAAACCAATATTAGCATATTCCAACTAAAAAAGAGTTATATTCTCTTCAAGCATTCCAAGAAGTTCAGACAGAAGGACAGTTCCGTAGAATGTATCTCTCTATTTTCAAAAAAAGCGCGACCTAAATAAATAGCTCATGGCGAGTTCACCGCTCATAACGTGATCGTTAATATTTCAGTTTGTTTGATTTGCTTCATCAAAATGTTAAATCTCAGTCAATATTTCACACAAAACAGTGAAATATGCAATTTTTATACGTAAAAAGACACATGGAACAATCACCAGGAAAAAAACTTGAGCGATGGAATCTAAGAAAACGTACCATGGTTGAGTCTGTCGAGGAGTCTCACTGGAAGAAGAAGCTTCTATGCGAGAAGTGAAAGGATGCGAGAAAGAGAGAGAGGGTCAAAGACGTAGGAAAGGGAACAGAAAAAAGAGAGAAAATATGAAAAAATCAGTTAAAGAAAAGGAAAAGCGAAGAGAAGAAGAAGAGGAAAAGAGACATATACTATGAAGAAATATCAAGGTAATAAAGGGAAGAAGTCAAGGGTTGAAGGGAAAGGTCGTTTGTGGAAAAGTCAGAAAAAGAAGATAAATACAGTTGGAAAGCATGAGAAAGTTAGAAATCAGCTTGAACAAAGTGCTCTACAAAGGAAAATAGAGTGAATTTAAGTAAATAGTATTTCCAAGGAGGATAGATCAAAGAAGAGAAGCTCGTTGAGAGGGACATGGAAAATATCCTTCTCGAGGTAGCTCTTCATCTTTCTTGTTTCTCATGTCTTCTCCATCGCTCCGATCTATCTTCGTCTCTTATCATCTATCTGTCTCTCTGTTTTATTTCTCCTTCTTCCTTTTTTTTGCTTTCTCTCGTTTTCTCTCTCATTCACTCTCTTACTTTCCCACTATATTTTCCTCTCTCAATCCCTCTCTTGAACTGTCTCTCAAACTCTTTCTCTCTATGTCGGAAACTTTATCTATGTTCATGTACAACTGCCTTAATCTTTTCTTTCTATCATACATAGAAAACTATATTTATTTTCAAAAGCAGTTTGCATACTTTACAGTATAGCAAACCGCGCATTGCACCTGACAACTCATACTTTTCGCAGTAGCGAGTTACCTCTTCACATCATTTCTACAACACTTCAGATCCTTTCTCTGATTCTATCCACTAAAAACAAAGTTCGCCGTCACTATCTCTCTCCCTATCTTTCTCCTTATCTCTCTCTTTCACTCTGATTTGTTCTCTCTTGATATTTTTTCCACCACTCTATTCTTCTAATTTGCTCTCATTTCCTTTTATTTTTCTTTTTCTAGTTTTGTATTGCAATTTCATTTAATTGTGAGTCTTAATGTTTATAAAATCACGATACATGTAAAAGGATTTTTTAGGAACTGCTTGCTTATATTATAACATTTCATTCCATGTCTTTATTCCATGCACAGTGGAAAAAAAAGAAGGTGATTTCAAAGAATTGAGTGCCAAATTCCAGTTTACAACAATCATACATCATGAAAATCACCGTCGAAACCGTGTTTCTGCTGATCACTCGTTCAGCAAAACAAGAACAACAATAAACAATTTGTTAATCTCTGGTACAAGAGCGAAAGAAAAAATGGAACTTCTTCACTTTACGTACCCCCCCGGCTCTAATCACTTCAGCCGTCCAATGAAAAATTAGCCGTCCAATGAAAGTTTAGCTGACAAAAATTTAATTGACAGAATTTTATAATATGAGAAATTTTCTTATGCCGTACGGCCTCGTTAGCTAAGCCGTACGGCCTCGTTAGCTAAGCCGTACGGCCTCGTTAGCTAAGCCGTACGGCCTCGTTAGCTAAACCGTACGGCCTCGTTAGCTAAGCCGTACGGCCTCGTTAGCTTAAATTTTTTTCCTAAGCCTAAGCGTTTTTTAAGGTAAAAATATTTTTTAATGTAAAAATAAGAGTCTAATTGTAAAAGTTTGATTGGACGGCTAAAGTTTGATTGGACCGCTAAAGCTTGATTGGACGGCTAAAGTTTGATTGGACGGCTAAAGTTTTGATTGGGCGGCTAAACTTTCACTGGACGGCTAAAGTAGATTAGAGCCCCCCCCCCTACAGAGGCCGTATGCATGGAGCAATTCAAAAGGATTATGAGCTTGGATTAACAGTTATCCAAATACATTTCACTAATCCGGTATGCATGGAAGCTATAATACTTTTGGATTAGAGATAATCCGACAAAATTTTTTAAAACTTTTTTGGATTTTGTAATCCTTGGATTTGAATAATCCAGATTGTTATAATCTGTTTTCCATGCATACGGCCTCAAGAGGTTCAATTGGGTCAGATAAGAGTGGCATTTTTTGATACGGTCTCGTTAGCCTAAGCCGTACGGCCTCGTTAGCGTGAACTTTTACCTGAGCCTAAGCGTTTTTTAAAAAAAGTAATTTTTTAATGTGAAAGGAATTTTTTTTAATGTAAAACATTTTTTAATGTAAAAATATTTTTTTGTAAATGTAAATAAGTCAGAAGTGCGACCCAATTAAACCTCTAGTAGGGGGGATACCTAAAGCGAAGAAGGGCCAAAAAATTTATAAAACTTTCCCGGTTTTCTAATGACCTCCTTCGAATGAGACGCTCACTTCGAAGAATAACCTATACGTAATTAGGCTATTCTCAAAAGTATCTGTGCTTGAAAAAAGTTTATATTCAAAACCAGCCGCACGTTTTATCTATATGAGGTAACCTCAATAGTCACCTCAGAGGAAAAAGGTCGTTGTTCCATTTTGAAAATCATCGACCTGAGAGTCTTGCACAGATTTTCCTTTTTTATCAATTTGGTGTAAGACGAAAATTCTCTTGTATTCTCAGTTCAAATTGCCAGCGTTATTCCGTACTTGATTGAAATTTTTTCTAGTCATTTTAATTTTTAGTTAAAAAAACCTTTCTTCTAATTTCAGTAATATACTATACTTGAAACAACTTCTCAAGTTATGAATTATTACTTACAACTCAAATTTTCATTGGGTTTTTGGTCATTTGTATTGTATTCAGCAGCAATTTTCGAGGAGTTTTGCATTAGGCTGCGCACTGTTTTGCTCACCAACCGTTTTTTAACGGTAAAATATAACCGTATGTGAGCGAATTTATAACTGTATGTCAGCAAATTAGTTTTACTTTTTTACGGTTAAAAACGGTTGGTGAGCAAAACAGTGCGCAGCCTTACTTCTTTCAGTAAAAGGCGCTTTGTTACTAGGGGGCCGCACTTTACTTGGGAGGAAGACAGGTTACTTTTCACTGATTTTTTTCACTTAGGCTTAGGGAGAGGTTCGCTAACGAAGCCGTACGGCTTAGGCTAACGAGACCGCATAAGAAAATTTCTCATGTTAACATTTTTGTTATTTCAATGACTAAATTTGTCAAAAAATAAAAAAAGCCCCATCCGAGTAAAGTGCGGCCCCCTAAGTAACATTGTACCAACAAAAAAATATCCTTACGATGTATGCTTTGCGTATGAGAGATATGAAAACAATAACAACAACTCATTCCGGTTCTCAAACAATTTCTGAAAAAAGGGCCATTACAAAAGCACGCCGTGCACACTGTGTTCATTACAAAAGCACGCCGCACACTGTATAATTACCAATGCACGCCGAGGCGCGGGAAAGAGAGAAAGAGTGTTTGACGCACTATATTGTTTCACACTATAATTTAGTTATGAAAAGTGATAATTTTTACTAAAAGAATACTTTTGGGCCATTACAAAAGAAATATATTAGGGCGACGTTTTAAATAAAGCGCATGAGCGGAGTTAAGAATTTTCCCGCGCCTCGGCGTGCATTGGTAAGTATACAGTGTGCAGCGTGCGTGCACAGCGAACACAGTGTGCACGGCGTGCTTTTGTAATGGCCAAAAAAAGTCAAGTACGCGATAAACAAAAAGCAAATATCGGAAGAGAATTTCATCGAAAACAAACGAAAAAACAATGCAGAATGTGCTTGCGCGCTAGTCATAATCAAACAACGCTGGCATATGAAATATCTGCTACTCCAACTTTAAGTGATATTTTTCGCCCTCTCGCTCGTTTTTTTGATGTCGTGTTTTTAGAGGTGACCGGTCAACGACCTCTCACCTCGCAATGGAAAATATTGCTTTGCAAGGTGCGAGGTCGTTGGCCGGTCACCTCGCAAAGAGAGAGATTGAAGGCGCGGCAGAACTCACTCCTCACACTATAATTTGTAAAACACTAAAAGTACATTGAATACACAGGAAAATAGCTATCTATTCAGTTCACTTCGAGCACGGACCTTACACTCATTAATTATGGTCGATGAAAAGGCTGTGATTCAAGAAAACAGCTTAGCAAAGTTGGATTAAGATATAATTTTACGGTAATCAGTCAGAATCCTTTTAGCTCCGCTAAAAAAATCGCTCACAATCCGTAGAGCTTACCGGACAAACCAGATATTTTAGAGCCACTTGCCTGATCAACGGGTATTCCGCAAAAGCGGAACACCCGTTCATTGAAAAGCACTGAAACAAGCGCCAGGCAGGCAACACCAGAACCACCGCAAAACCTTGATTTTTGGCCCTTTTCTGTTTTTTTTTCGGTTTGCTCTCGAAATGTTTTTTTCGGCACCTCGAAAAAAATTTATCTTTTTTCAACTATTTTGTTTTTCGAATTTTCGCAAAAAGTTTTTTTCTCGCAATTTGTCGAGAAAACCAAAAAAAAACAACAACAACAACAAAACGAAAATGAACGGCCCTGAGCGTGAGTGAAAACTGATCCAGATAAGTTGTGTCCTCCGCTTAGTCTTCTTCTCTTTTGCACAAATAATTTTTTCTAATCATTTTCAGAATATAAAATCCATTCCAGTTATTTTGTTATCGAGTACTCCCATTCATTGTTCATTCACTACCCTGCACATGGACACCGAGATAGAAACTTAGACCTACAAAATACTCACGAGTAAAACGCCGCTTTCTGCAGACTCCATCTTCTGTTTATCCGCTCATAACTAACTAGATCGAAATATCTACATCTCAGAGTTCCACGTTTCCGTACAGTTCATCATTCTAATACTATTGCTGCTCGATTTGTGCAATTATGGAACGCATGCCCTTGGAGGCAAAAAAAGCCGCTAGAACTGAATCATTCAGAAATTTTCTCAGTAGCTTGGATTGATCTATCTAATATTTCCGCTTTGTTTCAACGTTTTCAGTTTTACCTTACGTTAGATCAAAAAATGTTGATCAAATGACTAGAAACAAGCTTTCTTGAAAATGATTTACAACGTGTAGTCTTAAGAAAAACACGCGGTGAAAATTTTGTTATTATATCCAAGAAAAAACTTTAATGTATACACATATATTTACATATACTTAATCTGAGACCCTTTAACATTAATACCTACGTTATATAAAAAATCTTCTGATATGTACTTATATGTATCTATCTACTTACCAACTTCTCTGTTCGAATATTAAAGAAAGGTTAAAGTGTTCACATATTTGTTGAATGACTCAACTTATCGAGAAAAAAAACGTGTTTTAGATCTGTTTCAGATCAAGTTTGAGTTGTAAAAAAAACAAAAGTGGCTATTTGTTTTCTGGTTGTAGATTAATTATTAGTATTCTTATCGAATTTTGCACGGTACTGTATGTCGTTAGGAATAATACTTCCAAAAACGAAAACTATTTTTAATGGGTTGTGAAATTTTATTTCTGCCTTTTCAATTGAATATTAAGAACGGCTTGGTGAACGGGATTTTCATGTGATTGAACATTGCGAAAGAACATGATTATGTTTAATCAAAACAAGAAAACGTGCAAAGGACCATTTACAGATTTACATGATTTTCTTTTTTACACATAAACTAAACTGGAGAAAATAACTTTCTGCGATATTTACAATCTGCCGGCCTGAATAAATAAAATCGATGTAAAATTCTCGGTTTGTTTCAAATGAGCAGTTTCCTTTAAAAATTTTAACGGAAAAGTCCTTTTAGACTGTGTTACACTTACTCACATAGAACATGTAACCAAATAGAATAACTTCATCTACTCGCTTTCAGAAAGTTTAAAGATTAATGAAACGGATTATAACTTTTTTCTTTAAAAACCATTCGAGAACAGGGAAATAAAAACACAAAAAAATTCATGATTAATTTTGATGAGAAGCAAAATTATTTTTCAAAAAAATCAGATCAATGAGCTTTCTGAGGTAATATCAAGTGAGATTATTATTTGAATGAGAATTTACAGTCTTGTTTTAATTTGTTATCAAAAGATAATAGCGCATTATGGTGGATATTAGATTATATCTGCACATCAGTCTTAGCAAGTGCTTACACAAAGAGTACTAAAGTATTGAAAATACTCGTTCGCTAAAACACTGCGAAAAGTACATGCTGAAACTTAACAAAAAACTTCAGAAGAGGTCAAGCAAAAAAAGGCTATGCATGTTTATGGTGTGAGAAGCACTTAAAAGTACGAAAAAGACACTACACTACATATAAAATATGAAACCTTCATCATTGAAGCCTATTAGTATTCACGCGAGAGAGAAATGGCACGTTTTTTCGAGGAGCATGAGAACATAACGAAATTTTTTCTGCATCTCAACCTTTTGAGTGAGCGAGTTGCTTCTCAAATTAGATCTTTCCTAAGGCATGAGCTGTGATTTCAAGAATAACAACGGGAATTTAAGAAACTACAATCTTATAAATATGTGGCCTGCGTCGCTTAGCCCAGTGAATTGCAGTTTCATAGGGACTATGTAAACTGATGATCCCCTTGAGTGATTTCAATCTCACAGGGAAATTTGTTTCAAACAGATGGATTTTTCTCTTATCCAGTTTTGGGTTTATAAAAAAAGATGGGTTCGTAAACTCATGGAGGTTCCTCTTACGCAGCCTTACAAGCTCCTGGAACAGCCATCGCAATCGTATCCATGCGTACGTCCAGGGGGACGCCTGCTATGAAAACTTCACGGATGCAGCCGATGAAGACCGACTTCAACAGCAGCCTGGATGTCGAAGCGGAGGGATTAGTGCGGCCACCTGGAATTAATCTCATTTGATTCTAATCAATTCGACTCATGTTCAGATGTACGTACATGTACAATACATTAAAATACACCAAAGTAAATGGAAGAGGGCATCTTATCTTTTGTTGAAAACCCACATACATTAGTGCGCAATCACCTAACAAGCAAAAACCTTCTTTTAGTTGATTCTTATTAACTATGAAAGTTGAAGGCCAAAGTCGCTCGCTTCCTAGTTTTATTTGTTTGTGTCAAAAAGGGTACATTTTTGCTTTTCCTGTGTTTTAGTAACTCACCTATGAAAATGAGTCCGTTTGTGTTGAGATCACTCGATCCCGGCGAGGAAACGATTGTCATCGGTTGTCCCTTATCGACCCGAACTACTGTGGATCGATCGTGTCTGGAATCAGCTCACTCGTCAGCCATAAAGATAGAGAGCAGCCGCACGTCCAATCTATCTATAGTGAACTTACATGTCACCTCGAGAAAAAATATAATTAATTCATATCAAAAAGCATCGACCATGGAGTCCTGAACAGAGTTTTCCAGTTTTGTAATTTGATTTACGTTTAATAGTGTTCAATTACGGCACTTTAACTGGGTTTTGATTTCGTTTGGCTCACTCCTGAATTGGAATTTCTGTAGTTTGAACTAAATTTGTCCCCCTTTAAAAAGTGAATTTTGTTAAAATCTTGATGAAATTTTTAGGAAAAATTTGAAAGCGACCCGAATAATTTTTTCTTTAAAAAAGCAAAAACCTGAGCAAAAAATTTTGTTTCAGAAAAGAACAGCCATAATTGGTAGAAAAAGACAACAAATTGAGAAGCATGAGAGACAACGTTATATAATATTAGGAAAAATTAAACAATTAACAAACATTTGAAGTTTATTTTCTTGATTTTTCTAAGTTAAATCATGATTAGGCATGAGTCTTAGATCACCGGACATGAAAAAACTTTGCTTTTAATTTTGGAGACAGTATTCATGATAAAGACTTCTATAAAACTTCTAAACAATCTTCAAATCCAATACAGAAGAAAACAGTTAAAAACAAAACTAACTTGTAGAAGTAACTTTTAAAAACTGTTTTGTTCACTGCCCTAGAAATTAATACCATGTTTTTCTTGAGTAATCAAGCTCGATTGACAGTGAAACGTACGTTTTCACACTGTTTCAGCGCATTTTCTGTAAGGGGACGCAATGTTCTTTTTTGATTGTACGAACTGCTACTAATTACAGCCTGTTAACATCTTGCAAACTGTTCGTAAGGAAAATATGAAATCTCTACTTCTCTGCCTTTATTGGCTTTTTTTCGTTCTCCCGCACTGCTCGTTGTTTACGTCGTAGTTTTAGAGTGGGTTCGTAAACGAAACAATGAGCTCACGCTATCTTGTATAAACCTTTTATTTTATTCAGTGTTGATCACACAGAAAAACAAAAGTTCATGTGGCAGCCAACGAGTTAGGTGACCGGTCGACGACCGGTCACCCAGTTAAAACAGAGCATAAACGTGCGGCAGACTTTTCATAATTTTTGTATTTTGATTCAATTTTCAATGATTGTATGGCAACTCATATTTTAACATTAAAAAAGCTGAATCGAATGAAACATCATTTCTGTTTGCTTCCATATTTAACATGCTTCAGAGCACGTTTTTTTTCTTTTTGTGAAACCCACAAAATTAGATTGGAAAGATTCAGTTGAGACAGTTAGAGATTGAATAAAACTAAAAACTTGAGTAAAAGAATTGAAATGTGAAGCATCAAAAGACTACACTTTCCGCTTTCTCGGTTGACTCGGTGTTTTATGTATTTCTTTTCTCAGAAAGTTACCTTATAATTTTTTAAAAGAAATTAAGGCATGTGTTAGTCTATTCGAAAAAAGTAAGCACGAGCATAAAAAAAGAGTTTGACATAAATTTAACCTAGTCAGGTTGACCGTGTGCCAGTGTCCATCATTGACTCTTACCTAGTCAGGTTGACAGTGTGCCAGTGTCCATCATTGACTCGGGCCGCTCGTAAGCGGACGGGCTTGAGGGTGACATCGTTGCCGAGATTAACCGTCAAATGCAACTGGCCGTTCCTGTCATGAGTGAATCCCCATTCAACGCGTATGAGCTTTGATTGAACCACACTAAACCGGTTTTTCTTCAACGGACTGTAGCATACTGGTAGTTTGCATTGACAATATTGCAAAAATCACAGACTCGATCACACGCATCATTCACACACATCTTTGAGGTTTTTTCTTAATTGCCTAGGCCCAACCAACATATAAGTACCCCTTACTGTTACCAGAACCCTTAAAAATTAATTTTAAACATGTTCATAGAGTTTTTCTGCAGACAATTCATACGCTAGCTATTTCACCTTAAAAAGAGAAGGAGGAAGTCATCAGTTCCAGCTTCCCACCAGAGATGACCGTCGTTCGAGTAGGTCTTGAGTGAGAGAGAGAAGTTTGTCCAAGAAGAGCTCTCTGAGCTGCAATAATTGAATTTTAGAGTATTACACAGATAGAAAAACATAGATTGAGAAAGAGAATTAAAAACAAAAACATAGATTGAGAAAGAGAATTGCAATCTTCCATTAAAAAGGTTCTGCATATAGAAAGCAAGACATATCTTTTGTTTTGAAGAATAAAGAGGTGACAAGAGTAAAAATTGTTTCTAATTAACATCAACATACGTATATTCAATCAATGACAGCTTAATCAAAACGAGCCAGAGGTAGAAAAATTAAACCAATAATTATAACTATACAAAAGTAAGCAACAAATGCTTTGGAGGCTTTGACGTTTGGTAAAGATGAAATTAATTATGATTGTGATTCGAAGACTCTTTCTCTTTCAAAAATCTAATTTGACGCATTTATAACTGACTTCACACGAAATATGACAGGGAAGGCTTTCGGAGAAGTTCATTTTGTAGAAATATAAACTAGTCACAAACAGCTTACAAAACAGAGAAACTTTCTCCTCGTACTTTTTTGAAGTTGAAGTTTTATTACGCAAATTATTTTGAAACATCACGTGTAAAAGCATAAGTCAGAGGAAAGAGGGTTTCTGGGGCATAGGGGAGAAAAGAAATTTAGGGGTTCAGAGGTGTTTTCCGATGGGTGTCCCTACTGAGGAATTCGAGTTATGAAATCGAAAATGGAAAGAATCATTGCATACCAGCCGATCAGAATTACGCAAAAGGGAAAATTACGAGAAGTGGTGAGAGTTGTTACATGACGGCCGCTTAAGAGAATGAGAAAAGGGAAGAATTGTTCTCTGCAAGTGTGAAAGACTGACTAATGAGTGACTCTATTGAGATAGGGGTACTCAGAGCTTCCATCAAAGAAGGCACAGACTGACTAATGAGTGACTCTATTGAGATAGGGGTACTCAGAGCTTCCATCAAAGAAGGCACAGACTGACTAATGAGTGACTCGATTGAGATAGGGGTACTCAGAGCTTCCATCAAAGAAGGCACAGACTGACTAATGAGTGACTCTATTGAGATAGGCGTACTCAGAGCTTTCATCAAAGAAGGCACAGACTGACTAATGAGTGACTCGATTGAGATAGGCGTATTCAGAGCTTCCATCAAAGAAGGCACAGACCGACTAATGATTGACTCTATTGAGATAGGCGTATTCAGAGCTTCCATCAAAGAAGGCACAGACTGACTAATGATTGACTCGATTGAGATAGGGGTACTCAGAGCTTCCATCAAAGAAGGCACAGACTGACTAATGAGTGACTCTATTGAGCTAGGGGTACTCAGAGCTTCCATCAAAGAAGGCACAGACTGACTATGAGTGACTCGATCCAGATAGGCGTACTCAGAGCTTCCATCAAAGAAGGCACAGACTGACTAATGAGTGACTCTATTGAGATAGGGGTACTCAGAGCTTCCGTCAAAGAAGGCACAGACTGACTATGAGTGACTCGATTGAGATAGGCGTACTCAGAGCTTCCATCAAAGAAGGCACAGCCTGACTAATGAGTGACTCGATTGAGATAGGCGTACTCAGAGCTTCCATCAAAGAAGGCACAGACTGACTATGAGTGACTCGATTGAGATAGGCGTACTCAGAGCTTCCATCAAAAAAGGCACAGACTGACTAATGAGTGACTCGATTGAGATAGGCGTACTCAGAGCTTCCGTCAAAGAAGGCACAGACTGACTATGAGTGACTCGATTGAGATAGGCGTACTCAGAGCTTCCATCAAAGAAGGCACAGCCTGACTAATGAGTGACTCGATTGAGATAGGCGTACTCAGAGCTTCCATCAAAGAAGGCACAGACTGACTATGAGTGACTCGATTGAGATAGGCGTACTCAGAGCTTCCATCAAAAAAGGCACAGACTGACTAATGAGTGACTCGATTGAGATAGGCGTACTCAGAGCTTCCATCAAAGAAGGCACCTTCGTCTGAGGACGTTTCTGAAATTTGATTCCAATTAAGTAACTAAATGAATGAATTTGTGAACGAAACATTAAATCATTCTCTTCTCCTTATGAGCAGAAAATTGTTTAGATCCCTATTATGTTTCAAGACAGTTGGATTAAAGAAAATCTTGAACGAAAACAAAATTGTTTAATGACATACCGAGTTATGACTTGGTTGCAAATACATCTTTAAGGAAAGAGAAGTTTCAAAGTTTTAGAAATGACATCGCCGAGAACGACTTGATTGCATATGGAAAAAGTAGCTTTTCCGAATTTCTCGTCGCTGACTTTTCAGCTTTTCCGGTACAAGAAAACACAGAAGACAAAAAAGGATTTATAACATGTACAAAGTTTTTCAGCTCTATTTTTTCATTAACTAGAGTTAGATGAACGTACTCTTTGAAGAATATTGACCATTTATGAATTTTCGCTCTTCGATAATGGACATTCTACGAGAAAATGATAGTAATGATTATACCTTCTTGGCATGACTCTCCGCCTCTACCTCGCGCACATTTGCACGTGTAGCTGTTTCCTCGCGGCTGGCAAACGCCATGTTCTGGTGGAGAGCATGCGATGGACTCCTCGCAAGGCGGTCCCGTGTATAGAAGCACTGCACCAGAACGTTTCACCGATTGAGTTTCCTAGAACTCGAACGTTTCACTGATTGGGTCTCCTAGAAATAGAACGTTTCACGGATTGGGTTTTCTAAAACTCGATATTTTCATCTATTTGGTTTTTTTTTAAACTCGAAACATTCATTGATTGAATTTTCTGGGAAAAAAACTCTAACGATTGAGTTTCACTGGAAGTAGCGCATTACAAGCTTACAAGTCGTTTTGAATTTGTTAGGCTCGAAAATCTCCCAATTAAGTCAACAGTCAATCCTACATAGTTTTTGTCTAACTTCAAAACACACGGAACTTGACGATTCCTTTTCAATTACCTCATTGTGTTCAAGTTGCCATATCTCGTTGAAAGAAGTCAGCCTTTTTCCCGAAATTCCGCTTCTACAGGGTGTACAGAAAGTCCAGGTGTGTAGTATTTTTCCGATAAAAACTTAACGGATTGAGCAAATCAAACAAAATTTTCATCAAAGTTTATTCAAATAGTTTGGGATATAACTGCTTTTTCAACTTTCGAACAGCCCTCCTTTCTCCTTGACACAGGCGCAGAGTCGCTTGTGGAAGGCACCCACCGTGGTGGACAGGTAAGCGACGTCAAGATCATCCCACGCCTTCTGTAGGGAGCGCTTCAAACTTTCCAAATTCTTGTGTTGGGAAGCACAGGCCTTGCTCTCAAGGACCGACCACACAGTGAAGTCCAGAGGATTCAAATCAGGTGAGTACGGAGGCCATTCGGCGGATGTGATCATGGAGGGGAAATTGCTCTTGCACCAGTCTTGCACCACTTCAGCCTTGTGGGCGGGCGCAGAGTCCTGCTGAAACGTCCATTTGCGTTCCGCGAAAAGAGCCTGGCTCCAGGGAAGTACATCCTTCATGAGAATGTCGTTCAGGTAGTTAATGGCATTCACTTTGACTCCCTGCTCGACGAAAACGAGTGGAGTCTTGCCAGTCGCGCAAATCCCGGCCCAGACCATGACAGAAGCAGGATATCCCTTTCTCGAGACGTAACGGCCACTCTTATTGGCACCTTTGACCGATTTCGACCAAATCCTATCGTTCTGGTGGTTGAAGGACTGCTCAATATTGAACAACTTCTCATCGGTGAAGAGAATATCCAAACAGTCCACCGGCTTGAACCGCTTTGACAGTTCACGATATCTCCGAAGACGGGTCGCCTTCATCTGGTCCGTCAATGCGTGAGTCTTCTGCAGCTTGATGGGGCGAAGTCCCATGCGAGATTTGACGATCGTCTGAACAGAACTCGCCGAGATATTCAGCTCCTTCGCGAGTTTCCTGAGACTCCGCTTGGGGTTATATCGAATCTTGTCTCGGATGCTTCTCATGTTGAAGGAAGTGGTCGCGGTCACTGGTCTGCCACTCCTGGGACGGTCAGTCGTTGTACCAGTCTCACGGAAGCGACGTATTGTGTTTTGAATGGTCCTGCGCGAGAATCCGGTGATTCTGGCGCTGTGCTTCTGAGTGTGCCCGGACTCGCTAAAGCGCAGAATACACCCTCGGTCAATGTCAGAGACCATATCTAAGAACGAAAAGAGACATTACTCTGATTTTTACAGGGTGTGATGTTAACGTTATGCCTGAGATACACGCAAAAAATCACAGTACCGCTACACCAAACAAAAAAAGATACAAAGTGACAAAGTCAGACACCTGGACTTTCTGTACACTCTGTAGTAAGTGCTTCGGCGAGCGTGCAATTATGTAGTTTATCACGTTATTGACTGGACTTTTTTGGAAACAATGAATATTAAAGCAGATATCAGCGAATGTTGTTCAGTGCCAGGGCAATAACTGTTTTACAATGAAATGGGGGAAAAGGGCCTCCTGCTATCCAATTAAATAAATAGTTTGGGTTGGCAAGAGCGACAGGAACCTCTTAAAGCCCTATGAATGGCACAACATAGGCTTCAGAGAGACTTTCATCGGGGAATAGGGATCAGAAAAAAAGAGAGAGATAAAATATAGAGTAGAAGAGAGAGAGAGGTATAGAAAGAGAGAGCATAGATAAAAAGAGATAAAGAAAGATAGAAAAAGATAGAACATGGAAAGAGAGAGAGAGAGAGCCGATACAAAGAGAGAGATAGGAGAGATTGTTGAGAAAGATAGAGAGAGCGAAAGAGAAAAAAGACGCACCCTGAATCATGGCATCGCTAGAAAAAAAGGCAATTTTATTAATATGTCTTCAGTGCTGTATCGTGTATATTTTGCCCGGTTCGCTTGTGTCTACTCTCCATGGCTCTCGTTAAAAAAACCTCTTCTCCGCGCAGCTCACTAATCTTCTAATATTGCGGACAGAGATTTATCTTCATTTAAATGCCAAAAAATGAAATCATATCGCTTTTATAGTAGAATAAAACATTTAACCAAAAAAAACATCAGTTCATCTGAGAGCCGTGTAGTCATGCCTAGAAATTTTCTTACTCTTTTAAGCATGTTTATGAAACTATGCGTGGAAATAAGATCTTTTCTGAGCTTCTAATTCATTCAAGTTACAGAGAAATTTTTTTATGATTCAAAAAAGCTTTCTGTTTTCTTTTTCAATTAGTTGTGTTCTGCAACGAAAAACCCTTATCTCTCTCTAAAGAACTTGTTTATTAGCTATCTACCAGCCAGTCAATGCTTTAGTGTGATACCACGCTAATCATGTACCGATGTGATATTTATTGGGAACGAACCAAAGGGTGAGTTTGCTGTGCAGTTTGGCTACTGTGCATATGCTTCCTAGTTCGAATACCAACCCGTATCTACCACTCAAAACCAATATGTTTAATGATTTTTTTAAGTTCCATACACCATTAAAGACCCGAGAGCCTAGCTACTGGTTTTAGTATGTTAGGGAAGCGTTTTAGGGAAGCGCGCACCCTACGGGAGTAAGTGCGAGGAAGGTTATCACTATAGCCCCACCAAACAAACAACGTTGTTCCATACACCATTAAAGACCCGAGAGCCTAGCTACTGGTTTTAGTATGTTAGGGAAGCGTTTTAGGGAAGCGCGCACCCTACGGGAGTAAGTGCGAGGAAGGTTATCACTATAGCCCCACCAAACAAACAACGGTATTTTTGTTCATTACAAAAATAGCAAAAAATATCAGTTTTCATTTGGAATCTCATCCGACAGATTTACGCAGTATTTGAGCATACTGAACCTCTTGGTTCATGTGATTCTTCCTATAAAGCCACAGTTTTTTGCCCTATCTTACTTTATCACCTTTGTGATAAACCACCAAAAAGTTTATTAGTTAGGTAGCATGGAACCAAATGAGTTCTGGCAACGCAAGATAACTGTGCCATAACAAAATGAATACTGTTTCACTTGCCTCTATTTTCAAAATTTTAGTATAATTGGCTTGATGAATGAGTAAATAAATCAATATAGAAGAGCGCGTTCACGCATCGAGAAATTGGAACTTGATAATTTTTATTTTTCTAAGGTTAAAATAATCGGGCTAAATGATGACATAAAACTAGTTAAAATGATTAGAAGACAGAATTTCTTGAAACACGAAACTGGAATAAAAAAATTTATTGTTATTTTTGTAACTTTTTCCTGAGTAATCGGTTTTTTGTTCTCGTTCTTCTGACCAAGTATTTAAGAAAGAACTGTTGCCTTGAATCAGGGTGATCCTTTTGCTGTTCCGACTTAATTTTTTTGACATAGGCTTGAATTCTCCAAACTTGAATGTATCTTTCATTGAAAAAATCTCATGTATTAAAGAGGAACTCTACTTAGAGTGTAACTGAGATCTTTTAAACTTCAGTTTTGAAGAAAAAAAACGTGGAGCGAAAAAAATCTTACATTTCCACGAGAAGTAGAGGTGAAACATAGAGACAGAGAGGAAGGAAAGAGAGAAGATAATGCATTTTGAAACGTTTGTGAATACTTCACGTTAACTCTTACCTTGACAAGTACGACAAGAAGTCTCTCAAAGAAATACCAAATTTGAAGGTTTGTGGTTTTGTAAAAAACGCCGGGAAAAAAATTGAAAAGTATACTTCTTCTAGGTCTCTGCGGACTAGTATCTTTGATTTTTTCTCATAAAAACAGCAAGAAAGGGTAATTCTAAACATACTTTGAAAATCAACAATAAGAATACTAGCAGGCACTATGTATAGTTTTATTCAGAAGTATTCGGTTTTCAAATCACTTTTTTTTATTATATGCTTTTGTTTTTAGACAGTACAACAAGTTTCTGTGTTTTCCACTCCAACAAATAATAGATCGTGTGAATAGTATTTCTCAAAGACCGTTTGCAAAAAAAACATGAATATTCAGGTAAGTATATTCTTCAGACTCCACTCTTAATCTAGTTAATCCTTGAGACTCCTCCCACAATCTCATTAATGTTTGTGCTGCTTTCTTCTAGGTCTCTGCGGACTCCGCCCCCAATTCCTTACTAAAAAGCACATGAGCTTGATATCTCAGTAAGAGAGACATGATACATTCTATGCTTGCTTCTCTCAAACTGAGTTTCCTGACCCGGTGATTTTCATGCATCCTCATTAATCCCCATGCATGGTAGGACCATCTTGTCTTCTTGGTCCTTCTAAGTGAACCATGTACCTCATGCTTTATGTGCTCCTTTTTTAAGTGAGCGTTATTGTGCCTAAATAAAAGAACTTCTCAAAAAATCTGTTTGAAAAACGTTCAATTGAATGAAGAATTTGTGCTGAGTTGAACGCATTGGATTGAGAATCCGGTAGACGATACATTTTGAACTGTGTCTTGCCTTGTTGATGCGTTGTTAAGAAGAAGATTGAATTGAATGATATAAATAGAGAAGGCTTTTTTGGAAGTTCTAGTTTTTAGGCTTGTTCCTTACGTTTTCACGATTTCGAACCTAAGCTGGATGCTGTTCTTTATGCTTTTCTGTTGTCTTTAAGTTGATGCTGAGATACTGCACGATGTTCGCGCTCATCGCACTGATGGTCAGCGTCGCGCTAGTTTGTGCAGAAGAGACTGAGCAGCAGTTCGAAGAACCAATGGGTTTCTTCTGACTTCTTCATCCCCAAAATTATTTCTTTTTCATCTCATTCTTCTCCGAAATCAATATATTTCCAAGTGAAAAATCTTTTTTATAGTGAAGCTTTTTATCAACCTTTGTTTTTTTTCCAAAGCAAAATTTTGTAGTTCGGGCCGAGATTGGGTCTGAAATTTTGCTGAGATTAGGAAAGGAAAAGTTAAATTTAAAAATTAACATGATAAAATTTTTACAGAAAGTCGATTCCTTCCTTCGGTGTTTTGAGGCATTGTTAGTGTAGTTGGAATAAAGAGTTCCATACTTCGTATCGAGAAGCCTAAAGTTGTTCAATCCCACTGAATATTTTTGTATGAGAAGAGTTCTCAAGCGAAAAAAGGAAGAAAAGGAGAAGATTGTCATCAAGTAGCAGTTTTCATTAAGCAAAGTAAATAGGGTAAAGATTCAGCCGGGGAATGCATGCGTCCTCGCACGGCTCTTGACAGTTAATTGGGTGCAGTCTTACGGACGCATTTTAAGACGAGAGAGCAGCGATGTTATTGTCATACGCCGTCAAATTGTCCTCTGAAACCAATGAGATTGTATGTATTTATATTCTTTTCCCTCTAATGAAAGTAGGAGGCACGAAGATGAAAGAACCTAATTCCTACATGCTGTTCCTGAGAAAACACTCAGAACAACATCATAATAGCTTCTTTACGAAATTAAGGAGGTAAACAGTAGAAACATGACCTTTTCAGAAGAAGGTAACTCACTTTACAATTACAATTCTTGTTACTCCGGGCAGCGGAATTGTCTCAAAACCTTCCTCTCTCCGTTTCCCAATCAATGTATTCTTTTTACATGGAGTGAAGTTTGGATTATGAGTTGGTCTAAAGTGCACAGAAAATTTCTCACTGGACTCCACAGGAGAATATTCTTAGACATGGAATGAAATATACTCCCGTGTGAATAGCCAGGTAGAAACAAAAATGAAGAAACGGAAGGATCGAGAGAGAGAGAGAGAGAGAGAGAGAGAGAGAGAGAGAGAGAGAGAGAGAGAGAGAGAGAGAGAGAGAGAAGAGAGGAAGAAAGAGAAAGCGAGAAAACCGAGATGAAAATATGCAGAGGGTTTTAGAACACTTCTGTACATTAAAAATTTTTTTTATCGGCTATTTAACAGTATTCAACCATTTCGCCCCGCTGCTAGAAGTTTTCGATCCTCTATAAACTGTTCTCTGAACATACAAAAAGTATCAGCCAGAGTTAAATTACAAATTGGGGAAGGTGATGTAAATGTATAGTTTAAAAAGCTTTTGTGGTGGGAGAGCAAAAAAGTTAATGTTTTCAACAACTTTTCAAATATAATTATAAGCGAAAATTTATTCACATTTTTCAGTATTGCATTTTATGGGTGAACATATATTTTTCATTAGTCATGATTTCGAATGCTTCATTCATAAACTTATAAATGTTTTAATTACAATGTAAGCTATAATAAATAAAAAACTAATCTTATCGAATGAAAGCTCTTTGAGGTGTTCGATAGTTCGTAAAAAGACATGAATTACTCTTTGTAAGGTTTACATTTTCTGATGGATGAACTTAAAGTGTACATAGATTGTGTATCTAACTTGTTTTAATGTGGAGCAAAAAGAGGATGTATAGAGCTACAATCAAAGAGCCTCTTTTACATATAATTTTCAATGGAAAGGTTTCTAATCCCTTATCAAAGTGGTTCCAGGAAAATCTTGGAAATGAGCATTCCAGAAATTTTTCCTCACTCTGAGCAAGCTCAGAGATAACTGCCGTCATTGATGAATAATATATGATATAATACGTTGGTTGTGAGAGCTGTTGTAGGCTGGGATGACTAAGTGACTATTATAGGCTATGATGACTCTGTAACTATTGTAGGCTACCAAGACTTCATAAACGAGAATAAGCGAGACCTGCAGCACATCTGGCGGAACATCTACATGCAGATCCCTCCTTCAGGTTAAAGGGGCTTTTTACTACTTTTTTTGTTCCGTTTTGTACGTGAAAGCTTTCACTTGTTCCACTAAAAGTTAAGCCTAGTAGATACTAAAAGTAAATTTCACTCCCTCTTCACTCTTACTTCCAATACCACGCGCAAAATTTTCAATTCATACTGTATTATCTTCTTCATAAACAAGTTATTTCTTATCTGGTTTGCAAAACTTAGTAGACCCTGAAGTGCTAAACAACGAATACGTCTCGAAGACAACACCTTCAAAAGAAAAAGCTAACGTTAATAACTCGTAATCAACTTGGGAACCCCTTGAACTGAATCAAGAATATAAGATCAAAAATGTGGTTCACAGGTCGCCAAGGAAAGCGAAGTGCGGAATCACTGACTCGTGACCGTGCCAGTGCATTCTACAGACTTGGATGAGAATCTTGAAAATCCCTCGTTTCCATGTTCAGCTCTAATCGTGAAATTGCTTATACCGTATTTATGTTTGATCGGCAATGAAGTTAACCAACAAGAATAATAACAGTTTAAACAGTTGATAGTACATATACCCAGCCGTCAGTCGATTTTGATTTAACCATATTTGAAAGATTGTCCTTATCAAATACTGTATACAAACGGTAAAACTCTTTCAGTAACCCAGCGTGTTCTCCTAAACCTTGTACTACTGGTAATTTTTCACGAATGAAAATCGCAATTAACACCCCCGAATTCGTTCATAATATACTGTAACTATGGTTCTCGTATGTTGCGTTCTTGTTTACAAAGAGAAAGCTGATGAGAAGTAGAGTAAGTTGATATTTTAACAAAAAAGCCTCAGAGGTTGACGCTGTACATCGAAAAAATCATTCGATAATTCGAATAGAGCCCCTTTTTAACATTCACTTTTGAACCCCCGACCCACAGACAGAAAAATAACCATCCTTGTTGTGTAATGAACAAATGCTTAATAAGCATGCACTAGTGAATCATCATGAATAAGTTGGAAAGTTCTTGGCTTTTCTACACATACGCTCGAAAGATGAAAATTGGTTCGGAAAATTAGGAACTTTGATAGTATGCGATTTGCAAAAAAATTGAACGAGTCCTTTTAAATTTCTTATGTTCTGAATTTTCACCGCACTGCATTCGGATAGGATTTTGAGCAATTGACTGTCCAAAAAATCAAATTTTTCTTGAATTTCAACAAAACCTGGTAATTCGTCAAAAATAGTAATGAAACACAGTATTAAAATGTCTGTCGCTAGCAAAAACCACAACCATTAAACCTGAATTCAAGAATTCTTCAGAGATTCCTTCTCATGCATACAATGTTTTATAGTAAAGAACTCTTTTGTCCCCAGCCCCCATGCATTTAATGGAGGATCTTGCTTTTTTTGCTTTCTCTCTCTCACTCTCTCTCTCTCTCTCTCTCTCTCTCTCTTCCCACTTCTCTCTCGTTATATCTCTCTATCCCTATCTCTCTATTTCTTTCCCTTTTTCAGCGTCTCAGATCTAGGTAATACCAAGTCCTGAAAAAAAAAATTGACATAATTTTTTTCCACGTTGCAAAGCCAAAACCCAAAATTTCTCTAATTTTTCTTCCAAAATAATAGAGAGTCAAGAGAGGCAGTCAAAAGAGTCAGTCAAGAAAAATGCTATGTCCAGAGAACATCGAGGCCCTCGTTTGTCTTGTGATTATTTTGTTGTAAGTTGAGTGTGACTTTGGCTTCCAGAGTAACGCCCCATTTAATCCGTGTTGCCATGTTGGGATGTTCCCGTTCATCACTAAGTTTGTAAACGCGTCTACCTCAGGGAGATGAGCAAAGTCCCTCCAGAACACATAGGATATGCCTTGGTCTGTCTCCTTGAGTAGGAAAGCCTAGATGAACTCATCATCTGAGTTTTCTCTCATACTATTATGTGTCTTTGACTAAAAAGCAGCTCTCTTTTTCAGCCTTTGAAATACTCTAATTTCTTTGGCATATTTTCGAAAAAGAGCACATGTGTTTGTGGAACAAGAAAATGCTCGGATTAGAAGAAAGAAGTGAAATTCTAGATATCTTCTTGCAACATCTAAAGCAATTATTAAGCAAAAAAAGTTAGAGACTAAAAAAGAAGGAAATCCAGCTTAAAAAGTAAGAGACTGCGAAAAAATAGAATTTGGGGTAGAAGTTAAAAATTCCAGGGTAAAGAGAAGAGACGAGGTGAAAAATAAGATAAAATCCTATATTAAAAAAAAAACGTTTTTTTATTCAGTTTTCTTCCATTTCTTTAGTTGAAAAAGGGTAATATAATGATTATTCTTCTGAGTTGGGAAGTGAAGAAGAAAATCGAGTGAAGATTTAGGAGTAAGGATGCGGAAATGAGAAGAATGTGAGCTTGGGGGTGAAAGGAATTGAGATTCTAGGAAATTACAAGTTTTTCTCATACAAATACAATTTCCCAAAGCAGCAAGCTTCAGCTAGAATTATGCAATTAGACTCTTAGCGATAGTGGGGGAAAGTTTACATAACTCATGCAGTTTTTCTTAAGAATCAGTTTTTCTCTACCTTTCGCTTTCTTATTCTTTCTTTTTTTTTCTTCTTGCTTTCTTATTCTTTCTATATCCAATCTCTCTCTTTCCTCTCTTTCTCTTCCTTCTTTCTATATCCAATCTCTCTCTTTCCTCTCTTTCTCTTCCTTCTTTCTATATCCAATCTCTCTCTTTCCTCTCTTTCTCTTCCTACTTTCTATATCCAATCTCTCTCTTTCTCTTCCTTCTTTCTATATCCAATCTCTCTCTTTCCTCTCTTTCTCTTCCTTCTTTCTATATCCAATCTCTCTCTTTCCTCTCTTTCTCTTCCTTCTTTCTATATCCAATCTCTCTCTTTCCTCTCTTTCTCTTCCTTCTTTCTATATCCAATCTCTCTCTTTCGTCTCTTTCTCTTCCTTCTTTCTATATCCAATCTCTCTCTTTCCTCTCTTTCTCTTCCTCCTTTCTATATCCAATCTCTTTCTTTCCTCTCTTTCTCTTCCTTCTTTCTATATCCAATCTCTCTCTTTCCTCTCTTTCTCTTCCTTCTTTCTATATCCAATCTCTCTCTTTCTCTTTCTTCTTTCTATATCCAATCTCTTTCTTTCCTCTCTTTCTCTTCCTTCTTTCTATATCCAATCTCTCTCTCTTTCCTCTCTTTCTCTTCATTATTTCTATATCCAATCTCTCTCTTTCCTCTCTTTCTCTTCCTTCTTTCCATTTCCAATCTCTCTCTTTCCTCTCTTTCTCTTCCTTCTTTCTATATCCAATCTCTCTCTTTCTCTTCCTTCTTTCTATATCCAATCTCTCTCTTTCCTCTCTTTCTCTTCCTTCTTTCTATATCCAATCTTTCTCTTTCCTCTCTTTCTCTTCCTTCTTTCTATATCCAATCTCTCTCTTTCCTCTCTTTCTCTTCCTTCTTTCTATATCCAATCTCTCTCTTTCCTCTCTTTCTCTTCCTTCTTACTATATCCAATCTCTCTCTTTCCTCTCTTTCTCTTCCTTCTTTCTATATCCAATCTCTCTCTTTCGTCTCTTTCTCTTCCTTCTTTCTATATCCAATCTCTCTCTTTCCTCTCTTTCTCTTCCTCCTTTCTATATCCAATCTCTTTCTTTCCTCTCTTTCTCTTCCTTCTTTCTATATCCAATCTCTCTCTTTCCTCTCTTTCTCTTCCTTCTTTCTATATCCAATCTCTCTATTTCCTCTCTTTCTCTTCCTTCTTTCTATATCCAATCTCTCTCTTTCCTCTCTTTCTTTTCCTTCTTTCTATATCCAATCTCTCTCTTTCCTCTCTTTCTCTTCCTTCTTTCTATATCCAATCTCTCTCTTTCCTCTTTCTCTTCCTTCTTTCTATATCCAATCTCTCTCTTTCCTCTCTTTCTCTTCCTTCTTTCTATATCCAATCTCTCTCTTTCCTCTCTTTCTCTTCCTTCTTTCTATATCCAATCTCTCTCTTTCCTCTCTTTCTCTTCCTTTCTGTTTCCATTTCTTTCGTTCTATCCTTTCCCCTTTTTACTTTCATTCTCTGTCTTTGTCTTTTTCTATTTACATATAATTACCGCTCTCTATCTCTCTATTTTTTCTCTCTTTCAAAGCTCAAAAATGTTATTTTTCAATAAAAAAATTTTTCACCTAAAAACACCTCAGATGTTTTAAAATTGCCACTCGCAAATCATTCAAAAGCAGCAGAGATGGAATGCTCGAATTATCCCTATGGTTCTTCACAGTCACGTTTTTTTCTGGAGCTGAGCCTTCGAAACTGAACTCAAAATTTCAATTAAAATTTTCTGACTCTTTCTTGCCTTATCCAGATACATATATTGGCTCGAATTTAATCATAGTATTACCATACTCATCATTGGGTGAATATATTTCAACCAGCGCTGGCTGAGCAAGAAACGGCAACTTGGTTGAGCAGAAACTACTAGAGTTTTGAATATTAATACATTGTATGATAAATATTCATTCAAATGAGCTCATTTGCATGCATTTATAGTCGTTTTCACTTGCTTTCTGGAAACTTCTCTTGTGTGGAGTGAATTGCGTCTCACATGGAGCACGCAATTTGATAATTCCATTTTCTTCCGCTCAAGACTTCAAACAATAAACATTCTCATTAACTGGAATGGTTTCCCTTTTGAACTGGAAATTCGAGAATTTCTGCGGAAGCCTTACAAGTTGATTCTGTTGACAAACGCTCACTTAGTTTTTTTTATATATTTGTATCTTTATCGCCAAAGGATAACTTGTTCTAAAGGATAACTTGTTTAATGTCCTTGAGTGTCACTTTTTCAATTTTTTTTAAAATTTAAACGCTTTATCAATATCAACAAGCCACATCGGGGATATAACATCATCGATTATGGGATCTGTAGCGACATGATACGACTCCACTCCTCAGCGTTCTCTGCCTTCCTTAGGAATTGGGGACCAACGGCTTTGACAAAGTCGTCCCTCCATCTCATAGCAGGGCGACCTTTCGTTCGCTTTGGCCCACGCGGGTGCCACTCTAGAACAGCCCGCGCCCACCGACTGAGGTCGAGCCTCGCAATTCGGCCTACCCAACGCCACCTCCTTTCACGGCAGATTATGACCACGTCCTTTATGCCCGTCTGACCGCGCACCCACTCGTTAGTCCGCCTGTCGAGTAACGAGCACCCCAGCATAAAGCGCTCCCATCTACGCTGCGCCACAGCCAATTTGTTCTCAAGTATTTTTGAAAGGGTCCAGGTCTCCGAGGCATAGATTAGAGCGGGCAAGACAGCACCTTCGAAAAGGCGCCTCTTGAGAGACATTGGGACCATTCTTGCCGCGAAAAGGTTACGGTATCTATTGAAAGTGAAATTTGCGGACCGGATTCTCCTATCAACTTCAACCGTGAAACGGCTGTCATCGAGGGAGACATCCTGCCCTAAATACACACATCTGCTCACCACACGAACCTTGGTACCCCTGATGGTTACATCTCTACACATAGGGTTGGTCGAGATTGCCACAGTTTTTGAAGGATTGAGTGACAAACCGACTTTCCCCAGTGCGACAATAAGCTGATCAACCATTGATTGAATCTGCCTACTTTCGTGACTGATGAGAACTGCATCATCAGCGTACAGTAAGTGATTTAAGTACCTCCCATTAACATTGATCCCTTTCCCGCACCAGTTGAGAGACTTGAAAGCTTCTTCAAGAGCAGCAGTGAAAAGACGCGGAGACAGACAGTCCCCTTGTCTAACTCCTCTGCCAATCTCTATCGGAACCTCCTGGCCATTGACCACTAGAGAGTTGAAGCTCTCTTTTCCCAACCGATACAGGCAGTTCACAAGTTTAGGATGCACCCTTTGGGCTTGAAGGGACTCGTACACCACTCTACTCGTCACTACTGTAGTTTAATGTCCTTGAGTGTCACTGCTGAAGCTCCATTCTTTTATTTTCATTATGTTCTCGTTCTTAGTCAGCTAAATCTTCTCAAGTGATTCATTTAGGCATAAGTTGCAGAGTTTATAGCCAGGGCGTCTGAACCTTGTCCCTGATTCTCCTCAAAGCACTTAATATCTCCATACACCTCACAGGAAAAAAACCAAGACGCTTCTCAGGCACGTACATTCGGAAGTTTGAACACCGTTGAGTGACTATACTATAGAATTATGAATTTTAAGGGTGACGCGTTTGCTTTTGGCAAGAGAGACAACTGGGTTCGAATCCGGTAAGGGAACTGTTGTTTGTTCGCGCGCTAATTTCCGTATATTGTCCTCTGTTCCCTAATGATCGAATTAATAACTAACCTTGTCTAGGTGAAAGAAGCGCTCGTTGATGCTGAGAAAGGAGATGATACCATGAAAGGAGGTGTTGAGTGTCCTCAGTCTGCCAGGCAAGACATCCAAGTGCGGGACTCCCCCCAGGTAGAGATGCTCTCCAGAGACGTCCAAGTGCATGTTTTTCGCCTGAAAAATTCATGTTTTCGCGTCAAAATAAACTCTTCCACATTTTTTCTTTGCAGTGAATAAGAGATCGCGGGCTCAGTTTTCTTGCTAAACGGCAAAAGAGGACACTTTCAGACTGACCAGTACAGAGCATTCAACGTTCTCATGTCTCTACGTTCTATCTCTCAATTCGTACTTATTAATCAGTAACATGAATAATTTTAGAACTGGCCTGGATTGCATGAATTATAGTTTTTTCTTGTGAATGGCATTGATATTGATGCGGAAAAACTTCTTCATTCATTAAAAACTTACAAGTTTATTTTATATAAAAATTATTGATGAGTAAAGAAAAAAGGAGTTGGAGGGTACACATTTAGTTCTCGAGAGCCTGCCTGAGACCTGAAGCCATATGCACGTACACGCGGCAAACGTTTTACTTGAAAACTGTTTTCAGGGAAAACTTTTCCCGAGGGAAATGTATTTTCGAGGAAAATGATAAATGGTATGCACGAACTGTGGAAAATTTTTACCGAGAAAACTTCGGGCGGGAATTTGAAAATGTTTTTTGTGATCAGTGTGACTTCGAGATTTTATTTATATTTATTAAAAAAAATTTTGTTTTGCTTACTTCGTGATAATTTTCGTAAGAGGACAAGACCCGATCACGCTTTGTTTTCGAGCAGTGTCATACCCTTGAAAATGGAAGACGGATAGCTGAATTATGTGAATAGTTTAACGCATTTTCTCTTGTTTTGTGCTGCTTTTAGGTTGATTTTATGACAAATTTTCTTTATGTTTGTCATCATCACTTAGTTGTTTGTTACTGCGCTTGTACATTGAACGAATAATTTGTCTCGATACCAGTCAGTTCGAATTAATTATAATGGTCTATTTGTTGTTTAAAAAAAATTTTTCGGCTCTCTTTCACTTTATTGGCCCCCCTGCCAGAGATTCAATTGGGTCATTTTCTTGATACGGCCTCGTTAGCGTAAACTTTTTCCTAAGCTTAAGCGTTTTTCAGGTAAAAATATTTTCTTTAATGTAAAAATCATATTTTTGATGTAAAAATTTTTTTGTAAATGTAAATAAGTCAGAAGTATGACCCAACATTGTTTTTCCACAGAAGAAACATTTCTCCATAGGAGGAAATTTTTCTTTCCTAAATTAGTTCTCACCTAATCATTTTCTGTACTTAGACGTTGTTCCGAGTCGTGCTGTGCTCGTCGCCGGAAAATTAAAAAAAAAGAAGAGAATATCAATCCGATTTACCAATTTCAGACAACAACGTCTGAGTACAGAAACTGATTAGGTGAGATTTAATTAAAGAAAGAAAAAATTTTCTTATGAAGAAATGTTTCTTCGGTGGAAAAACAATGTTTGGATATTATTCCCTGATGTCTAGCCCCTGCGTCTTGTTTAGCAGACATTAGAATACTAGACGAACAATTGGCTCTAAACGCTACGGTTTCAAAAACTTTCTCCATAGGTAATCATTTTGAGCATCCGGGACTCCGGTTCTCGAAAAAAAACATTTAAAAAAAACTATTTTCACAATAAAAACGCACAGGCTTGGTAAAAGATTTCGTTAACGAGGCCGTACGGCTTAGGCTAACGAGAAAGTATCAAAAAAAAATTTTTAAGCATAGTGCTAATGTCTGCAAGACAAGACGCAGGGTATGCCCATAAGGAAAAAGAGCCCAACTTTTATATAGTGAAAGATCACTCATGTCTAGATTGAAACACGAACCTAGAAAGAATCGCGAGCATGAAAGTAAAAAAGCAGATGATCAATGCACGAAAACAAAGTTTGCGACAGCTAGGCAGTGTACAAATACAAAGAAAACTTTACCTCAACATTTATAACCATTGAAAGGCTTAAAAATCTAAAAAAGCGATAAATAGACCATTATAATGAATGCAAATTAACTGGTATAGAGACAAATTATTTGTTCACTGTACAAGCCCAGCAATATACGAAGTAATGATAAAAAAACATGAAACAGAAAAAAATTAGCCATAAAATAAACATAAAAGTAGCACTAAACAAGAGAACATGCAAAAAACTATGTACATAATTCAACAATCCATCTTCCATTTTCAAGGAAAATAGCGTTTTCCACCTACTTGGGGAAGATAAACTGTTTTGTCGAAGTAAACAGTTTTCCTCAAAAACGAAATGATACGTGCATACGGGTTTTAGAAATTTTCTAGGAAAACGCTATTTACTTCAACATTTCCCACCAATAATGGTACGTGCATACGGCCACTGAACTCCCCTAAGTTTAACTATTCTGGGGAGCGGACAAAACCCAACTTGACAGGTGCGACTACTAGTATTTTGCTTTCTCAAATCAATCAATCGGAGCCTTTTGAAAAAGACTAGCTAGAAAATTTTCTGTCGAGATATTATCTTATTCTATCACGTCATTTCGCGATCACTTGTTTTTGAACTTTTTTCGAATTTTAACGATAGGAAAGAAAAAAGATATGATGGAAAAGAAATTACGATGGAGTAAAAAATGAAAATAAAAAGTTTTAAGATCAAAGACAATTGAAGAGGATGAGAGAGCGCAGGAAGAGATAGAGAATTGGACATGGGGAATTGAAAAAAGTATGTGATCAAAGTTTTTTTTACATTCATTCATTCTTTATTTCTTGTATATATTTGCATATAGTATATTGGATGGTTTTCACTTATGTGATTTCAGGAAACAAAAAGAGACAAAAAAAAAGTAAGTAGCGAAGTTATAGGCGATTTATTTTGGAATTTGACACAATAATTTCTTGATGAAGTAGTAATAGGGCACTTTTGAAACGCAAAGAAGAAGATAACGAAACAATGTGAGATGGTAATGAATTCCATATATTGATGGACCGGGAAACACATGAACTACTCAGTTCACTTTGTCTCCACACTTTCGCACTTTTCTCTCACAGTGAGCAGTGCGTTTATTGAGAGCTCTGATATTGATTTCTTCACTCAGTGCCCTATATCCTATTCCTGTCCAAACATGTCCTCTTCTTCTGCCAACATTGAAATCGCCTCTCTTCTGGAAACCATCCGTTTACAAGCAGACACGATAGCAACTCAAGCGCGAACCATTGAGGCTCAAAACAAGCAGATTGAGTCTCTCACTCAAGAAAAGTTTGCCGTTTCATCAGCAGCCCAATCTACTCAGTTCACTTTGTCTCCAGACGCTGTTGCTTATGAGGCAGTCAGACGCTGCCTACTCGAAGACAAAGATGTTATTGAAGAGAAGGCCAAGAATATCGTGGTTGTTGGTTTGGAGGAACACGAATCGGACTCAGTCACAGCCGCGAACGATGAAACCTTCGTTTCAAAGTTCATACAAGAACTGGATATCCAGGGCATTTCGGAGGCCTTCAAGAGAGGCGAAGTCAAATACAAGCGGTTTGGCAAAGCGGAGCACAAAAGACGAGTTCTGAAGATATATCTACCGTCTACAACTCTTCGCTCAGCTTGTCTGAAAAAGATAAGAACTTCAAGGCTTAATGTCCTGCAGTCTCTTCCCCGAGTCTTCGTCAGAGAAGACTTGACCAGAACTGGACTCGAATTAGAAAAGCAGTGCAGACATATTGCCAGAGAACGGAATCAGGCGGCCGGGCAGATAGAGTGGACCGTCAGAGGAACTCAGCTGTCCAAGCTATCGACGCCGAGACCATTCCGAGAAGAACAGAAGAGGTCATTCGCTAACGTTACCAAAAGAACTTCTCGCTAGGTCAGTGGCAGTGTTAGGAATTCTTTTTCTTGCCCTTTTTTTCAAGCATGTTTATTCAATGCGAGATCTATACGCAATAAAGTAGCTGATCTTGATTTTTTGCTTATTTACAATAACTATGATCTTGTTTTCGTTACAGAAACTTGGCTTTCTTCCTTAGATTCCGATCATGAGTTCTTGAAGGAGCATAAATATTTGTTGTATAGATGTGATCGTTTCCTAAATGATCCTAATCAAGGCGGAGGAGTTGCCGCATTTGTCTCCCTTAATATTCCATCTGTTCTAGTTTCCTCTTTCCAAGATAATGGCATAGAAGTGATATCTCTCGATATCTTCAACCCTATTGCACTTCCAAGGCAAATGCGATGCGTAGTGATCTACCGTTCCCCTTCCTGTACATCAGCAACGATGGTCAGATTGTTGTCCTACATTAAATCGATTACTCTTCCCAATATACCTGTGGTGGTAGTAGGAGATCTCAATCATCATCTTTATCTCGTGATCATTACAGATGTTACAAACAATCACAAATTATCCAGCAAAAGGCATTGCACTCACATTGCTTTCGTATATAAATAAAAATATAATTGAATGAAATGAAATGAAATTCCAATTAAAGTTGTAAACAAAATCTTATCTCAAATACTGACGTGGAATTATCAACAATACACGGTTAGAGAATGATTCAGAAGAAATGCTAAGAATGCTATCATCCATATTGTTGACTATTGCATACGTACGATTAGAAAACGAATGAGCAGTAATGTTGTCACTAGCTTTAACAAGCGGAAAAAGCTTATTTGAGAGACCACGAGTATTTGATTCTTTGATAGAGAAAAAATCAGTGATCAAAACATCGGATGAGCCGATCAAAATAGAATGTAGTAATCGAAAAGTTGCTATTTGTCTTCTATCCAGTAAAGAATGCAAATCAAACATTTCACACTCTTCCATTTATTGACTGGAATAGCCTATACACTTCTTACAATGAGAATCATTCCTTGTTCTTAGATTTTTGCTGCGATGAGCATTTTTTTCAATTCGTCTCCCAACCAACACGTGGTACGAACGTATTAGATATTGTGCTGTCTAATAGTCTAGTTGTTTCCGACTGTATTGTGATTGCGCCTTTTTCATCAAGTGACCATGCCACCGTAGAATTTCAAGTGTCTTTCTCAGCTTTTCCTGCTGCTTCGGCTCCTTCTATAAGAAATTTCGCGCGTGCGAATTGGGCTATGATGGAATGGCTGATTGCATCTCATGACTGGACACTTTCTCTAGCTCTTTTCGACTCTGACGCTGCTAATAACTACTTTGTTGACTTCCTTGTCCACCTTATCGACCGTTTCGTCCCATTGTTCTCCGATTTCTCTGATATCGACCTCTATCCACCTAGGCTCCGAACAATGTATTACAAGCTTCAACGAGCTACACTTCATTCTCCTAATTCTGTTTACAGCCACAATCTTTCTGCTGAATTTTCTAAACAGTTACATTTGCACCAGATTGAGAAAGAAAGCAAACTAGTTAGTAAAGGAAACCTGAAATTGTTTTATTCCGAATGTCGCAGTCGCTCTAAGGGCCGTAATTCAGCAATGCCCACAATAGTTGATCAATCTAATCGAACTTTGGTTACCTCATTATCTAAAGCCGAAGCTTTCTCAGATTTTTTCTCTTCGGTGTACTCGACCCCTCGTTCTATTGTTCCTGAGATCTATCCGACGACTCCCTCGAAATTGTACTTTGATTTCATAACTCATGATATGATATTGAATGGTATTAGAAAGTTGAGCAATAAGTGTAATACTTCTCCTGACACCATACCAAATATTGTTTTCAAGAAACTGCGTTTTGTGCTTCTGAAACCGTTATCTATTATTTTTAACAATTCTTTACTTTCTGGAAAGGCACCCTCTCTCTGGAAAATGACGATAGTTAAACCCATCCCTAAACCCAAATCTGCGGCAGATCAACTTTCAAGTTATCGTCCTAATTCGTTAACTTGTTCAATCTCTAAAGTTATGGAAAACGTTTTGATTAGTCAAATTGATGCTTACTTGGAGAACAATTCTATTCTATCTCCTCATCAATTCGGTTTTAGAAGCAAAAGGTCCACAGTAACTTCACTAGTACAATCACATTGTTACCTTGCGGATTTACTGTCTCATGGAAAGGCTGTCGATGTTGTTCTCCTTGACATATCTAAGGCCTTCGACACAGTAGACCATAATCTTTTAGTACGCAAACTTGAAAATATAGGAATTCGTAATCCTGTCCTTGGATGGATTCGTGATTATTTGACTGAAAGAATGCAGACTATTTGTGTTGACAACGAGTTTTCAAGCACTTCCTCTGTAATTAGTGGTGTGCCCCAAGGATCAACAATCGGCCCTAAATTATTCTTATTATTTATCGATGACATAAAGGAAGTTATTCCTTCGACTGTGCAATAATCGATATATGCCGACGACGTGAAACTGTTTACTGAAGTACCACTTTTCTCTTCCGATCTCCAAATAGCCATTGATAACATCTCTAACTGGTGTCAATATTCCAATCTTGAGCTATCTGCTAAAAAATGCGTTGTTTCACACTTCGGTTCCAATGCCATGATGAATTACTATCTTAACGGAGTGGTCATGAATAAATCTTCTGAAGTAAATGATTTAGGCGTTGTGTTCTCTGATAATCTTTCCTCCAATAAACAAGTCGAGATTGTCTGTAAGAAAGCAACAAACCTTGCGAACTTATTCTTGCGTACATTCAAGACTAAGTCTCTTGATGTTCTGACACTAGCTTTTGTCACTTATGTACGCCCAATCCTCGAATACGCGACTGTAGTTTGGTCCCCAACAACCATAGGCCTTGTGAAAGACATTGAAAAAGTTCAAAGGAGTTTCACCAGAAGAATCCTAGCTAGGAACGGACTTCCTCGATTAGATTACTCTGAAAGACTAGAAATGCTTAATCTAGAGTCACTTGAATACCGCCGCGTTGTTGCTGACCTAGTATTTATCCATAAAAGAATACATTCGTGTTCTGAATTTGATTCTTCCAGACTATTCATTGTTAAACCACTTCTTAAGAATATTAGAAATGCTCACAAGTTGAGAATCGCATTGCCTTTCGCTATAAACAGCTCCCGGTTCTCTACATGTGCATCAAGAATTATCTCTATATGGAACTGCCTACCTTCTGAAATAGTATGCATTCATTCTGATATGATGTTTCTGACGAAACTGAAAGAACTTCCTAAACATACTATTTTACCTAGCCCTATTGTTTCTGACTAATGGCTTTAATACACTGCCACTGTATTACCTCACCTTCTTCTTTTTCATTTCTTAATTTTATCATATATAAAAATCCATGTTATATTGTTTTTATTTTTCGATTCCACGTTAAACACACATGTACATGGAAATAAAGAATGAAGAATGAAAAAACTATGAGAATGAGGAAGTTTGAAAGGGAGAATGATTCTTAGTGAGTGAGAAATACGATGTGAGTAAGGAGGAGGGGAAATCTTAAGTAAGTAAGAATGATCGAGAGATATGTTACCATGAATCATCTTGCGTACAAAACAAAGATCGATATGCTTACATGTTATGCTTGACGGAAGAAAAATTTTCATAAAACGAACACGATTTCCATTCATTTTTTGTCAGCGAAACATTTACAAAGTACTGGTTTACAACAAAAACATTTATATTATCAGTATATATGGTTGAACTATCGCACAGAAAAAAGCTAGTCCACCGGGCAGGATCGAACCCAACCATCTCTGACTCAATACGGGAGCGCGTGTTACCATTACACCCCGGGGACACATTGCTATTCCGTGCGAAAGTGTTATATGAAAGGCTCATATGCCTTTTTCTCTTAGTCACGCATGCTTGTCAAGCGATTGCGTGGTGTAATGGTAACACGCGCTACCGGTTTGAGTCAGAGATGGTTGGGTTCGATCCCGCCCGGTGGGCTAGCTTTTTTATGTGCGATAGTTCAATCATTTGTCATCTTAACCAGGCGTCATTGCCTTTAAAGTGTGTAAATTAGCATTGAAAAGCTGCTTTTGTGATTGATTAAAGCTGCTCGTAATCAATCACAAAAACCAGTTTTTTTAGGAAAGAAGGAATAAAATGATTTTTATATTTAGATTGTTATTATTATTTTTTTCTGATTCTAGTTCTGAAAGAGAACAATTCATCGAATTCTATTGTTGTTTTCTCATCGTATCCCAGTCCTTATAGAAATTTTCATGATAATTATACAAAAATGTCTATCGAAGTCGGAGTCTTTCGCTTTTTGGACATAATCCATCCGAACTTTAATTTCAATCGCCAAGTTTCGATATTATTCCACGCTCTATCTGCATGAGAAAACTATATACATACATGCCAAGCCACATAGTGAAACACCACTATGTGGGTTGGCGTGTATAATATTATGGTGTATTATGGAATTCGATGGAATAATAAAACTGTGTCCTTCTCACCTTTTTCAAAAACTGAATAAGAACCTGTGATAAATGGAAGACTTTGTGTCCTCCGTCAACTCGAATCGATCCATTCCGCAGCTCTCTCCCGAATTCTATTCGACTGAATCGATGCGACGCTAGCGGGGGATCCCTGCAACAAGAGGTACCGAATCATTACTATCGATTGAATGTACTTTAATATCGACTGATACATCTGGACAATACCAAATGACTCAACACGAATATATACGGATCGAATATACATAGCTTTTTTCATAATTAAAATATGACTAGAATAATGACTAAATGTAGGGTGAAAATATTTTGTTTACTTGAGGGTTAGTAGATAATTAAATGTTCCTTCGATGGTACTTCTTTACTTGAAGGTTAGTAGATAATTGAATGTTTCTTCGATGTTACCTCTTTACTTGAGGGTTAGTAGATAATTGAATGTTCCTTCGATGGTACTTCTTTACTTGAGGGTTAGTAGATAATTGAATGTTCCTTCGATGGTACTTCTTAACTTGAGGGTAGTAGATAATTGAATGTTCCTTCGATGGTACTTCTTTACTTGAGGGTTAGTATATAATTGAATGTTCCTTCGATGGTACTTCTTTACTTGAGGGTTAGTAGATAATTGAATGTTCCTTCGATGGTACTTCTTTACTTGAGGGTTAGTAGATAATTGAATGTTCCTTCGATGGTACTTCTTTGCGCTTAATAGAAAATTTGACACTGGAAACAATAAGTTTTGTTTTGCATATTTGACATATTTGAATACATTTCCAATAATTGAGAAATTCGCGATAGGTTGACTCACTTCACATAACTAATGCCAGAGCCCAGGTTCCAGAAAAAGTGCGGCTGGCCAGCGATTAGTGCCAGTGCCAGGAAATCGCCAGCGCCCTGTCCTTTGGTGGAGGCGAAAGAGCGGCCCCAGTAGAAAATCAGCCCATCCGAGCTGACAAAACTTACTTTTTTTCAAGTTACAGTCCCGTGAAAAACTTCAATCAGTTATCCTATGCAATTTTTTGGTTCGGCCGAAATTAAACACGTTTTTCACATGCCTTTAACCATTTGGAAACTTCGCAGAAAATTCATCCGTACCAATATAGAGAAAGAAGGAGAGAGGGAGATAGAGAAGAGAGAGAAAAAGAGAAAGAGAGAGGGTGAGAGAAAGACAGAGAGAGGGTGAGAGAAAGAGAGAGAGCTAATGAGAGGGAGAGGGAGGAGAGAGAGAGAGAGAGAGAGAGAGAGAGAGAGCTAAGGATAGCGAGAGGGAGAGAAAGAGAAAGAGGAACGGAGAAAGGGAGACCGTAAGAGAGACTGAAAGAGAGAAAGCGAAGAAACAAAATATGTTACAGCGACGTTCTTACCATCACATTTTCATTATTTCCATCCTTATTAGTTGTAAAATCCGAAAATTCACCCGATGTGAATCGTTTCTGTTCTTCGACCCACAAATTTTATCATGTAGCGTTACATGATTTTTTAACCTTGGCTTTAGCCTGAGCTCTACAATCACTCTGTTTCTGACGTCCATCTTCAAGCTCGTCCATGTCATGTACCCTCCGGCGAACTGAATGGATGTCAGTACGGAAGTTGGTGGTGCGCTAGAAGGGCGAATAGTGCCTTAAATTATAATTCATTTGTTTATTTTATTCATTCATTAATTTATTCATTGAATCATTCATTTTTTTATTCATTCACGGTTGTGTAGATATTTATGGTTCAAGACTAAACCTAGTAATAAACCGCAGCACTAGCTTTTTCGAAACTTTTTTCTATTGAGAGCATAGAAAAACATTCAGTTTGCTTTTGTTTCAAGATATGTCGTTAGTGTTTGAGCGTCTCGCGCTCTATACACACTAGGAGTGACCAAGAGAACAGTGACTAGTTTCACCAGGCTACGTATGTATTTCAATTTAGTGATCCAAGTATGAACTTTGAAAGTGGTCCTAAACCTGAAAAAAAACTCTTCTGACCAGTTGTCATATTGGGCGTAAGATTGAGCTCCATCATTTTCTCCTGGCATCCGGAGACAGGGGTTCGCTTCTCTTCATCATCCTTCATATCGACAAAGTCCAGCTTTGTCAGGTGAAATCCGTTGATAATGACTGAGTTAATGCAGCCTCTGAATCCTCCACCTGGGTGGTCCTCCCTAAAAATTTCGTCTAGTTCGTATAAGCGAATTTTGTATTTCGTCCAGTTTGTATTTCGTCCACCACTGTTTTAAAATGGTTTTCTTTGCGCGTTGCCAAAAAAACTTGTAATTTTTTGTTACTGTTCTTCTTATTTCCTGCTCATAACTCTGGCCTCTCTTGCGATTTTAAGGCTATTACTAAACCACGCCCCTCACGCTCCTCACGCCTTTCACGCCCTTAACGCCCGTTCATTACTAATCCACGCCACTGTGCGGGAAAATTCTTAACTTCGCCTCATGCGCTTTATTTAGTTTTTCAAGTGTTTCATGTTTTTTCTGCTTAGGCTTAGGAAACAGTTTACGCTAACGAGGCCGTACGGCTTAGGCTAACGAGACCGTTTCCAAAAATATATATAATAGTGCGTAAACACTCTTTCTCGGGTGTATGACAGAAGCGCCGAAGACATAAGCGCCCTACCCATGAGCGCCGATACTATAAGCTCCATACCCAATAGCGCCGACACCAATAAGCGCCATACCCATCTGCATTTTCCTTATAAGGTTTTCTGTATATACCCCCTATCAAAGTCTGGCACGTTCGTGTACTGATCAGAACTTCCAATGATGTGAGCTGAACTGTAATATCATGAACCTATGCCGCCTGAGGCAGACCTCAGAGACGGTCATTCGCTTTTGGTCTTTGATGTAATCGACCTTTTTTCTCAAGGTCGCCAAGTTATGAGCATTTAAACTTGGCGAAGTTCAAAGCATCTCAAAGTCGCCAACTAAGGAACATAATAGCTTGGTGAAGTTCAAAGCATCTCTAGTTCGCCAAGTAAGGAGGATCATAGCTGGGCGAAGTTCAAAGCATCTCTAGTTTGCCAAGCAATGAGCATCATAGCTTGGCGGAGTTCAAAGCGTCCTAATTTCGCCCAAGCAGTATTTTTTTTATTTACTTCTTCACAGGTTTAAAATTTGATTGTATGTTTTGCCACATGCATCAAAATAAAGAGTTTTTCATACCAAAAGTTTGTACCAGCTTACAGGAAAAAAAAGTGAATTGCTCAACAAATTTGACGCAGACAACAAAACAACACAATTTGCCGAAAAAATTCCCAGCATCGTGTTATATAATAATTCTTCACATTCATTGAGTGGCTTTCTTCTCTTCAAGCATAGTTTTACTGATCTCATAAGGCCTTTTAAAATATAGTTCATCAATGTTTTAGAAAACTAACATGAATTGTCCATTGCCGCGTTAAATGCATTTTATGTAACGACTGATTTGACCCAATGGATGGGTTTTATGCTTAACTAATTTATCTGCTGACTTGCTTCGAGCTGAAGTGGACAATGAATTCGCTAGAATAGTCAATGACTCATCATAAATGGTCATCGACTTTGCTAGTATAGTCATGAACTGCCCAGCACTCCAGTATTGAATGATGAACAACTTTGATAAAATCTTCTAAAACGGATTTTATCTGCCTTTCAACTATAGCTATTTTCAATGGCTTCCAGAGTCCGTTGTTCAATATTAACCTAAACTTCGTAAAACTTACAAAATAGTTTCAATTTCAACTCCTTCACTATCATTGAGAAATTCGCTAGTTTATTATGTAATGACTGAGGTCAACCGGTTGTCTCTAAATTGCGTATTTCTGAACTTTTTCTTAAAAAATTTCGAATTGAATCGGCGCTTATGGATGTCGGTGCTCATTGGTGTCGGCGCTCATGGGTTTCGGCGCTCACGGGTGTTGGCGCTTATGGGTGTCGGCGCTTATGGGTGTCGGCGCTTATGGGTGTCGGCGCTTATGGGTGTCAGCGCTTTTGGGTTCCAGCGCTAATGTGTCGGCGCTTATGGATGTCAGCGCTTATGGGTTTCAGCGCTTATGGGTGTCGGCGCTTATGGGTCTCGGCGCTTATGGGTGTCGGCGCTTATGGTTTCGGCGATTATGGGTATCGCGCTTATGGTTTCGGCGCTTATGGGTATGGCGCTTATGGTTTCGGCGATTATGGGTATCGCGCTTATGGGTGTGGCGGTTATGGGTATCGGCGCTTATGGGTGTCTGCGCTTATGGGTGTCGGCGCTTATGGATGTGGGCGCTTATCGGTGTCGTCGCTTATGGGTGTCTGCGCTTATGATTGTCGGCGCTTATGGGTGTCGGCACTTTTGGGTGTCAGCGCTTATGGGTGTCGGCGCTTATGGGTGTCGGCGCTTATGGGTATGGCGCTTATGGGTGTCGGCTCATATGTCTCAGCGCAACTGACCCAGCGCTTGTGGGTGCGGCGCTCTTGGTATCCGTAACACTAGCGGCGCTTATGCGTGTCGGCGCTTGTGTCACACACCCCTCTTTCTCTCTTTACCGCGCAGTGGTGTGGATTAGTATTGAACGGGCGTGAAGGGAGTAAAGGGCGTGAGGGGCGTGGTTTAGTAATGGCCGATTTTAAGCTTATCATTGCCAGTGAGTAATAAAGGTAACTTTTAACGCATGATTTTTGTTTCTTGTTTTTTCCCAGAACTTGCATAGAACCTTTTCTCGATACAATTGTTTTTAAATATCAAATAAAACAAGAAAAAAGCGAATGAAACATAAAGGGCTTTTTTTAAAGACACAGTAATATGGCTGAATAAATGCAATTCAGTGTTTCAATGAACTTAAGAACGAAGCGAGAATTTACGTTAAATAGTTATATTTTCGTAATTTGTTTCATTAATTCTTTCAATAATCAAATCCGAGTCTGGCTTTGAAACTAAAACAAAAACATAAGTACCATTCCATGTCAATCTCGAGCATTTTTGTATCATCAGAAACTCTCGTTCTTAATTCCTTGATTCGATTATGTCCCTTACGTCAATGAAACACCTGCTTCATGTAGCAAGTGTTTTTCGACTTTACCGAAAAGAGCACATAATGAAGTCAGACTTTTTTTGGCGAGAAAACCTCAGGTTGGCTCCCCAGAAACATTTTGATGCATTGACTGGAAGAGTTAGTTTTTATCCCAGAATGTTACGAAAAATCAGATTTTCTAATGAAGTTGCACGTTTATTTTTTACTTCCAGATTAAAAACTTGAAAAAAAGCGATACTTGATTTTTGGAGAGAAAAAAATCATTGGACTTCACAATCCGGGTGTGACGCAATGCAAAAAAGTAATCAGACCATTTGTGCTACCGGGGTTTCTGTTCCCCTTCAGAGAAATTCAAAAATTAACCCGTGTTTTTCAATCGATCGAAAACATTTTTTTTTTGTATAGATAGAATAGTGCCCATGAGACTGACACATATCCTCCGATAGCGATGATCGAAGCCGTCTGGGGCGTGAGAGTTGGTATCTGCTTGATTATCTCCACGCCCTCGACTGAGAGCCGAGCTGTTCGGTGTCCGAATGAGAGTGAAATGCGAACAGGCTGCAATGGTGATACTGTTTGCTGCCGACTCATCACGGCAGCATTTTTCGGAACTTGGCTTTTTACATCATTCTTTTTAAAAAGTCACATCGAATATAAAACAAACGTAAATTCTTCACTTTCGAATCAAACGACAGCTGTAATGAAGCCAAAATGGGTATTTGAAACAGGAGAAAAGGACTTGAAATTTTTTGATGTACTGAACCGTTTCTTTCTTAGCTGGATATTGGAGCAAACAGACGGACGTGTTAAAGAAACTATGTGATTCACGAACGACTCATCCTAAGAAAGAAGGTCCTTCAATCTTCAAAATCGAAATATCGCGTTAAAAAGTGTCTTCGGTAGTATAGTGCTCACTTTTGGTGAGGAAGACGGTTGAGTTCGATCCCCCACCCGTGTTGTACTGGCTTTTTTTCAGGCGACGAAAAAATCGCTCCTAATAGATCATTCAGACTGCATGTAAAGATTGCAAGACGATCCCGAAAAAAATAACAAAAAAACTTAGAAAAGGAAGTATTGTAAATGAACAAACAAATCCAGTGTAGATGGGAAGTTCGTAACTTGACTGCAACTCTTCCGTACCCCATCTGAAAAGACTAAATGTTTGTTTGAAAACTGAATCGTGATTCTCTTTAGCGGAAACAGTCTGCCATTACCGTCCTAACTGAAAAATTAACAGTAGAGTATTTCAACTTGACTTGTTTGAAGTTCATCCAGTCTTCATTCCTTACAATATCTAAAATAAGTACCCTGTAGTTTTTTTCACAGGAATGGACTTAAGTGTAAAACGAACAGTAAAGAAACTCGTCGCTGAGATAACTTGATGAAAATTTCCTGGACTTCAATGTCCCCGCTCCCACGCAGTTGTAGAATCACTCCTTCCTCGGATGAGGGTTGTATCTTAATTAGAATACTTCCATAGATGAGGGTTGTATCTTAATTAGAATACTTCCATAGATGAGGGTTGTATCTTAATTAGAATACTTCCATAGATGAGGGTTGTATCTTAATTAGAATACTTCCATAGATGAGGGTTGTATCTTAATTAGAATACTTCCATAGATGAGGGTTGTATCTTAATTAGAATACTTCCATAGATGAGGGTTGTATCTTAATTAGAATACTTCCATAGATGAGGGTTGTATCTTAATTAGAATACTTCCATAGACGTTCTCTGTTCATCCAGCGATATGATTAAATCTAGATGTACAATTTCACAAGGACCTTCTTTTCTTTCCACCTCAAATAGCTCATACATATTTCTGTTTTAGAATCTGCTTGGTTATGCTCTTCGAGCAATCTTGAACGAACAAAAGAAAAAAGCGCTATAAACAAGCTTCAAAAAAGTTTTTTTAGTAACGACTGCGGACAACTAATTTTATCTTGAGGGCTCATTGAGTAAATGCAAACAAACTTACTTTAATCGATATATTGAGCTTCGTATTGAATCTCTCCGGTTTCAATACCAGAAGTCGGTTAGTGCCATTCATGAACAGCGCGACTTCGTGCTCAGTAGTGCCTAAAAACTGATTGGATTAGAAGAACTCGTTCAAACATTGTACTAATGATCAGACTTTAGTCCATCAGATGTTTCGAAGAGAAAATCCGACAGTGTTCGATCTCGCTTGATAGTAATCGAAGTTACGAAAGTTTAGAATCCCGGGTTGAAGCTCTGCCTAAAATTTTAATCAACGCACACGATCGAATTATCTTTTAATACCCGTGAAACAACACGTGAAGGATATCCTACCCATCTTATGGCATTTTCCTGCTTTCTCCCGATATCCTCGGTCGCATTCACACGTGCCTCGGTGGCCAGAACGGATCATGCAGAGCGTGTTGTTACCTGTCCAGGTAGAACTTCTATTCATTTCCAGAGTAAAAAAGATGGAGATGAATATAGTTAGGTAGGTAGGTAGGTAGGTAGGTAGGTAGGTAGGTAGGTAGGTAGGTAGGTAGGTAGGTAGGTAGGTAGGTAGGTAGGTAGGTAGGTAGGTAGGTAGGTAGGTAGGTAGGTAGGTAGGTAGGTAGGTAGGTAGGTAGGTAGGTAGGTAGGTAGGTAGGTAGGTAGGTAGGTAGGTAGGTAGGTAGGTAGGTAGGTAGGTAGGTAGGTAGGTAGGTAGGTAGGTAGGTAGGTAGGTAGGTAGGTAGGTAGGTAGGTAGGTAGGTAGGTAGGTAGGTAGGTAGGTAGGTAGGTAGGTAGGTAGGTAGGTAGGTAGGTAGGTAGGTAGGTAGGTAGGTAGGTAGGTAGGTAGGTAGGTAGGTAGGTAGGTAGGTAGGTAGGTAGGTAGGTAGGTAGGTAGGTAGGTAGGTAGGTAGGTAGGTAGGTAGGTAGGTAGGTAGGTAGGTAGTTAGGTTAGGTAGGTAGGTAGGTAGGTAGGTAGGTAGGTAGGTAGGTAGGTAGGTAGGTAGGTAGGTAGGTAGGTAGGTAGGTAGGTAGGTAGGTAGGTAGGTAGGTAGGCAGGCAGGTAGGTAGGTAGGTAGGTAGGTAGGTAGGTAGGTAGGTAGGTAGGTAGGTAGGTAGGTAGGTAGGTAGGTAGGTAGGTAGGTAGGTAGGTAGGTAGGTAGGTAGGTAGGTAGGTAGGTAGGTAGGTAGGTAGGTAGGTAGGTAGGTAGGTGAGTAGGTAGGTAGGTAGGTAGGTAGGTAGGTAGGTAGGTAGGTAGGTAGGTAGGTAGGTAGGTAGGTAGGTAGGTAGGTAGGTAGGTAGGTAGGTAGGTAGGTAGGTAGGTAGGTAGGTAGGTAGGTAGGTAGGTAGGTAGGTAGGTAGGTAGGTAGGTAGGTAGGTAGGTAGGTAGGTAGGTAGGTAGGTAGGTAGGTGAATAGGTAGGTAGGTAGGTAGGTAGGTAGGTAGGTAGGTAGGTAGGTAGGTAGGTAGGTAGGTAGGTAGGTAGGTAGGTAGGTAGGTAGGTAGGTAGGTAGGTAGGTAGGTAGGTAGGTAGGTAGGTAGGTAGGTAGGTAGGTAGGTAGGTAGGTAGGTAGGTAGGTAGGTAGGTAGGTAGGTAGGTAGGTAGGTAGGTAGGTAGGTAGGTAGGTAGGTAGGTAGGTAGGTAGGTAGGTAGGTAGGTAGGTAGGTAGGTAGGTAGGTAGGTAGGTAGGTAGGTAGGTAGGTAGGTAAATAGGTAGGTAGGTAGGTAGGTAGGTAGGTAGGTAGGTAGGTAGGTAGGTAGGTAGGTAGGTAGGTAGGTAGGTAGGTAGGTAGGTAGGTAGGTAGGTAGGTAGGTAGGTAGGTAGGTAGGTAGGTAGGTAGGTAGGTAGGTAGGTAGGTAGGTAGGTAGGTAGGTAGGTAGGTAGGTAGGTAGGTAGGTAGGTAGGTAGGTAGGTAGGTAGGTAGGTAGGTAGGTAGGTAGGTAGGTAGGTAGGTAGGTAGGTAGGTAGGTAGGTAGGTAGGTAGGTAGGTAGGTAGGTAGGTAGGTAGGTAGGTAGGTAGGTAGGTAGAGAGAAAGAGAGAAAGAGAAGAGTGCTTGAAACCAAAACGACTTTTATAAGAAAGTATTTTTTTCTGTAATTAGATACTTTTACTTTTTTTAACAGGTTTACCCAGGTGAAGAAAGTAGAACAAGAATCTGATTTTAGGTTCTTTAAATTAACTTTTCTAACTTCTTCAATATCCTAATAAAACCTCGACAATCGATGGGTAGTGTGCACAACGAGCCGATAGCGCCTTCTGGCTCCCTTGTAGGGAAGGAAAGCGGGGGAGGTATCGAAGAAGCGACGGTAAGCGCCTGACCTCTTCCAGCCGTTTGCTCGAACGCCTCCACAGCCGCGGCCGATCTCTTATCATCTATATCGTCTTCTGAAACGAAAAAGGTATAATTAAGAAAACGATAAACGCCTCGACATTCTGACGAGTCTTCTAGGTAAAGGCGGTAATTTTGTCCTTTGTTTCTGGATAATCTTAGTCTTTGTTATGATGAGAAAAGTTAATAAGCCATTGATAGTGAGGCAGAGGAATGACTTGATTCATTCTGATTAGCCCTATTTCTCAAGTCACTGATCAAAATTTCAATGACTCAGGTTACTGGTACAGATCTATATTAGTGCCTAGAATGGTCAGAAAACTTTGCTTCAAACTCGAAAAATCTCATAAAACTATTTTGCTAAACTTTCATTCAACCTTTGTGTTATCAGATACTCATCAGATATAAAACAGCATGTAATAAATATTATTCGGATGAAGCTAATTTTTGTGAGTATAACATAAGCGTGCTGTAGATGATAACTATTCAGACATCAAAAGTTGATAACTATTCAGACATCAAAAGTTGATAACTATTCAGACATCAAAAGTTGATAACTATTCAGACATCAAAAGTTGATAACTATTCATACATCAAAAGTTGATAACTATTCAGACATCAAAAGTTGATAACTATTCAGACATCAAAAGTTGATAACTATTCAGACATCAAAATACACTTTAAGTTTCTTTTGATACCTTGAGCTTTAATTCACTAATAATGTATTTACTACTCAGAAAGTGAATTTTCTGCAAAAACTTTCGTTATTTTATTTGCAACGCGTTCCATGTGCTCCATGTTAACTATTATCTTACTTATCGATCACAACGAAAATTTGATACCTTCCAGGCAAGTCCCGAGAGAAATTGGTCGGAGGTCCAACTGATGTTTGCAGGCGAATCTGCAACACGAATCTTATTGTTAGTTTAAAAAGTCTCTCGTGTTTCCTTTCTTATCTGAAATCTTTGTTAGAATAATAATGATTCAATTCGTATTTGTCATGGACTTCATAAGTTATTATTAATTATATTATTTTTTTAGTTGTTTGTTGTTTTGCATTGTTGAATATTATATAAATAATATGTATGTAACATGACAAAAACGGGTTGGTCTTTTTTTATTATAAAACAGTTCTTTTTAAAACTTTTCTAGGATGAAAGAATGATAAGTATTGTTTAAAGCTTTTAATAAGTCTTAAAATGCTCAGTTACACAGTTTTAAGGCAGTGACGCCTGGTAGAGAAGACAAATTGATCAAACCACCGCACGGAAAAAAGCTAGTGGGACTCGAACCCATGCAACCATCTCTCCTCTATCCGGGAGCGAGCGTGTTAACCATTACACCACGGTGACACATTGCTATTCCGTGCGAATCAATTTTTTTGATCGATTGATCAATTTGTCTTCTCTTAATAAGTGTTGAACAGCGCATTTTCGCCTTTAGGAAGCGTTTTTTTTGCTGCCAATAAGCTACGATTGCTTTCTGACCTATTTACTATTGAAATACTTTAAGATCTTCCAAGTGTCGGTTCCGTCCCGCAAACCAGATATTTAGTTTTTGGTGTGAGTGTTTAGTTGAAAATGTCTACATATAAGAAGGTTTACTCTTGAAGCTGGCAGATATTGTCATATGTGCTGCCGTCGGAGCCACATATTGGAGAAGAAGATGCAGTCCCGAGCAGAGCTGATTCTTCACAAGAAGACGTGCTTTCTGGAAACGATTTGTCTTATTTATTGATAGAATAATTGATAAATTAAAAACCATGTCGAATATTTTTGCTCATTAGAAATGAACTTCTTGGCATAATGGTAGTGTGTTCGACTATTGTGCGAAGAGTCCCGAGTTCGACTCCCACCCCGGACAGATCCACCCAAACCAAGGGGGTTAAGAAATGTTGGTAGTGCTCATGCACGAATCTGACTCTCCCCACTGCTGCTAATCACACTAGCAGTGATCTAGCAGGCAGCCACTGGTTCTACCAGGATAGGTCTGTCCTGCATCTCAGGGGAGCGCGTACCCTGCCACGAGGCGGGAACAAACGCGAGGAAGATTATTATTAGAAATGAACTTCTTTCTGTTGAATCAAAGTCTTATCATTGCGAATTCTTAATAAGTTCATATGAAACGTACGATTTCTCGACCTGTTTTGTTTCAACTTCTTGTTTGATCACTAAACATCTGTTGAGATAGTAATGGAATGGATGCTGGTGATACAACTTAAGTACACATTTCAAGCCTGATCTCTTTCTTTTACGATAGCTCGGTTTGAATTTATTAAAATGTAGATTGATGGCCTACGCAGTTGTAACTTTAGTCGTTTTTTTAATTTTTTGAATTACCAAACATCAATTTTTCTTCCATAAGTTCATTCATTCAATCATTCTTTATTCCGTGCACACATGATATTAAAACAATGATGATTGCGGATATGCATGGACTATCTTTCTAGTGGCGGTGGGTCTTTCTAACGGTTAGTCTACATATTAATGCGAACTGTTCGGTAAGTCGGCACTGATATTTTTTTGTAATTAAAAAAACCCTAATCTACTTTGTAATTCATCACCATACGCCATAAAACATGAATTCATTTTGTAGCCTACAAAAAATGACATAAATTTTTTCCTCAAAACAAGGGTTCAGTTGCAAACTGTGAATGATTCTCTTGAAGGGTAGTTAGCATTTGAGCTTTTACGCTATTCTAAAATTCAATGCTGAAGCCTTCTTTTTTGAGTTTTTTGTTGTTTAAAACTTCACCTAAAAATTTTAAACAGTTTAGGACAACCTTGTGAGGCGACGGAAAACTAACCAGGTGAACACAGACAGTGAGGACGAGGTTCGCTTTCGCATACTGCGCCATGATAGCAGGGAAGAAGGTGGCAGGACCTGAAATTATGTTGTATATTTGACAGAGTCCTTAATTAAGTGACAGTGAAAATTTTCATTGTTGTCAGTTTATTTTTCCACAATCTGTCATTCCGAAAGACTCAGTCAATTTAGGAATTAATGACCTAATTGATAAAAATGATTTCGCAGTCAATTGATATGTACTAAATAGTTGGCTGTATTTGATATCACTCTAATCTAATCAGAATGCTTTTTGGCTTAATTTCAGAATGCTTTTTGGCTTAATGTCAGAATAAGATAGCTTACTTCGGAGAATTGTTCTTCTTTGAGGAATCCACGCATCCAAATACAGTGAGAACCTTACTTTCGTCTTCGCAAATGGTGCATTTGTCTCCTCGTACGTCCGACTTGCATTCGCACCTGATTTTAAAAGGCAATTATCACCTAATTTATGCCTTTATCTTCATCGTCACAACTTTTTGAATTCCTCAGGCGTGGAGGAAATACGTTTTTTGAACGAAAAAAACATGCAAGAACATTTTCCTGGGTTATTTTCATGTTTTAGGAGAATAAAATACAATGCTGTAGTCTGAAAATAATTCTAGATACAAGTTCCTTCTTATTCATCATGACAATGAATCAAATAGATACACATGCGTAAATTTGTGACAAGTTCTGAGGAGAAAATGATAAGCCAGAAAAATCATTTTATGCTGTAATGCACAACGATGGTTTTTCCGCTCTTCAATTTGACAATTAGACATACAAAGCATAGGCGTAACGTAAAAAGGCATTGAGCACAACTGATTCATGCAGCAAGAAGAGTGGATTGTTAAAAATCAATTGAGTGCTTATTCTCCGATCTATTCATGATGAATCGTTTGTATCGAAGAAATGTGTTGTAGCAAAATCTACGTTACTTATGGGGTTCCAATATTTGCATTAGTGAAAATTAGAGAGATAAGAAAATTGAAAATTAGGTAGAGAAGAGAATTGAAAAATAGGTAGATAAGAGAATCGATTAGGTAGAAAAGAGAACCTTCCAGACGTCTGCTCGCAATCCATGCGAGATGAACCAAAGGCTGAACATCCACATGCTGCAACATTTTTATGCACAGTTTATTCATTATCACATCCTATTTTATGTATGCAAAAAGTTAAAGCTATCTACATATCTACACTATTATTCATTGCGCGGATAAATCGACTCACTATGTACATTAACTATGCTGAACAATCTTTTTTTTCATAAATTATTGAATCGATTCTATGTCTACTGGATAGGCTCGTATTAATCAGTATGTGAAACTCAATTGTTTTTCATTGCCACACTCGAACTAATCACTTGTTTTAACAGGAATTTTGCTCTATTCCCATATCCTAATCAAAACGCTCATTTAATGTGTGCTCGTAGTTTTGTAATGCATTCGCTACCCCTTTGAGAGCGATGATTGGGTTTTGACCAGCTCTTCTCATGCAATAGACTAATCACAGATAAATCCTTACGAGTGCATCCAATCCTTCCCTCAGGTATGAGCTGTATGCCGTAGAGACCAGGCGTGCAGTGGTCGCACTTCTGACCTCCGACACCCGGGCGACATCGGCAGTTTCCGGCTGCGTCGCATGCTGGGCCGTAGGCACCAATAGAATTGCAGCCACAGCTTTCTGAATCACGTGACTCATGGAGCTGGCTAATGAGTTATTTTTGGGACATAAACGGATTAGCTGAACTTTTATAAACAGAAAAACGCATCCTGCTCGTAAAAACAATTATGAAGATTCTGCAATAGGAGGGGACCGAACTAAACTCCCTTCGCTTACCAGAAAAAAAAAACATACGCTTAATGCATAAATTACTTCTCTATTCACAAAGATTACTTTTCAGCTGCTGTTTGATATAGTAAAAAGAGCTTTGAGATACGCTGAACTCATTTAAGGAGTTTTCAGATTATACAGAGACACGAAAAGAGAACCGCAATGTGGATGGGATATTTAGTGTAGCGAGGTTATTATAAGTTGATTATTGATTAAAAAAGGATGTAAAAATTAATGAATGTGTAATTATTATCTTTTTTCTCCAAACAAGTAAAACAAGTAGATTTGATCGATTACTTTGCTTCCATATATGGAGCAAGCACAAAAGCAGAACAGCAAAATATATATTTATAAAGATGCAAAACCTTTTTATCGGTTAAAGCAATTAGCGTTTATTTTTCGTGCTAAACCGGATGCAAACATGCAAAAAACTTTGATCAAATTTCAGATTCCACTCGGCTAAACAAGCACCGAATCGGGCAGTAGCACAGTCTGCGGATGAGGGGTGAGCGAAAATCTCTCGCTGCTCCTGGCACGAAATGCGGTTCAGCTCACATTGATTACGGTAGAGGACACCATCCGAGCCACAGACAGAGTACTGCGTACGTGTGGTTATAGCAAATCATGACGTAAATGAGTGAGTTGTGAGTCAGTGAGTTGTGAGACTATTACATTGAAGCGAAGTAAAGTTTAAGTCTCCTGGAGTTATTATTTACAATGATTTTTTTTCTATTATAACTTCTGATTTTATTACTAAAAACGAGGCAAAACTTTTAAGTATATTAACTATATTTCGTTGCTTTTGTTAGCTTCCCTCTTCACTACATACATATACATCTTTTTTACATCTTTTAATATCAAGTTTTTATTTTTATGCTATCTCTTTTTTCTCTTTCTCTCAAACTATTTTTCTATTTTCTTATCTATCCATCCGATTTGGTCTTTTAGGCTTGCCCTCGAATACTTGTGTTTTTTTTTGTTCGGGACATTTATAAACTTCTCGAACTACAATATTTATTGGATATAATATGTATCACGCGTGAGCTCACTTTCGATCTAGCATCACATGGCTGAAAGTGACAGAAGCAGTGGTTAGCTGGTGCATTCGATGAATAGTGCGTGTGCTTTGGATGCCGGACAGTGTGCTGATCGTGATTAGCCGAGCAGATGCCTCCGAACTTGCATGTCGCAGGATTGCACGACCAAACTCGGTCACAAAAGGGCACCAATCAATAAATGATTCGAGAGGAAGCGAATCTTCTCTCGTATACCAAATAATTCAATTTTTACTCTACTTTAAGCAATCAAATTGGAAATTTTAAGCAAGAAAAAAGATAAAATGAAAGCGATAAAAGAATCATTCTGCGTTTTTTGAAGCTGTTTACATGGTTAGGTTTATAAAGGAGTTCAAAAAGACGATAGAAATAAAATACCTTTTCTCAAGAGTGGTTTTAGGGTATCGGAATTGGCGAAAAGGTGTTCTCCACTTTCTGTAAATATTTTGATTTATCATTAATGAAAAAATACTGAAAGGGATTTGAGTCCCGGTTCTCTTTGTTATTGCGGTTGTTCACGAAAGTTTGTTTTGAATTGGCTCCGACAGTTTTTTGTGCTCTCTGGGTGAAGCTGATCAGCACAGAGAGAACAGAGACGACTCACAGTTTGAAGAAAGATGAGTCAAGAGTAAATTTACTTTGAGATGATGTATGATGACAATGATGGAGAGGCAGTTTCAAAATAGGCGCTTTCTTCTGACAAGAAGCTAAGGCGAGATGACATCTGTAAACACAACTGTGTTGAATCTTCATAACCAAAGTTCGAGTAAACCCAAGGAAATAACCGATGTTTATCCCGAATGAGAACATATTAATCTTAAAGTGGATTAAACCGACGTGAGAATACGTAAATATGTTTCATTATTCAAAAACGGTGTTCCGTTTTCGAATATTTTTGAAAAACCAGTTTTTTGTTCTCTCGAAAAATCTGAACCTGCTTTTGTAGACCACGCGATTCTCCCCGCAGACGACTTCGTCTGGCTTCGTGTGCTCTTCGCAGGAGTAGGCACACACACAAACTCCAGCCCGACATTCCTCGCCGTACGAGCACTCCACCGAGGAGCAAGATTCTAAGCACCAGCTCTCTTTCATGCAAATTTAAAAAGCATTTTATTTATTGAGAAAGTGATTTGCATGAAGAACAAAGACAAGAATGTGTTTCATAATTTCAAGCTTGTATCTGGAACAAAAGACTACATATTTCGCAAACCTCGCAAAAAACAAGTAGAGTAGCTCGTTTTCCCACATTTAATATAAAACAATACGATAGATGAGGTGGATTTGGAATGTCAAAAGTCACACTGTAATTCACTCAAACTCAAATTTGTTTCTGTTTGAATTCACTTAACCCTTTTCTCGTTTTACTGTATAAAATGAAATGCTTGAGTTTTGAACTCATTGTAAACTCTTATTAAAAGAGTCGGCCTTCTTCACTCACCACATTTGCCCTCAAATGCCAGAACAATGAATTTCCTCTGCTGGCAAGCAGCTCGTCTAAGATGACATTCGGAGGAATACGTGACACCGTCTGTACCGCAAACTGGTTTCTTAAAAAATTGTTTTGGCACTGGTTAGAACGGAAAGGAGGGGGTAAGAGAGGGGGAGGATGGGTCAAATACATTCTAAACAGTCTCTAAACAGACCTATCTCTTCCTCTCAAATTCTTTTTGTATTTCTATCTCTCTATCTCTCTCTATCTCTTTCTTTCTCTCTTTCTCTCTCTATCTCTTTCTTTCTCTCTTTCTCTCTCTCTTTTTCTCTCTCTCTCTGAACTTTTGATGAGATAGGTCTTTCTCTCTCTATCTCTATCTCTCTTTCTCTCTCTTTCTTTCTCTCTCTCTTTCTCTCTCTCTTTCTCTCTCTCTATTTCTCTCTCTATATCTCTCTCTCTCAATCAAAAGTATAGGCAATGGTTTCATCTTAAGAGGATAACTGCGCTGTTGCTATAACTCTCCTTTCGGCTAATAAGAAAGAAATTGGAACAATGATCTTTCAATTATTTCTCAACAAAAAAACGGGAACTGAACTAGAATGTCTAGTTTGACATTATTCAGTGCTTGCTCAAACTTCATTAAGTCTGTTCTCCCCAGTAAAATTTAAATATGTTGTTACATCAGAACATAAGCAAAAACTCATTTCGGAAAAGTGCTTCGACAAACGGTGTTTCTCAACTTTGAGAAAACACTTTAGTTTTAGACAAAGCAACTGTATGAAGGAAAAAAAAGGAAAAAAAGTTTCTAAAGACTTCACGTTTTTGACATCTTATGTTATGCACCGAAGAAAATAAGGTGGAGAAGTGCAAAAGTTTTAAAAAAACAAACCCCAACAGCTGAAAGAACAATGGAGCTGTTCTCAGAAGAGCTTTTCTGAGGACAATCCATAGGACATTTGCATGAGCCGACTCCTTTCTCATCCGAGACACAAGAAGCGTAGAACTCACACTTTAGACGAGCGCATCCTTCTGAAAATGTCACATGTCAGCATCGATGTCACATGCAACAGGGAATGTTCAATTAGATGACTTTATATGTCAAATCAAAACGACGTCTATGTCATTTGTCTGCAAGTTGCTAGAAGCATTTGACAAAACTTTGAACGCAGTTTTTGTACAAGCAATTTGAGTCAAACGCTTGATAAGCCTTGGTTGAATGCTATACGATTGATTAAAATCTCAATACCAAAAAACGAATCATCACCTGTGGCCAGTTCCATGAACCTCTTCAGTACGCACTAAAGTCTTATCCGGACTAAAGTTTTTGGTTTTCCTTTTTTTTTGCGTTTCAAGAAATTTAAGTTTTACCTTTGGTTTTCCTGACCGATCTTCTGAAGGAATTTGTTTTCCTGGGTTACCCCAAGATCAGAGTTAGGAAAAAAGTTTTCACAAACACTTTTAACACCTTTAAAAAATCTGTTTTCCTGTTTTAGTACTAAAACAGGACTGTAGAATTTTTTCTTAGTGTTTTCGTGTGTCATTTCATCACTTCACTGTTTCCTTTGTCTAATAAAGGTTGCAAACGACGGCTCATCTTTTCGAAGGCTGCTGTAAGCCCACTACGTTGAAAATTATATAAATATAGTGTATGTTTTTTTTCGGGATTTCTTCTACATATTGTTTAAAAAAAAGACTGAAAAAAATTGTTGAAAAAAAATTTATTGTAAAAATAGAAGCTTAAGCCTTAGAGAGACAAAACAATAGAACTATGGAGATATTTGCAAATGAAAAATTGTCACTTCAACAAGACTTCCCTGTAATACGAGTAAACTGTGTTTCTAAGAGTTCCTAGATTGAAAAAGCGTCAAACAGTGGAAAAAAACTAAGAAATATTTAAATTCGGAAACTGAACCAAAAGGGCTTCAGTGTTTTCCCAGATAACAATATCCCGAAAAATAGTTTTCCGTACAAACTTTTTCAGAAAAAAAAAGTTATTGGAATGGGATAACTTATTTTCCGGGATAAAGCTTTGTCCCGGTTAATGTTTTCTCGGATAAAAAGTTTGGGGAAACAAAAGTCTTAAAACCGGCAACTGTTAATACTAAACTTAATTCGTACATGTCTTCTTATTTCAACACTGGGAACGTATGCTGTCATATATGTATATGAAGATTAATTGAGTCTTATTGAGATTTCTGACTTGGGGGTCTAGATAGAGGTATCACGGCTTTCTATCATTTCGCACCATAACAATTCAAATCCTAAATTTCTTCGAAATACTTCCATGTATTTTTTCATCGGATTTTTCGCTTAGGCTAAAGTAAAGATTACGCTAACGAGGCCGTACGGCTTCTTACGAGACCGTATACCAGATAATTAGAGCTTCGGAGAAAAAAGTATTGCGAAATCCGCGTGCGAGTTGTCGTGGTGCGAAATGTCGTGATGCGAAAAGTCATGGAACCCTAGATAAAAAGATGCTTATAAGGTTCTGATACTTTTGATTTCCATACTATAAACCGATTTTAAAGTGGTTTCTCAATCGAAATGGAAGGAACAAACAGGAAAAATACATTTGAAAACTCCTTAAAATTCGAAAACGTAAGAACTAAGTATTTTTACTGTAATTTTACAATTATGAGTGTAAATTAAGAAAAACTCTAATGGGAATCAATAAGTCTCCTTGTACGCAATGATATAGGTTAATTTATTTTATTCCTTTATTCGCTCCATAATCAATGTTATGAATATGAAGCGCCATAACTCAACCCAATTCTAATATTATCCATGTTTCGGATGGAGTACGATTTAGCGCGTTAAACTTGAATACACGAGAGTGAGTTTTATGTACTAACTATACGGGTCCAAGGTGACTGAAACCTGCGAGAGAATGAGCTCAGCCATGCTAATAAGGGGGGGGGAAATAGTGCAGGCTGAGATATGAGAACCGAACCCGCGACTTGCGAGGTCTAATATTGACATTCTAGTGCTTTACCGATTTAACCATTCAGTTTATCTATTTTAAGACGAAAAATCTTACCGCAAACTCCATTGTATCGCACGAAGATGCCACTCAATGCATGAATGCAAGCATGTTGGCGCATCTTGCACTCATTCACGTACGTTCGGCCGTCACTGGCGCAAACCTTGAGTACTTAGGTATTTGTTTAGAACTTTACTTCAAAACTTCAATTTTTTGAAAGACTTTTTTGTTGAAAACACATGAATGAGTCAAATCGCTTTACTAAGACTCTCACTATTGTCAAATCGCTTGCCTTGGTAGTACAATAATTACCGCTGCAGTTAAAAATGAATTACGAAAAACAGTTTAAACGAACTTACAAACTTTCATCGTATTTGAAGCATGGAAGACGTGGTCTGGTTTCAAGTCAAAACTTTTCTTTTCGCTCACTCAACTCTTATTATTTGCAGACCCTTTTTACGGTTAAATAAAATTCGTGAAAGTTGAAATTTATTCATTTTACATCATTATTGTTTCTTTTTCATAAAGTCTTATTCAAATAATTGTTTTTTTCCTTTGTTCTTTAGATGTATAGAATCGCTGACTTCTCTGAGCTCCTCCCCGCATTCGGGACAAGTGCACTCAGGTGCTCCAGTGCTGCCTGAGATGGTGCAGACTTGGGGAGGGGAGCAGCCACTGAAGGAAGCACACGCGCCTTTCCCTAAACATTCACTAGATTGATTATTTATTCATTTATTTTTTGTTTCTATATTTTCATTTTTCTATTTTAAAAAAATTTTCCGTTGTTTATTAACATGTTAAAAATTAATGGACGTGAGATTTGAGTTCAAATTTAATTTACTTTACGAGAAGATTTCATTTCATTTCATTTATTGTTCCACGCAACATTATAAACAATATCACGAAGTCAATACGACAAATTAGAGCGTGGACTATGATATATAATCGAACAGAAAGGAAATTAATTTAAGCACTGATGCTGGTGACAATACGTTTAATTTTTTCTTTAAATAGAGCTGAGTTTTGCAAAGACTTGAATTCACTAGGAAGGCATTCCCATATAGAAATCGATCTAGATACAAAAGTAGACAATCTAGCAGGATAGAGAGCGGGAAGTCTAATGTTCAATTGGTGACCATGCCGTGTATTGTACTGATGAGGATTAAGTGTATACAAATGAGAGGTGTCTATGGATAAGTTGGAATGAAGGCTCTTATGGAGAAAACAAAGATCTCTTATAGTGCGACGGAGTTCAAGCGATTCAGTACCGAGAAATTTCAATCTTTCGGGATAAGATGAACGGTTATTTTTTGCGGTGCTTTCGCTGTTAACGTAAACTGTTCCTTTTTTTCCAGTTTTATAAATAAAAAAACCGCATTTATTTTTCAAGAATAAGTCAACAAATGACTATAAAAAAATCCTAAATCGAATACAAGCCGGAGTTGGAAGAGAATTGGCCGATAGGAAAACTTTTTATGAGTTTTAAAATTTCGACTTCCAATCATTCTAAATACTTTGTAAGTGAAGAGATAACAAACTGTCATATAGCGATGAAGTGGAAAGACAAATAGAAAAAAACTAACCACAAGGACCGGTATGTCGGACTTGATTTCGATGTTTCCGCATGCAAGCAACGCGATTGAGTTCACACTCGCTGTCATATGTCAGACCATCCTGGAAGCAAATGAATGCTGGGTCGTCTAAAAAGACTTTCAAGAACAAATTCACAATTGCCTTCTGCCACATACATATATGTCACTCTAACCTTACCCTCTCTACCCTCACTACTCAACCCCTGTCTGTGAGCGATATTATTATTATTATTATTATTATTATTATTATTATTATTATTATTATTATTATTATTATTACAAGATAGTTATTCTTTGAAGTCTCAACTTTCCCTATCAATCGGTATCAGTGTACAATAAACATCTGTAATTTGCAATTCAAGTGAGGGGTTGGATGAATTTTGAATATCGAATATATCCTCAATAAGCCCAAAATTATCTCTTTTCTCAAAAAAGCCATTATAACTCATTTAAAACATACAATATTGAGCCTACAATATATATACTTTATCGCAATGGGTTAAGTTTGGGTGTAAGGGGATATTGGATCCAGGTTGAAGTTAGAATAACTCTGTTAGAATAGATATATCTATCAAAGAGGCTTCGAGCTTGCTCACATCTCAAGAAAATTGCCTTCGCAGTTTTTCTAACCGCTCCGCAAACGGGCCGCATGACTTGCGGACAATGCTCCTGGCACGCGCACGCAGCCGTTCCATTGGGGAATACGAGGCAAAATTCGGAGTCTCGACAACTTGTCGAGGAGCACGGGTGTAGAAAGTCTGTATGAGGTTGTATACAAGGATTTATGTAGACGGCTATTGTTTTAATATGCGGATACGCAAAAAAACGCGGTTGGATACACAATTTAACCTTAGAAGACTATAACTCTATTACGGTACTCAAATGAAGTAGTATCAGAATAAATTCTATTTTCTCTGGTTTTTTTATATTCATAGCCGCTAAAAATGATTCTATTTCACTGTCACAAGTTCACCGCTATTAACTTTTTATGGTAACCCGAAAAGCTTTTGCTATTTATACCTGATAATTCGATTTATTATTATGATCAAATGATCTCAAGCCTCAAATGTTTTTGCTGCTTCTCAAACGTATCTTTAATATAATCATTCTGTTAGCCATTCAATTATACTTTCAAATCGTTCATTATCACAAGGCAGGGACTTGCTCCGTCGTTATCTTTCTCCTGATGTTTTCAAAACTTTTAAATATTAAATATAACGTTTATTTCGGGTACTATAGTATTTCCTTTCTTCTCACCGTCGCATTTGCCTTCCCGGAAGACGGCCAACTGCTTGTCTGCCCGGCATGCAGCCACTCTCATCACGCACTCATTCGCATAACTGATCATTAGTTTATGTCAAAAGCAAACCTATCTTTGGACAAAAAGTTACAAAACCATTTGTTCAGCCCATTAGTTCTTCTAAAAAATGAAGATTTCCAATTTGAAACTTTTTTATATGTTAAAGTTGGAACGAAATAACTTGAAAAACATGTTTAAAAAAAAGAGTAAGCAATAGTTAAGGATCTATGGTAATCACCAAAATTGAGCAAAGCTCTTTCTTTGCTTTTAAAAGTGTGTGATAATAAATTTCCTGGCACTTTTTCCCGCTTACCAAAACAAAAATACACGCTCCGCTGAAATGACTCATATAAATAGGCCCAGCCTCTTCGGTCATTTCTACTGAGTATAGCAGCAGTTGAAAAAGTATGATTTATGAAATCGTTGCCAAAGTTTACAACCCTCCTAGTAGCGCACACATCCCTATTGCCACACCCAAAAAACTATGAACATGAAAATGAATTAGACCAACGTCAAGCCATCACTCGCGCAGACTGGTTGGTGGACAAGAGAACATTGCTGGGAGCACCTGCAATCCTTCACAGTACAATCAATAATCACAGCTTCTTTATCGACGCTGAGATAGGTAATCAATGGACCGATTTGTGATCCTTCACTGAGTCAGAAAGCAGATTTTATATGCCGAATAGAGTATGGTTTGCTAAGACAGTTTCGTTCATTATACATCACAAGTTTTTCTTTCTAATTGTTCTTTTTAAACTTTATCATATTATTCATTTTATTATTCGAACTTTTTTCCTTTCGTAACTCAAGTCCTATAATTTTTTAAAAGTTTTTTCCCTTTCGTTCAGCTATGACAAGCTTTTAACATAACAAAGAACGCCGAAAAACTCAAAATAGAATCGCAAATTTAGTAGGATAATAAATGAACTTGCCTGCATTCTGGTTTCCGCGTCGTTTCCTCCAACTTGCAAACAGTTCCTCGCTCACACAGAACATCTTTGCAAGGATCTACAAATGAATCATACCTCCACGCACTTTCATCAGCAGTTTTTACACTTAATCGCTCAAAACTAACCGACAGTCAAATAGATGTCAAAACATTTATGTGGGATAATTGGTTTGACTGGCTTCATTTTTTCCGCTTACATTTAAAAAAGCAATTAAACAATAACAAATTATACTCCATAAAACCTCAGCCACGAATTCCTAAAATCTAAATTTCCGGTCCCCGAAAAGGCAGGCGAACGAAGAGGAAAAACCGTTAGAAACTTTTACGCAAACTGATTGAAATCCCCGCGCCAACCGGATCAAATTCTACAGCAAAAAGTTATGTGATATTATCTTTTAAAAGGGTGTTTTTATTTTTTCAAAATTCAAGTAATGATTCCGAATTTTTCGTGAATGAGTTTCCACGTGGAATAGAAAACAAATGTTTAGCAAATAAAATAGTAGTGAATAACTTCTTGTAACCTACCACATTTCCCGAAAAACTTGAGCGTTGTGTTCCTGCCGGTGTGGCAGGCATGTTGCCGCATGTGACATAGAGAGGGGAAATCGTCTCCTAAGGCAGAAAAAAACTAAATATCGAAAGAAGCAATAAATTCTAAAGAGAAAATTTTAATGTTGTATCGCTGCATCATCAACAACTCAAAACCTTTTTTTTCTGATCTTGTAGGTTCGACCCTGCTTTTAGTAGGTATCACTAGTGGTTTTTTTCTTTCAAACTATCATAAATTCTTACTTCATTTAACATTATAAAAACAGGCACTGTTTGCGTTTACGCCCCCCCCCAGAGGTACGCCCCCCCCTACCAGAGGTACGCCCCCCCCCCTACCAGAGGTACGCCCCCCCCCCCTACAAGAGGTACGCCCCCCCCCCCTACCATGGGTCATACTTCTGACTTATTTACATTAACAAAGAATTATTTCTACATTTTACGCTAACAAGACCCTATTTTTAAAAAAAGCCACTCTCATCTGACCCAGGAAACCTCTGGTAGGAAGGGCCATAAACGCAAACAGTGCTCAAAAACATCCAATTGTCGGCTTTGCACCTCTATAAAATAGATAATCAGCATTTCTACTCGTTCCCACCTGACCAGCTCTTTCGTCTTGCTAAATTAACTAGCATTGATGACCTCAAATGCCGCAAATAATTTGTTTTTTTTAAAAAACTCCAGGTTTCAAATGAATGAGGCACTACTATACACGAAGGTTTCAAATGAATGAGGCACTACTATACACGAAGGAAGGCGAATTCTTCTTTGGGTTAACCTAGTTTTATTTTATTTTCTATCAAAATTTGTTGATCGGTAGTGTTGATAAATTTGGTATCAAGCAATAGTTCGACCGTACAATCATATCAGATTTTTTCGTCGGACCAATACATATCCCTACCTAACGATAGTTGGGAAACGTGACAGTTACTATGATTGTATTGTTAGTACAAAAAATACCTTCAGTTGAGCATATTGGGGTGGAATCGACAGAGTCTCCGTAATTGTCACAGCGAGTAGGACAGGCACAACGAGCAGACAGCATACCGTCCTGAAATTAACGCAATTCAAGATACAAAGATAGTAAGAAACTTTGTTTCCTAGATATTCAGTCTAAAATCATGGAAAATGTTGCTTCTAAGTTCATCGCTGAGCGAGGCATATACATTTCAGAAATTTAAAAAGGTGCGGTCCTTTGAGCTTTAAGGTCGTACCTTTTTGCCCTATAAGAGCAGAAAGCTTTTTGAAAAAAAAATTTTTTTTTCTTCAGCACGTTATCCATTGTAACATAGTACGATGAAGCATTTTTAGGGTAAAAAATTATGAGACTAGAGAATCAAAATCTTAATACTAGCATCTATAGAAAGCACTTGCTTACTCGCATTCAACTTTCACTTTAATAGGCCAAAATTGAGAACATGAAAGTTTTAGACTTTTTTCAATGTTTCATACTACATATAAGCTATTCAATTCTACACAACGCATTTTTTACGCTCGTTAAAATGTTAATTTTCAGAATTTTTAAATAACTTTTTAAAGCTTTTTTTTTAAAAAAATCCTTTACTAACATTTTTTAACCTTTTTTGAGAAGCTTAAGATGAAAAAGAAGTGTCCTTGAAGTACTAAGAATTCTGATCAAATTGTTCTTGTTTGCTTCTAGAAATTCGATTCCGCTATACATTTATCGTAGACATGTGTTTCGAGAAAGCAAGATGTACTACTTCGCATGAGAAGAACCAAAAGCTATGATTCCATGTTCAATCGATAACTTTGTTTAAAAATAGTTCGTTTCCTATTTTTTAAGTTCCAAAGAGGGCGGATAACCTGAGAAAGAACGCATTCCTCCCCTGGTCCGCATCGTAAGTCATCGCACGGGTTTCGCTTCCCTGAGTTCATGGAAATAGAAATCAAACACCTTTTTTGATACTTTTTTTAACTCTCTCAATACAACTAACTGCTTCTCTCATAAGTTGCTTCTCTTCATATAATAATGAGCCTTGTTGCCATAAATCTTTTCCGACTGAACCAATATTTTCTCTGTTACAAACAACTGAGCAAAGTCTGAATTGATGATTCTTGATAAATCATCCTTCAATGGCTATACTAAATTGAGATTTTGAAAAATTTTCTTACCTGACTCAAAAATAAACTATTTTTAAAATAGATTTTTTACTTGGTTATTCCATTCTTGCCCGCAAATATATTTTAGGTTAAAACTGTTCCACCAATAAATGAATCCTTATAACAATATGTCCTCTTTTCTCATCATTACTTAATTTCTCTCCTTCTCCCTTCTCAGTCTCTATCGCCCTCTCTCTCTCTCTCTCCTTCTCAGTCTCTACCACCCTCTCTCTCTCTCTCTCTCTCTCTCTCTCTCTACCGCTCTCTCTCTGTCTCTCTACCGCTCTCTCTCTCTCTCCCTTCTCAGTCTCTACCGCCCTCTCTCTCTCTATCTCTCTCTCTCTCTCTCTCTCTCTCTCTCTCTCTCTCTCTTCATCTACATTCTTTTCACTTTTTCTTGTAGTCTCGAAACTATTTTCCTTTCGCTCTCACTAAAAAAGTATTTCTATCTCATTACTTTGCTCTCTCTCAATACATATATCTGCCTCTACCTTTCTTTAACTCTCTCTTTCTTTATCTCTCTTTCTTCTTTCTCTCTCTCGCTCTCCGTCCCATCTCCTTTTCTCAAAAAGAGCAACCTCTGGGCAGTTTCAGACATGCGAAAACGCATTCCGGTGGCCGAAGCAAGTACAAGAAGAAGATGGCGTACACAAACATGCCGCCGATTAACAGCCCAAAGTATGCACTGGATAAGTGTATGACAACGATTGAGAAGAGTTCAAGAATGGAACGAAAAAATGAGCTCTCACTGCGCTATGAAAGAGCCATAACTGCCTTTTAGGCCAATAAACGACTGCGGCTTTTTCTATCACAGAATACAACATTGAAACGTTGTGGTCTTCGCGCAACATTCTCTTTGTTATTTTCAACTCTCTTTTTTTCTCTTAACGTCTCACTTCATACCTTTTTCTCTCTCTTTCTGTCTTTCTTTCTCTTTATTCATTATTCACTCGGTACCTCTCTCATCCCTCTCTATCTCTCTTTTCCCTCTCCTCTCTCTTTCTGTCTTTCTTTCTCTTTATTCATCATTCACTCGGTACCTCTCTCTTCCCTCTCTGTCTCTCTTTTCCCTCTCTTCTCTCTCTTTCTGTCTTTCTTTCTCTTTATTCATCATTCACTCGGTACCTCTCTCTTCCCTCTCTGTCTCTCTTTTCCCTCTCTTCTCTCTCTTTCTGTCTTTCTTTCTCTTTATTCATCATTCACTCGGTACCTCTCTCTTCCCTCTCTGTCTCTCTTTTCCCTCTCTTCTCTCTCTTTCTGTCTTTCTTTCTCTTTATTCATCATTCACTCGGTACCTCTCTCTTCCCTCTCTGTCTCTCTTTTCCCTCTCTTCTCTCTCTTTCTGTCTTTCTTTCTCTTTATTCATCATTCACTCGGTACCTCTCTCTTCCCTCTCTGTCTCTCTTTTCCCTCTCTTCTCTCTCTTTCTGTCTTTCTTTCTCTTTATTCATCATTCACTCGGTACCTCTCTCTTCCCTCTCTGTCTCTCTTTTCCCTCTCTTCTCTCTCTTTCTGTCTTTCTTTCTCTTTATTCATCATTCACTCGGTACCTCTCTCTTCCCTCTCTGTCTCTCTTTTCCCTCTCTTCTCTCTCTTTCTGTCTTTCTTTCTCTTTATTCATCATTCACTCGGTACCTCTCTCTTCCCTCTCTGTCTCTCTTTTCCCTCTCTTCTCTCTCTTTCTGTCTTTCTTTCTCTTTATTCATCATTCACTCGGTACCTCTCTCTTCCCTCTCTGTCTCTCTTTTCCCTCTCTTCTCTCTCTTTCTGTCTTTCTTTCTCTTTATTCATCATTCACTCGGTACCTCTCTTCCCTCTCTGTCTCTCTTTTCCCTCTCTTCTCTCTCTTTCTGTCTTTCTTTCTCTTTATTCATCATTCACTCGGTACCTCTCTCTTCCCTCTCTGTCTCTCTTTTCCCTCTCTTCTCTCTCTTTCTGTCTTTCTTTCTCTTTATTCATCATTCACTCGGTACCTCTCTCTTCCCTCTCTGTCTCTCTTCTCCCTCTCTTCTCTCTCTTTCTGTCTTTCTTTCTCTTTATTCATCATTCACTCGGTACCTCTCTCTTCCCTCTCTGTCTCTCTTTTCCCTCTCTTCTCTCTCTTTCTGTCTTTCTTTCTCTTTATTCATCATTCACTCGGTACCTCTCTCTTCCCTCTCTGTCTCTCTTTTCCCTCTCTTCTCTCTCTTTCTGCCTTTCTTTCTCTTTATTCATCATTCACTCGGTACCTCTCTCTTCCCTCTCTGTCTCTCTTTTCTCTCTCTTCTCTCTCTTTCTGTCTTTCTTTCTCTTTATTCATCATTCACTCGGTACCTCTCTTCCCTCTCTGTCTCTCTTTTCCCTCTCTTCTCTCTCTTTCTGTCTTTATTTCTCTTTATTCATCATTCACTCGGTACCTCTCTCTTCCCTCTCTGTCTCTCTTTTCCCTCTCTTCTCTCTCTTTCTGTCTTTCTTTCTCTTTATTCATCATTCACTCGGTACCTCTCTCTTCCCTCTCTGTCTCTCTTTTCCCTCTCTTCTCTCTCTTTCTGTCTTTCTTTCTCTTTATTCATCATTCACTCGGTACCTCTCTCTTCCCTCTCTGTCTCTCTTTTCCCTCTCTTCTCTCTCTTTCTGTCTTTCTTTCTCTTTATTCATCATTCACTCGGTACCTCTCTCTTCCCCCTCTGTCTCTCTTTTCCCTCTCTTCTCTCTCTTTCTGTCTTTCTTTCTCTTTATTCATCATTCACTCGGTACCTCTCTCTTCCCTCTCTGTCTCTCTTTTCCCTCTCTTCTCTCTCTTTCTGTCTTTCTTTCTCTTTATTCATCATTCACTCGGTACCTCTCTCTTCCCTCTCTGTCTCTCTTTTCCCTCTCTTCTCTCTCTTTCTGTCTTTCTTTCTCTTTATTCATCATTCACTCGGTACCTCTCTTCCCTCTCTGTCTCTCTTTTCCCTCTCTTCTCTCTCTTTCTGTCTTTCTTTCTCTTTATTCATCATTCACTCGGTACCTCTCTCATCCCTCTCTGTCTCTCTTTTCCCTCTCTTCTCTCTTTCTGTCTTTCTTTCTCTTTATTCATCATTCACTCGGTACCTCTCTCTTCCCTCTCTGTCTCTCTTTTCCCTCTCTTCTCTCTCTTTCTGTCTTTCTTTCTCTTTATTCATCATTCACTCGGTACCTCTCTTCCCTCTCTGTCTCTCTTTTCCCTCTCTTCTCTCTCTTCCTGTCTTTCTTTCTCTTTATTCATCATTCACTCGGTACCTCTCTCTTCCCTCTCTGTCTCTCTTTTTCCTCTCTTCTCTCTCTTTCTGTCTTTCTTTCTCTTTATTCATCATTCACTCGGTACCTCTCTCTTCCCTCTCTGTCTCTCTTTTCCCTCTCTTCTCTCTCTTTCTGTCTTTCTTTCTTTCTTTCTCTTTATTCATCATTCACTCGGTACCTCTCTTCCCTCTCTGTCTCTCTTTTCCCTCTCTTCTCTCTCTTTCTGTCTTTCTTTCTCTTTATTCATCATTCACTCGGTACCTCTCTCTTCCCTCTCTGTCTCTCTTTTCCCTCTCTTCTCTCTCTTTCTGTCTTTCTTTCTCTTTATTCATCATTCACTCGGTACCTCTCTCTTCCCTCTCTGTCTCTCTTTTCCCTCTCTTCTCTCTCTTTCTGTCTTTCTTTCTCTTTATTCATCATTCACTCGGTACCTCTCTCTTCCCTCTCTGTCTCTCTTTTCCCTCTCTTCTCTCTCTTTCTGTCTTTCTTTCTCTTTATTCATCATTCACTCGGTACCTCTCTCTTCCCTCTCTGTCTCTCTTTTCCCTCTCTTCTCTCTCTTTCTGTCTTTCTTTCTCTTTATTCATCATTCACTCGGTACCTCTCTTCCCTCTCTGTCTCTCTTTTCCCTCTCTTCTCTCTCTTTCTGTCTTTCTTTCTCTTTATTCATCATTCACTCGGTACCTCTCTCTTCCCTCTCTGTCTCTCTTTTCCCTCTCTTCTCTCTCTTTCTGTCTTTCTTTCTCTTTATTCATCATTCACTCGGTACCTCTCTCTTCCCTCTCTGTCTCTCTTCTCCCTCTCTTCTCTCTCTTTCTGTCTTTCTTTCTCTTTATTCATCATTCACTTGGTACCTCTCTCTTCCCTCTCTGTCTCTCTTTTCCCTCTCTTCTCTCTCTTTCTGTCTTTCTTTCTCTTTATTCATCATTCACTCGGTACCTCTCTCTTCCCTCTCTGTCTCTCTTTTCCCTCTCTTCTCTCTCTTTCTGCCTTTCTTTCTCTTTATTCATCATTCACTCGGTACCTCTCTCTTCCCTCTCTGTCTCTCTTTTCTCTCTCTTCTCTCTCTTTCTGTCTTTCTTTCTCTTTATTCATCATTCACTCGGTACCTCTCTTCCCTCTCTGTCTCTCTTTTCCCTCTCTTCTCTCTCTTTCTGTCTTTATTTCTCTTTATTCATCATTCACTCGGTACCTCTCTCTTCCCTCTCTGTCTCTCTTTTCCCTCTCTTCTCTCTCTTTCTGTCTTTCTTTCTCTTTATTCATCATTCACTCGGTACCTCTCTCTTCCCTCTCTGTCTCTCTTTTCCCTCTCTTCTCTCTCTTTCTGTCTTTCTTTCTCTTTATTCATCATTCACTCGGTACCTCTCTCTTCCCTCTCTGTCTCTCTTTTCCCTCTCTTCTCTCTCTTTCTGTCTTTCTTTCTCTTTATTCATCATTCACTCGGTACCTCTCTTCCCTCTCTGTCTCTCTTTTCCCTCTCTTCTCTCTCTTTCTGTCTTTCTTTCTCTTTATTCATCATTCACTCGGTACCTCTCTCATCCCTCTCTGTCTCTCTTTTCCCTCTCTTCTCTCTTTCTGTCTTTCTTTCTCTTTATTCATCATTCACTCGGTACCTCTCTCTTCCCTCTCTGTCTCTCTTTTCCCTCTCTTCTCTCTCTTTCTGTCTTTCTTTCTCTTTATTCATCATTCACTCGGTACCTCTCTTCCCTCTCTGTCTCTCTTTTCCCTCTCTTCTCTCTCTTTCTGTCTTTATTTCTCTTTATTCATCATTCACTCGGTACCTCTCTCTTCCCTCTCTGTCTCTCTTTTCCCTCTCTTCTCTCTCTTTCTGTCTTTCTTTCTCTTTATTCATCATTCACTCGGTACCTCTCTCTTCCCTCTCTGTCTCTCTTTTCCCTCTCTTCTCTCTCTTTCTGTCTTTCTTTCTCTTTATTCATCATTCACTCGGTACCTCTCTCTTCCCTCTCTGTCTCTCTTTTCCCTCTCTTCTCTCTCTTTCTGTCTTTCTTTCTCTTTATTCATCATTCACTCGGTACCTCTCTTCCCTCTCTGTCTCTCTTTTCCCTCTCTTCTCTCTCTTTCTGTCTTTCTTTCTCTTTATTCATCATTCACTCGGTACCTCTCTCATCCCTCTCTGTCTCTCTTTTCCCTCTCTTCTCTCTTTCTGTCTTTCTTTCTCTTTATTCATCATTCACTCGGTACCTCTCTCTTCCCTCTCTGTCTCTCTTTTCCCTCTCTTCTCTCTCTTTCTGTCTTTCTTTCTCTTTATTCATCATTCACTCGGTACCTCTCTTCCCTCTCTGTCTCTCTTTTCCCTCTCTTCTCTCTCTTCCTGTCTTTCTTTCTCTTTATTCATCATTCACTCGGTACCTCTCTCTTCCCTCTCTGTCTCTCTTTTCCCTCTCTTCTCTCTCTTTCTGTCTTTCTTTCTCTTTATTCATCATTCACTCGGTACCTCTCTCTTCCCTCTCTGTCTCTCTTTTCCCTCTCTTCTCTCTCTTTCTGTCTTTCTTTCTCTTTATTCATCATTCACTCGGTACCTCTCTCTTCCCTCTCTGTCTCTCTTTTCCCTCTCTTCTCTCTCTTTCTGTCTTTCTTTCTCTTTATTCATCATTCACTCGGTACCTCTCTCTTCCCTCTCTGTCTCTCTTTTCCCTCTCTTCTCTCTCTTTCTGTCTTTCTTTCTCTTTATTCATCATTCACTCGGTACCTCTCTTCCCTCTCTGTCTCTCTTTTCCCTCTCTTCTCTCTCTTTCTGTCTTTCTTTCTCTTTATTCATCATTCACTCGGTACCTCTCTCTTCCCTCTCTGTCTCTCTTTTCCCTCTCTTCTCTCTCTTTCTGTCTTTCTTTCTCTTTATTCATCATTCACTCGGTACCTCTCTCTTCCCTCTCTGTCTCTCTTCTCCCTCTCTTCTCTCTCTTTCTGTCTTTCTTTCTCTTTATTCATCATTCACTTGGTACCTCTCTCTTCCCTCTCTGTCTCTCTTTTCCCTCTCTTCTCTCTCTTTCTGTCTTTCTTTCTCTTTATTCATCATTCACTCGGTACCTCTCTTCCCTCTCTGTCTCTCTTTTCCCTCTCTTCTCTCTCTTTCTGTCTTTCTTTCTCTTTATTCATCATTCACTCGGTACCTCTCTCATCCCTCTCTGTCTCTCTTTTCCCTCTCTTCTCTCTTTCTGTCTTTCTTTCTCTTTATTCATCATTCACTCGGTACCTCTCTCTTCCCTCTCTGTCTCTCTTTTCCCTCTCTTCTCTCTCTTTCTGTCTTTCTTTCTCTTTATTCATCATTCACTCGGTACCTCTCTCTTCCCTCTCTCTCTCTCCCTTTTCCTTCTCTTCTCTCTCTTCCTGTCTTTCTTTCTCTTTATTCATTATTCACTCGGTACCTCTCTCTTCCCTCTCTGTCTCTCTTTCCCCTCTCTTCTCTCTCTTCCTGTCTTTCTTTCTCTTTATTCATCATTCAATCGGTACCTCTCTCTTCCCTCTCTCTCTCTCTTTTCCCTCTCTTCTCTCTCTTCCTGTCTTTCTTTCTCTTTATTCATCATTCACAAAGTACCTCTCTCTTCCCTCTCTGTCTCGCTCACTTTATTTTTCAACCCCTACCTCTCTCTCTCAATTTATTTCAATCGCCTTCATGTCATTCTTCTGAACATTCTAAAAAGTAAACCCGCAACAAAAGCTTTAAGAGATCTAGCGGAGCGGAGATGCAGAATCTTCTGGAACAGACGTATCTCGATTCTCTGTTAAGGAAATTTAACACATTATGGTAAGAATATGCTGGCTTCGCTGCAGCTCGAACAGCTTTTGATAGGCAGAAAACATCAAAAAAGAACTCTCTTTTCCCTCTCTTCTCTCTCTTTCTGTCTTTCTTTCTCTTTATTCATCATTCACTCGGTACCTCTCTCTTCCCTCTCTGTCTCTCTTTTCCCTCTCTTCTCTCTCTTTCTGTCTTTCTTTCTCTTTATTCATCATTCACTCGGTACCTCTCTTCCCTCTCTGTCTCTCTTTTCCCTCTCTTCTCTCTCTTTCTGTCTTTCTTTCTCTTTATTCATCATTCACTCGGTACCTCTCTCTTCCCTCTCTGTCTCTCTTTTCCCTCTCTTCTCTCTCTTTCTGTCTTTCTTTCTCTTTATTCATCATTCACTCGGTACCTCTCTCTTCCCTCTCTGTCTCTCTTCTCCCTCTCTTCTCTCTCTTTCTGTCTTTCTTTCTCTTTATTCATCATTCACTTGGTACCTCTCTCTTCCCTCTCTGTCTCTCTTTTCCCTCTCTTCTCTCTCTTTCTGTCTTTCTTTCTCTTTATTCATCATTCACTCGGTACCTCTCTCTTCCCTCTCTGTCTCTCTTTTCCCTCTCTTCTCTCTCTTTCTGCCTTTCTTTCTCTTTATTCATCATTCACTCGGTACCTCTCTCTTCCCTCTCTGTCTCTCTTTTCTCTCTCTTCTCTCTCTTTCTGTCTTTCTTTCTCTTTATTCATCATTCACTCGGTACCTCTCTTCCCTCTCTGTCTCTCTTTTCCCTCTCTTCTCTCTCTTTCTGTCTTTATTTCTCTTTATTCATCATTCACTCGGTACCTCTCTCTTCCCTCTCTGTCTCTCTTTTCCCTCTCTTCTCTCTCTTTCTGTCTTTCTTTCTCTTTATTCATCATTCACTCGGTACCTCTCTCTTCCCTCTCTGTCTCTCTTTTCCCTCTCTTCTCTCTCTTTCTGTCTTTCTTTCTCTTTATTCATCATTCACTCGGTACCTCTCTCTTCCCTCTCTGTCTCTCTTTTCCCTCTCTTCTCTCTCTTTCTGTCTTTCTTTCTCTTTATTCATCATTCACTCGGTACCTCTCTTCCCTCTCTGTCTCTCTTTTCCCTCTCTTCTCTCTCTTTCTGTCTTTCACTCGGTACCTCTCTCTTCCCTCTCTGTCTCTCTTTTCCCTCTCTTCTCTCTCTTCCTGTCTTTCTTTCTCTTTATTCATCATTCACTCGGTACCTCTCTTCCCTCTCTGTCTCTCTTTTCCCTCTCTTCTCTCTCTTCCTGTCTTTCTTTCTCTTTATTCATCATTCACTCGGTACCTCTCTCTTCCCTCTCTGTCTCTCTTTTCCCTCTCTTCTCTCTCTTTCTGTCTTTCTTTCTCTTTATTCATCATTCACTCGGTACCTCTCTCTTCCCTCTCTGTCTCTCTTTTCCCTCTCTTCTCTCTCTTTCTGTCTTTCTTTCTTTCTTTCTCTTTATTCATCATTCACTCGGTACCTCTCTTCCCTCTCTGTCTCTCTTTTCCCTCTCTTCTCTCTCTCTCTGTCTTTCTTTCTCTTTATTCATCATTCACTCGGTACCTCTCTCATCCCTCTCTGTCTCTCTTTTCCCTCTCTTCTCTCTTTCTGTCTTTCTTTCTCTTTATTCATCATTCACTCGGTACCTCTCTCTTCCCTCTCTGTCTCTCTTTTCCCTCTCTTCTCTCTCTTTCTGTCTTTCTTTCTCTTTATTCATCATTCACTCGGTACCTCTCTTCCCTCTCTGTCTCTCTTTTCCCTCTCTTCTCTCTCTTCCTGTCTTTCTTTCTCTTTATTCATCATTCACTCGGTACCTCTCTCATCCCTCTCTGTCTCTCTTTTCCCTCTCTTCTCTCTCTTCCTGTCTTTCTTTCTTTTTATTCATCATTCACTCGGTACCTCTCTCATCCCTCTCTGTCTCTCTTTTCCCTCTCTTCTCTCTCTTCCTGTCTTTCTTTCTCTTTATTCATCATTCACTCGGTACCTCTCTTCCCTCTCTGTCTCTCTTTTCCCTCTCTTCTCTCTCTTCCTGTCTTTCTTTCTCTTTATTCATCATTCACTCGGTACCTCTCTCATCCCTCTCTGTCTCTCTTTTCCCTCTCTTCTCTCTCTTCCTGTCTTTCTTTCTCTTTAGTCATCATTCACTCGGTACCTCTCTCTTCCCTCTCTCTCTCTCTCTTTTCCTTCTCTTCTCTCTCTTCCTGTCTTTCTTTCTCTTTATTCATTATTCACTCGGTACCTCTCTCTTCCCTCTCTGTCTCTCTTTTCCCTCTCTTCTCTCTCTTCCTGTCTTTCTTTCTCTTTATTCATCATTCACTCGGTACCTCTCTCTTCCCTCTCTCTCTCTCTCTTTTCCTTCTCTTCTCTCTCTTCCTGTCTTTCTTTCTCTTTATTCATTATTCACTCGGTACCTCTCTCTTCCCTCTCTGTCTCTCTTTCCCCTCTCTTCTCTCTCTTCCTGTCTTTCTTTCTCTTTATTCATCATTCAATCGGTACCTCTCTCTTCCCTCTCTCTCTCTCTTTTCCCTCTCTTCTCTCTCTTCCTGTCTTTCTTTCTCTTTATTCATCATTCACAAAGTACCTCTCTCTTCCCTCTCTGTCTCGCTCACTTTATTTTTCAACCCCTACCTCTCTCTCTCAATTTATTTCAATCGCCTTCATGTCATTCTTCTGAACATTCTAAAAAGTAAACCCGCAACAAAAGCTTTAAGAGATCTAGCGGAGCGGAGATGCAGAATCTTCTGGAACAGACGTATCTCGATTCTCTGTTAAGGAAATTTAACACATTATGGTAAGAATATGCTGGCTTCGCTGCAGCTCGAACAGCTTTTGATAGGCAGAAAACATCAAAAAAGAACATTTGTGGGAGTCATCATTCAACAAGGAAAAAAGTATAGACCTTTTAAAAATTTAAGTCAAAAGTAATTGAAGACAGAAAAAACGAAAAAGGGGAGTGAATAAGTGAGAAACGACGAAAGAAAGAGTGTGGGAGACGAAGAGAGATCGAGAGAGCTTATAAAATGGTGAGAGAAGTCAAGAAAAAGAAAGAGAGATTACAAGCCAAGGTTGAAGGAAATAGAGAAAGAGAGAGGTAGCGATGAAAAGAAAGAGAAATATAGATAAGGCAATGTGTGTGTGGAGGACAAAATACGAAAATATTCATTCAGAGGGTGCAGAAATTTTGAAAAGAGATGCAGTGAGAATTATTGGATGTTAGGAGATTTCTTGCGGACGTCGTTGATGACATGCATTGGGGAGATTGGGAAGTGAGAAGGCTGAGAATAGAAAGAGGAGAAGGCCATCGCGACCTAATACACAAGGAAGTACGACAAAATCTTCAAGAAGGCATGCACCCTCCACAATAACAAATGGAACAAAAACCTTTATCAGGTTAGAACAAATCTTTTTAAAAATCACGAATGACTAACAAAGAAATCTCGAAGATTTTGTTCTCATTGATTAGTTAACAATAAGTACTAGAGCTTACAACCAACTCAAACTTACAAAAAATTTAAAAGGAAAAAACAGAAAACTCTCGTTGAAAATTTTGATCCTTAGAACTCCAATTGTCATGTAAAAATTTGTAAAACTTTTAGTAGAGCTCGCTTTGGAGGTTTTTAGTATAACACTATCTTATATTTTATTTTTTATAAAATGATATTTTTGAACCGTTATTTCAGTTATGCGCTGTTATCGCAACGAAATGTTTCACAACAAATTTTGACCAAAAAGTAGTTCATATAACTTCAAACAAATAATTCAACTGGATTGCAAAGTTTGAATGTAACAGAATGAAATTTTGATTGTTAGCACTGCGTAAAGAGGCCAAGGACTAGTCTGTTTTCAAATTAGAAATTACAGCTTTGTCTTGAAGAACGAAATTGAAGATCTTCTCATATAGAAGTTTTGACTGTAAAATCCTTTCAGTATGAGCAATTCAAGGTTTGTCTGTAACTGACGACATTCTCCATGATGTAGAATAGAGAGACGGGCCGCCGAACCCTTGTCACGGGTTAGAATGCACGATCTTTAGAAGTATCGATTAGTTATGTAAGTTTATCGACTACGAAGTTATCGAATCAATTTTATTCAAAATTTACGCTTTTTCATCGGTGTCTGGGTTGTGGAGCACAAAAAATTTGAATCCTCTTATGTAACTAAAAATTTGTAGAAGAGATACGAAAGAGAGGTAGCGATAGAAAAAACAGAGAGAGAGTCAGAGAGAGGGAGAGAGAGAGAGAAAGAGAGAGAGAGATAGAGAGAGAGGTAGCGATAGAAAAAACAGAGAGAGAGTCAGAGAGAGGGAGAGAGAGAGAGAAAGAGAGAGAGAGATAGAGAGAGAGGTAGCGATAGAAAAAACAGAGAGAGAGTCAGAGAGAGGGAGAGAGAGAGAGAAAGAGAGAGAGAGATAGAGAGAGAGGTAGCGATAGAAAAAACAGAGAGAGAGTCAGAGAGAGGGAGAGAGAGAGAGAAAGAGAGAGAGAGATAGAGAGAGAGGTAGCGATAGAAAAAACAGAGAGAGAGTCAGAGAAAGGGAGAGAGAGAGAGAAAGAGAGAGAGAGATAGAGAGAGAGGTAGCGATAGAAAAAACAGAGAGAGAGTCAGAGAGAGGGAGAGAGAGAGAGAAAGAGAGAGAGAGATAGAGAGAGAGCTAGAGAACGCTACTTTTGCTAATTAAAAACTAAAAAATCAATTGAATAAAACCTTTGTTGTTATGAATCGTGATATCCTAGCAATAGACATAAAAAAAACAGAGATATTTTCAATCTAACAACTGATTACAAGGAAAAGTTTAGAATAGAACTTAATAAATTAAATTGTGAATGTTTTATGTGTTTTTAGTCTTTAAATTTTATCTTTATTGTGATTAGACCCCGCTTTCGCGAGTAAATGTTGTATCGCGTGAATTAGCTCACCTAACAGAGAGATGACAGGCCGATGCGTAGGTGACGTGGTCAGACCCGCAGACAGAGGAGGAAATCACTCGATGGCATGAGGAACGGCACTCACAAACTCCACTTGAACAAGGCATTATTAATGTTTAGAAAAAATTTTGAATCGAGAATGAGAAATCGAGAATTCATTCTTTCCCTTCCCCAGCTCTCGAGATGGTTGCGTTCGCTAGTCTTCACTCTTCAACTGCCCCGTGAAACCAACAATCCCCTTCAGTCTCCCCCTCTCCCTTCATGACTTCACTTTAAACCACATGTCACTACTTCCATCGCCTTCTTTCTTTTGATTCCTCGTTCTTCTTCTCCACTCCACCATAATTAGTATGAGGTCTGTTCGGCTTCCAAAAACCCCATCAGATGAACTCCAGCTTGTCAGAAAAACCCATACCTCCTGTATTTAGTACTTTTAAACTCGCATTAGCGACATTCCTCCTTTGTAAATATTCAATATGTATTTGCAAGGAATAAATTCATTCATTCAATGGTTTTTGATTTATCTGCCGCGACATTAATCTCTAAACGATGAGATCATCGGCGCGATAATTATGAGCGCTCACATGACTTTGAGGTCTAAGATAAGAGCTTCCTGGGTACGAGCTCGGCTGAATTTTTGTTTTAAGACTATTTCAACCACGCGCTTGAAGAATCTGAATTTATCTGCCGCGAAATCTCTAAACGATGATCTCATCGTTTAGAGATTAATGTCGCGGCTGTTTTTTTTTGTTGAAATTATGAGATTTCTCCATGACTGTACATTTCAAAATGTGTAAATCTTCCGCACTGTCCTCATAAGAAGAATGTTTCAGGCAAAGTTCAAGCCAACGGTTCCAACTTTGTTGACGCTGTGTATCTTATCATCTTCATCCTCTTATTTTCTTCTATTCTCTCTTTTTCTGCACAATTCCCTACCATAATTTTTCTCTCTTTCTCCCTCTCTTTCTCTTACCATATCTTTTTTCTCTCTTTTTCTCTTTCCTTGTCAAACTCTCTCTCTCCTTCTCTCTGTCACTCTACCTTGCTCTCTTTTTCTCTCTCTCTTTCTCTCTCTGCTTTTTTCCCTCTCTCTCTATATTTTTTTTATCCACATGTATCCTAGGGATTTTCTTCGTGCCACCAACGAACCCTCGCCTACTTTCTGAGCCTGAGCGGCTCCCCAAATCTCCTCAGATTAGCCCAAATGTCCACTTTCATCGGCGCTACCCAAGAGTTTCTTTCGAGAGCCTTCTGCCAATGACGATTTATCGCTTAGCCACAACAGTTCCTTATATGTACATACATATGTATTGTGCCTCTCTTTGACAAAAAGATTACTTCTCGAACCATTTCTCATTCTCACCTAATCATGTGCTTTAACAAAAAAATTGCCTAACGGAACCACGACTAGTTAATTAGAGCGTGTTTTTTCGCCGTTTACATTCTCTCTCTTTCTCTTTTTCTCTCTCTTTCTTTCTTGCTGTCTATCTCTTTCTCTTAATCACTTTTTCATTAACTCTCTCTTCCTCTTCATATATTTATAAAAATGTAACTTACTTTCTGTCTTTCTCTTCTCTCTATTTTTTTCTCTTTCAGATTATCACGTTAAATCGACAGGCAAACTCATAATTGAAAAAGTTCTCATATCAAAATAAGGGGGAAGGGGTCTAATCCTACAAAAAAAATCCTCGTTCTACCAAACTTTTATCGTAAAAGTAGCATCCACTGAGTATAAACCTTGGATGGCTGCAACGAGAGCCGAAGGGACAGCGCGACGACTCACAAGCAGCTGAAATTTATAATATCTGTTTGCATTTGAGAGTATAGGTTTATGAACAATAAAATATGTAATCGGTCTATCCAGGATTAAATTTACTATTTTAAAAAAGTTTTCTGGAATAGGGAATGTTGTTATTATATATAAAAGTTTTTTTGGTTTATAAGATACCTTATTCACGACTGATGACTCTTCACGACTGAGCTTTGCGGCTATGAAGCTTTTGTGCAGTTTTGGAAAGGATCTATGTATTTGGATAATAGACATTTATATCCCAATGTTTTTTGAGGTAATATAGTATTTGAGGTAATATATTATCTTTCAAGAAATCAGACAATCATCAGTCCTTACAGCTCGCCATAGACTTTATGAACGAATGGTCGAACACTTGGCAGCTCAGTTTAGCCACTAAGAAATGTTCATGCTTAAGAATCGGTTACATCAGAAGCCCTCACTATCCGTACTCCCTCAATTGTATCCCAATACCTTACGTTTATAGCGTTCGCGATCTCGGTTTCTTAATTGATCCAAAGCTATCTTTTAGCAAGCATTGTTCTTCTATAGCTAAAAAAGCTCTTACTAAAGCTTATCTCACACTTAAAGTTTTGAAATCAAAAAACACTGATGTTTTAACTAGAGCTTATTCTATATACATACGATAGATTCTCGAGAATCTATCGTATGTATACTCCCCATATCTCAAGAAAGATATTAAGGCATTAGAAAAGGTACAGAACTATTATACCCGCCGAGCATACAATCGCTGCTTCAATACCTCCTACAGTCACATGCCCTCTAATAAAATAAGAAACTCTAAGCGTGGACTTCAGACCTTAAGTAGTAGGAGGGAAACGAATGATTTTCATCTTTTAAACAAGCTTATATCTGGTAGAGTAATTCTTTCTCAGAAAATACGAGATTTTTATAATTTAAATGTTTCCACGACTCGAGGCTCAAAATTAAAAATTCAATATAAAACACTAATTGTAGGAAGTTTAGTTTCGCTATAAGATCCGCTCGATTGTATTTATAGACGCTCGGATTCATTGTTCAGTTTCATTTGTGTTTACCCATATATTATATAAATATTCTCTATAACATTATGTATAATATATGTATCCACCACGTGATTCTTTTGGCGTAAAAAAAAGTTCAAAGTATTCGGGGGCAGTAGCCAGCTAACTAAATTCTGACCGCGACCCAAGTCAGAGCCTCTTGACTATGTCTTTTGACCCAAGTCAGAGTCTCCTGACTATGTCTTTTGACCCAAGTAAGATCCTCCTTACTATGTCTTTTGACCCAAGTCAGAGCCTCCTGACTATGTCTTTTTATTCTTTCTGGCTCAAAACTGTTTGTTTTCTTCTTAACACGGCTTGTTGTGTAAGAGTTGTGTAACGGTGCATTACATAAGCGATTGAACTAGATCTTTGCATATGAAACCTGGCAATGACCCTTTTCCAGTGTTACCATACTAAAATGTTATAATCCGAGACATAGTGCAGCCTTTAGTCCATTTGAAAAACAGGAGGAGACTTTCATGTACATACATATACATATGTATGCTTATGGGATTTAGCGTGCACGAAAATCGCTTCGGTCTCGGTTGATGTGGACATCTTTATCTGGATACACTTGAGAATATACGCGAGTAAATACAGTGAATCGCTGAGAAAAAGAGGATGAAAGGCGAAAATTAATGGAAGAAAAGAAAGAGAGAAAGATATTGTTTGAAACATTTGTAAATAGAGAAGAAGAAAGAAAGAACGAAAGAAAAGAGAAAAATGAAGAGTTGATGAGAGATGAAAGAAAGAAAGAACAATGTTGCGAACCGTTTAATGATATCTCAGAGAAGAAGAAAAAACTGACTCTGCTTCACTTTGCGTCGTTTGCGGTATGGTCGGCCTGAAAAAGTTTTTTTTTTCGGAAATAAGATTAATAGAAGTTTTTTTACTGTGTGAAATACCTTCGAATGTTTTTTCCAGGAATTTGCCAGTAAAATGTGTAACAATTTTCGCTCCTTCTAATTCAATAAGGGAACGAAAGAACTGCGAACATTTGTTAGTTGTCTTTCCAATCTTTGGAAACAGAAATTGGCTATAAGCTTCTTTTTTTTCTCATCTTCTTTACTTTCTATTGTCCTTCTCTTTCTCTTTTCTCTTTTTTGCTATAACCTTTTCCCCTGTCTCTAGCATCGGTTTCTCATTTCGCTTCTTTTTCTCACTTCTTCTCTTCTTCTTTCTTCTTTCCATCTTCTCTCTCTTTTTCCCTCTGTCTCTAACGAGTCTGACTTCTAGTAACCCTGTGACTTATAGTTCATTCTATTCTACTCGCTAATATCTCGTAAAAATTCTATTCATGCCATGCAAGTCTATTCATCTCACTCATTTCCCACCTGACCTCTCCCTTGTTTCTCTTCATTCTTTGCTAATTAGCCTGTTTAACTCGAGCTGTGCCTGCATGGATAACATGCACAATCAACCAACTACTCGAACAATACATTATTCTCCCTATTAACCTTTGTAGCTTGAATTTAGCGTTCAAATGTTCCATGATTACCCATCTTTGTCGAAACACCTTACCGATAACTATGAACATCTTGCTATAAACGAATCAGAGCGTTAATAAATGATATAAAAAGTAAAAACTTTTATTTCTTCCGGAAGACAAAGTTAAGTAATTCATCACACATCCCAGCGAGTTCAGATGTTTTCCAAAACTTGTTAACCATTGCTAAAAAATTTTATCTATGCCTTTTTTCTATCTTTTTCGCCGATTGTTTTTTTTGCGCAAATTGCTTGATGGTCTCCTTCGATAAGTTTCTTTAATGACGCCACATGTGTTAGATTCTGTATCTATCTAGCTCTTCCGGTCATTGGTCAACGCAGTGATGACCATATCTGCATTTATGTCCTCTTTTCTATCTATTTTTTATTTCTCATCGTCGCCCATTCTTCCACTCTCTCATCCCTTCCTCTTTATATATCAATATATCTCTGTCTTTGTGTCTGTTCCTCAACACTTTTCTCGGCCATTTGGTCTTTCTCTCTCTCTCCCTTTCTTTCTATCTATTTTTCTCTTCGCTTTTTACCGGTTTCCCATGACTCTCGTCCCCGTAAACCTTATCGTAACAGCGAGTCAATGGACGCTATCTCTTTCAGCGCTAGTACCTTCGAGGTTTGATGAGGCTTGTTTAGAGATTAGATTTTATCTAAGATTAGCGCAACGAAAAGAAACAGAGGGAATGTCGAGAAAGGAGGGAAAGAGGAATATGATGGAGTGTGTGGGAATGTTGAGAAGACTACAGGATAATAGAGAGAGAGTGAGAGAGTGAGAGAGTAAGAGAGAGAGAGAGAGAGAGAGAGAGAGAGAGAGAGAGAGAGAGAGAGCGAAGAGGAAAGAGGCTAACATAAATAAAGATAGGTAAAATCATAGACGTAGACGATTCAGAGACGAACGAAGAAAGGATGAAGCCAAGCTTATGAAAGACATTGAAATGGACGATACATCAAGTGCGCGCGAGAGAAAGAAAAGTTCTATGCCGTAGTGTATTCAGATGGACAATCATATAAACTATCCTGAACACTAAGCCTATTCCTGAATGGTATCTTTGTTTATCTTGCGATGTCACACTTTCTTCTACCCTTTTCCTCTGACTTGTCTATATTTCTCTATTGTATATTTCTTCTTTTAGCATCCACGTATGACTTCCTCCATTCCAAAAATTCAGTTCCTGACTCTGTTTTACATAGTATATTTATCTATGTTTCACTCACTATATATTCTTTCTATGTAGCATTATGCACTCAATCTTTCAAATACATACATATCTCGTCAATACTATCTGCCAAGAATGTCTTGCTAATGTGTCGAGCAATGGACCTGGTCCACGATCTCTTCGATGCATTCTATGTAGGTTTAACACTAGAAATACAAAGTTAAAAGATAGCCTGTAACTAACCTATTGCATAGGCGTGCAGCTGATCGAGTCTATGGAGGTTGACGGGAATGGCCGGTGCAGCGAGGAAGAAGTACGAACCGGTCGCAGAAAGGGCGACGATTCGAGTGTCGCCAGGTCGTAGACGGGAGCGACAAAACTGCGAGGGAATTGCATTTATTGTATTATTTGGTCTTGCCCATGCGATGTGCTTTTGGAGGTATCTTCATAACCAGCACGGTTTTCGCCGTAGCCGTTCCACTATCACATCCCTAGTTCACTCCTATTCCCAGTACCTTTTTCTAAATAGCAAGAAGCTCAAGTTCGACATCTGTCTGATTGATTTTTCAAGAGCCTTCGATACAGTAAACCACAGGTTCCTGATACACAAATTAGAAAAAATAGGTATCAATTCAGGTCTACTCCGCCTGGTAGAATCATTTCTCGCTAGCCGTTATTCTATAACGTCAGTCAATCACGTTTTATCCGATCCCAAAGTTTATAATAGCGGAGTTCCGCAAGGAAGCTGCCTAGGTCCCCTATTCTTCTCTATTTTTATAAACGACATCATAGAATGTATTGACCCCGAAGTCCACTGCTTTCTCTATGCAGATGACATCAAACTATTTTCAAACAGCAGTCAAAGTCTACAACGAGCCCTAGATTCTATTTCCAGTTATGTACATTCCTGGGGGCTTATAATTTCCATTCCGAAATGCTTCATAGATCACTGTGGCAACAATAACCCTAGCAGCATCTACCACATTGATGGTAAAATCGTTCCCACCTCTTCAACTATCAAGGATCTTGGAATATATTTTGATGCAACACTCAAAGTCATAACCAAATCCACCAGATGTATAAACATGATCCTGCGAGCATTCAAAACCAAGTCCATAACCGTTCTTCTTCGCGTGTTCAAAACATACATTCTCCCTTTACTAGATTACGGTAGTGAAATCTGGTCGCCACAGTCCGTAGGTCACATAAACGCAATAGAAAACGTCCAGCGTGCCTTCACACGCAGAATTCTTTATAGAGCTGGGCATCCCAAGATAAACTACCCATCTAGGCTCAATCTGCTCTCTCTGACGACTCTCGAATACAGAAGAAATATTGACGACCTTGCATTCATACACAAATGCATACACCAACACCTTCGAATAGACTATTCCAAACTTTTCAAGTATGTCCCCTTCCATACAGCAACAGACACGCCCATCCATACCGAATTGCTCTACCATTCAGAATTCCGGATACCAAAAGTAGTTTTACATCCAGGGTTATTGATATATGGAACGGCCTACCCAGTCGGATAGTGACAATCAATTCCCCTGTTGTTTTAAAAAAGAACTACATAAGCTGCGAGAAGAATTCATAGTGTCCTTTTCTAAAATACGTTACTGAAAGAGCTCCAAATAAATTTTCTTATTCACTGCGCTTATATCAATGTTCTTTTTAATATTATTTTTTCTATTCTGTCCCTTCATTTTAGATGTTTTTTGTTTTGTCTCCATAATTTGTCTCTATAATTTCCCTTTCTATAATTCGTTTTGAAATGTTTTTCGAATATAGCTGAACTCACATCCGTGACAGCGATCCAAGTTCATCAATGCATGTACGTATGTGCTATTCTATCATGTGAATTGGAATAAATGATTGATTGATAACTAGTCGACTAATGATACCGTTTAGTTTACAAACGAGACCCAAACACGATTTGTTTAAAGGACTTCCAATAACATGTCTTTCATTCCCCCGCCAACTTTTTTCTATCGGACTCAATTAATTCATTATACTCGGGAAATACGAATAAGAAATTTGAATCGTATATGAGAATTTGTTTCAAGATTAGTTTCAAGCAGTGTTAGCGTTGTAAACCTCGAGGTGGTATTTTTGAAATCAATATCAATTTTCTCCAAAGACTAACGTACCTATGGTTTAATATTGAATTATGTTCTCTCTCCTTCTTTCTTTGCAAAACAAGCTTCACTTTTTCATTGAATTTAAAAAAAAAAACAAAATTTAAAATAGCCGATTACTTCATTCTGGCGAACTCCATGTATGTGGACTTCGTCTCCAGTTTGTAAATACTCTCTTCCGGCGAAAACTCGGCGAACCCGCACCAGCACAATCTGTAACGAAGTTTTGTGATAAGACACTTTTTCTTCTAGAATTTTAATTCTTTTATAGCTTTTTAAAAAAAAAAGTGATTCAGCAATAAGAAGAGGTTATTAACGAGGTCGATCGTGAACGAAGTGCTAAACAGTTGGCTTGGATGCACTTGCGACAAGCCAGTCTTTCGATCTACTGCTGAAGCCCGCGCATCTCGTGATATGCACAGTTATGCAATAAATTTCGAGCGTGCGATCGCCATTTAAAAAAGGGTTTGTTCTTCAGAGGGACAAAAGCCAGAAGAAAAAAGCTTACCAACAGCCAACGACAAACTATGACAAAGACGCTCACTTATTTAAAAGCCTAGACGAAAAATCGTAGAATGCTAGATCAGAACAATAAAAACAAACTCGGAAACTCAGTTTACCTAACACACTCAACTACAACCTCTCACACAAGCATGTATGTATAGAACAAGTGGGTTAGTGGAATCATGAAGCTCCTAACGAGATCAGTTAACGATTCTCAAAAAAGAGTTCACAAAAACGCACTTTCTGAGTTGGATCTGATATATCCAAAAGGCTCTCCTTCACTGTAACCGTTGCTACGATTGGCCAAGAATGAAAGGTCTCGTTCAAATATGCCTCTGTGATCTCTTCGCATTCCTGAGTAGCGAAAGGCTTATGAATATTCGAAAACCTACTTTGGATTTTTTTAAAACTGTTTTCCATGTGCTACTCATACAAGAAAATGTTTATACCACAATCACAACCAAGTTGTTATGTATTGTGTCTTTTCATATGAAAAGCCGAATGTTCAAAAGGACGGAAAAATCTTTACGAGAAGTAAGACCTCCAAAATAAATAGGAAAAAGCTACCGAACGAGAAGAAAAAATCAATTTAAATGGAAGAAACCTTTGCTTGTGTTTCATAACAGATAAATATCAAGATGACGAGACATAGATGAACTTTTCGCTCCAGAAGAAGTGAAGGGCAGAAGAGCATGCTCTCGAGGAGATCAGGTCCTTACTATCTCACTCACATCAGTTCTTGGGTGCAGATACTCCAACGAGTCGTTCAGTCGAGACTTCTAAATCACCTGAGCTTCTTTTCGAGCGCCGAACTTCTCTGTTTAGTAATGCATCCAGTGAATACGAGAATGAAATCAAATCCATGATGAACCATTAGAAAAAGCACCACTAGAACATTCATAGTAGAAAACATAAGAGGAACAATAAAAAAATAATTGTTTTTAAATCGAGAATCGAGTATATGTATAATGAAAAAAAATCTTTTTTCTTCTTTAATTTATAGTATTTTGACGGCTTTGGCCGAGTATTTACAAAGAAGCGAATGTGTTCGACAAGAAACATAGAATAAGAAAACAACTTGAGGAAAGTTCTTTTTAAGTTGTGGTCGAACAATAATCCAGTTAGTAAATTTAATTCGCAAGACTATTTCGGAAGTACAGTTAGTCACATCATAAAGGGTTTAAGAATCAATGGCGCATAAATTCGAGAACGACGTGATTATCTTTGTAACTTTTTCGGGTTCTTCTCAGGCTAGTTCAAATATTGTGAACAAAATAAAATTGTATATAGTTCTATATAATTTACTCAAAATTTATTTAACTTAATTATATTTTACTTTATTTACATGAGGTTTGAAAAGAACTATTTCCAACACTGTATAGGTTTCTTATGACCTACAGTCAAGTAAGTTTATACGACCCATTCTTCCTACTAAAGCACTTCTGATAGTGACCTTTATCAAGACTGGAACAATTTAGTTAGGATCCTCCTATATCGATAGTACAAGATCAGCCACAATCAAAATGCAACAACTATAACCGAGTAGTTTTTAGAGCCATCTGTTTTCTATTCGCTTTCTGCGATTCCTCAATGAACGATACACTTTCTATCAGTCTCAATTTTCCTTTCTCTCTCTCTCTCTCTCTCTCTCTCTCTCTCTCTCTCTCTCTCAGTCCTTCTATCTTTCTCTCTTTCTTTCTCTCATTTCCTTACCCTATTCGGTTGCACCTTCAAACCCCGCCCCTTTCGCATGCTTCCTACATATGTGTGACCACTGACATTTCCTTCTGAACCTAGTCATCGGTTTTACTCGCTCTCTCTCTATCTCTCTCATTTTTTGCCTCTCCTACTCTCTCTGTCTAGTTTTTTTTCTCTCCCTCTCTCGTTCTCTCTATCTCACTCTCTCACTCTCTCTCTCTCTCTCTCTCTCTGCCTTTTTTCTTCTTTCTCTCTCATCTTTATTTTTCTTATTTTCCGCACTTTTATAATTATGTTTTCCTCTCTTTAAGCTTTATTTCTTTTTTCTACTTAAAAAAACCCTGGTACAAAAAGATCTTTCTTAATTTCTGTCTTTTTTCCTCTCATTTGCTGCCCTCGGTCCCTTTCTTCCCCGTATAAAATTCTGTTTTTCCGCCATAGCAACTTCTTCACATAATTTTCTCGCCACGCTGCTTTGACTTGACACCAAAAAGTAGCCATTGAGCTTCTGAGTCAAGTAAAGCATGAGAAGCAAGCGGCTCGCCGCCTTTTGATGCTGGGGTCAAGCTAGAGAGACGGAGATGACAAGAGGGAAAGGAAGATAGAAGGAACAGAGATGGACAGGGTGAGAGAAAGGGAGAGGATAGAGATAGGGTAATAGATTGGAAAAGAGAAGGAGAAAACTTTGAAAAGATAAATGTAGAGATAGAAAGAAAAAAAGAAAGCAGGGGGCACAGAAAGGGCACAGAAAGTTACTAGTCATTAGAAACTGCTTCAGAAAGAAATACAAAGATTGGTGGTAATATTATGAGAAAAAAATCGTAATTGAGTATGAGTTTATTACGCATGGAAAATGCGTGGTAAGGTAAATATAAGGAAGGGGGTCTTCCATGTGAGGGGAAACATGGGGTCAAAAAAGTTGGTAACATGAGGTCGAAATAGATTTTGGAAAGAAATTTCGAGTGAGTCGGTCTTTCTCCAGAGGTAGCATCGTGTGGGAGGGCGGTGAGGGACTAGGACGATACAACTTCAAGGTGTCCAATTCCTCGTTGAAGCCGGATAGCATCATGTCCACTAGACGAAATGAATAGAGTAGAGAGCGAGTGGAAAGTCGACCACTCCAGTCATGGCGAACAAGATAGAATTGATATAATAAGATATAATAATAATTGATGATTTTTTAAGTCGTTGAAGTTAAATAAACAATACCCTTGTTGGGAGAAAAAGAAAGTGACGACATTTTAACGCCTACCTAATTTGAAAAACCTCACCCTAATTTGAAAAATGTCAGCCTATTTTTGTGCGACGTCAGCCTATTTTCGTACGAAGTCAGCCTAATTTCCTGCAACGTCTAACTAATTTCGTGCAACGTCCACCTATTTTTACAAACACTTCTACCTATTTCAGTGCAACGTTTACCTATTTTGAAAAACACGTCCACTTATTTCAGTGCAACGTCTACCTATTTTGACAAACACGTCTACCTACTTCAGTGCAACGACTACCTATTTTAGTGAAAAGTCTACTTTTCTTTAGCAAAACGTCTACCTTTGAAAAGGTATGTATAAACGCGCCATCTTAATGCAAAAATTAATTTGTCAGTTTTAAGATTAGTTTTGTAATGTAGATTAACGATTTTGACTTTGAGAGATCTCTCAGTGATTTCAAACTGCTGTTATCGCTATTAATAGCTAATAGAATATCAGTAATTTAAATTGAATGGAGGACGTCATGCGCTTCCTTTTTTTTGTGATGAAAAACTCCAGGCGTTGCGAGATGCTATCGCTACGCTCGGGAAAGAGTTTGCTGAGCACAGAGGCTTTTCGGAGTCCAAGTTTTTTCAGCAGATAAGAATGAATGGAAGAGAGCCTTCAGAGACTGTAACCCGCGAGTGAGAATGGATAAAACAGAAGAAAGTGATTAGATACAGCGTAAAGTCGTTAGAGATAGAAAAAAGTCATAGGTAGACATCACAGGAAAATAGGTTGGCGTCGCACGAAAATGCATAGGCTGACGTCGCACGAAATTAGGCTGAAGTCGCACGAATATACATATGTTGATGTCGCACAAAATTAGGCTGACGTATTTATCAATTCAGGTAGACGTAGACGTGTTTGTTTATTTAGGTAGACGTTGCACTAAATGATCTAGACCTTTATTATTTCCCCATAGTAAAAGAGTGAGAAGTTTGGTGAGAGAGAGAGAAGATAGGAAAGAGATGACATATTAAAACATTGTATCTTGAGTAAAGCATTTAGAGATAGTTGGCAAGCACGCGTTAGGCAGAAACAACTCAGAAAAAGAGAGAAAGAAACAGAATAGAGAGAGGGTGAGGGAAAGGAGAGAGAAAACAAAAGAGAGTCGGAGGAAAGTATAAGTAAGCCATGAATGGAGAGCAGCGCGCTGTTTGTTATGCGTAGCCTCGGATGGTAAATCCTCGAGTAAACTTAGCAGAATCTACACCTTCCCACCGCTCGCCCTCTTTCACTACTGTCCTTCTTCTTCGGTTTGTACCCACAAACCATCTACTTACTTTTTCTCTCGTATGCTTTCAACACGAACCTCTCTCCGTTTCTTCCTGTTTACGTGTCTCTCTCTCTCTTTACTCTCAAATCTTCCTCTATAAACCTTTTTCTTAAGTTTTTTCTCTACCATTTCTCACTTTGATCCTTGTCGCTTTTTAAGGTCAAAACTTAGTTGCTCTTAGGGCCCGTAAGCCCTGAACTCCGTCGCCGTACAAGCAAGCCAGCTTTTGCTGCCATGTCTACCCTAATCAAGCATGAAATCAACTACTCAGTTAAAGGTTGTCTTTCTGAAACTATTCCTAACCCGCGCTGGGTGAAAGACTGAGATTGCATAACTCTTTATATCCAAGACTGAATTCCAGAATGTTCTTAACTCCAACTACTACTAGAGCTTTATGATGATCGATCTAGCGTCATTCATGTACACATACGTAACCTTCCCATGTCCTAGTCAGCAAACTGAAGCCTCAGGCCTAACTGCTTCTAAGTGGCGCACGGTTGATGCATTTCTCGAGTTACTGTACGAGCACTTTGTATATATTGCTTTGATGTTTCCGCGAAAAAACTTGCCGCGCTTTTCTCTCTCCGTTTAACGTTCTTTTTTAACTAAATTTATCTTTTCAATCGACTAGGCTATCTTCATCTTCAAATGTAATTATTTTTTGGTAAACTCTAAGAAGCAAATTTAATCCCTTTCCTACTTCCGACAAAAATCGTGTCTTCATATTTGTGTGTTACCAGCCCATTTCAACGTGTCTAATGAACAAATCAAGCATTGAATGCTTGGCCAAATCAAAAATTTTAAACTTTTATTCTCACCAAAACGTAACAATCAATTTTGTAACAAGAACAAGAACGCGAGAGAGTTCACAATTCAAACTATGTAACATTCAATTTTTGATACAATTACACTTTTCTCTTGAGTGGATTCTTCTCCTTCACAAGGAGATCTGAAGAAAAATAAAAACTTAAAATATCAAAAAAGAATTAGCGCTAAACATGACCATTTGCAATAATCAGTTCAACTTTTTTCTTTTGACGTTCTTGTCCTTTCCACTTTTCGGGATACCTTTTTTCTTGAGGATGCCCTCATCCTTCCGAATTCTTTTCAGGATGTCTTCATCCTTTCTTCTTTTCTTCTTCCCAACATCCTTTTGTTTACCATACATCATCTTCTCGCGCTCGTCCATTATTCTGTAAAGTATGACAATTATGATGTGATCGTCAACAATATTATCCAAATTATCAGATAATATAACCTTAAATAGAAATAGAACTGATCACTAGAAATAGAGTTAATTCACAATTCGGGACAATCTTAACACGTCGCCTATTCTATAATTCATAACTAAGTGTGTTTTTTCTCGCAATAGACGACCATTCTTCCAAAACAGCTCTCGCAATAGACGACCAGTCTTCCAAAACAGCTCTCGCAATAGACGACCAGTCTTCCAAAACAGCTCTCGCAATAGACGACCAGTCTTCCAAAACAGCTCTCGCAATAGACGACCAGTCTTCCAAAACAGCTCTCGCAATAGACGACCAGTCTTTCAAAACAGCTCTCGCAATAGACGACCAGTCTTCCAAAACAGCTCTCGCAATAGACGACCAGTCTTCCAAAACAGCTCTCGCAATAGACGACCAGTCTTCCAAAACAGCTCTCGCAATAGACGACCAGTCTTCCAAAACAGCTCTCGCAATAGACGACCAGTCTTCCAAAACAGCTCTCGCAATAGACGACCAGTCTTCCAAAACAGCTCTCGCAAAAGACGACCAGTCTTCCAAAACAGCTCTCGCAATAGACGACCAGTCTTCCAAAACAGCTCTCGCAATATTTAAATCATTTAAATCTTTATTATCACCGAAGGGTAACTTGTTGAGTTACCGCTTATACGGTGTATACAATTGGTCAGGAAGAACGGGATAAAATCTTGGCATTTGGGGATCCACTCTTCAATCCGTTTTAAGGTAATCCGGTAGGTCGACGACTGTGAGAAGGTTCAGTTCTTCTAGAATCTTTGCGAACTCTCGAAGCTCAGTGATGTGGTTCTGAGTATCTGCGATTCTGTTCCATGAACCGATAGCTCTTCTAAAATAGAAATTAGAGTGCTTATAATGATTTATCTGCACTAAAGTTAACCGGGAAGTCCTATCGGAGGTACGAAGATTTGTTTCCGTTCTAAGAATCATTTGGTGTTTGCATATATGACAGTCTATTTTTCCAAATAGTAACCGAAAAACAATAAATAAATCGAAGCGGGCTCTACGTTCTACAAGCGAATCTAAATTGAATAGCTTGAGACGTTGGGGATAATTTAGATTAGGGTTATTGCAGCGAGATAGCGCCCTCTTTGTAAAGATTCTTTGTGGAAACTCCAGTCTTCTTGAACAATTACTGCGAGAAATTGGTGAAAAAATTGTGATTCCGTATTCTAGAAGAGGCCTGATATATGTGGTATACACAGTTTTGTAACCGTTCAAATCTAGGCATCGAAAAACTTTAAAAACTTGAGCGATTCGACTCAAACTTCTGGCACGTATGACTTCAATGTGCTGTTTAAAAGTGAGCTTACGATCTATAAAAATGCCTAAGTCTCTTACTAACTCTACATCCTTAATTTTTGTATTATCTATGTAGTAGTTCTGTTGAGATTGCCCTAAATGAAGGCAGCTTATTTTATTAACTGCAAGTGGTAAACTGAATTTACATGACCAATTGCAAATTTCATTGATAGCTAATTGTAAACGACCTGGATCGTGACTATAAATTTTCAAACCGTCCGCGAATAAGGAAAATTTTACTGGGTCAGTTATACAGCTTTCGATATCGTTAATAAAGCAAAGAAAGAGTAGGGGCCCTAAGACTGTACCTTGCGGTACACCGCTTAGTACAGGGAAATAATCCGAGAAAGTGTTATTTATACGTACCCTGAACAATCTATTCTCAAGAAAACAAGCGATCCATTTTATAAAACTTGAAGGAATTCCTATTTGGTGAAGCTTTGCAATTAGCTTAGAATGAGAAACCTTATCAAAAGCTCTTGAGAAATCAAAATAAATCACATCTAGTTCTTGATTCTTCTTCAGAGATATCTCCCACTCACTGATTGATTTTAAAAGCTGAATCTCACAACTTCTTCTAGAAATAAAACCATATTGAAATTTAGAAAATATGCTTCTGTATTGTAGTCTTATATGATTAGCTACTATACTTTCAAAAACGCGGCAAATTGGAGAAGTTATGGTAACAGGCCGATAGTTACTACAATTAGACCTGTCTCCAGAGCTTTTGAAAATTGGAATGACTTCTCCTAATTTCCATTGAGTTGGAATAGAGCAGCTTATAAATGATTCTTCAAATAGAATCGACAAAGGTAATGCTAAAGCGAGAGCACATTTTTTCAAAAGATATTGGTTGATGCCTTCGGAGAACTGTCTAAACTTATTAGGTAATTTCTTAAGAACATTATATATGATATGCGGAGAAAAGTCTAGAGAGTCTGTTGATAAAGAAATAGGGTAGCTCACCATATTTTTATTAGTGTTCTCCTCAATTGTGTAGTTTTTTGAGAACTCATTGGCGAAAAGAAAAGTTTTCATTGTAGTATCAGAAACATAAGCATCCCCATTTTTGATTAAAGGAAGACTACTTTTAGGTTTCAACTTCATTTTCACCCAGCGATGAATACCTCTAGGAGAATCTATGACCTTTCTTTCACAGCTCCTCAGTTGTTCAGTTTGAGTAGTTTTTATAAGTTGCTTAATGTTTTTATAATCCGAAGAGAAAGAAGGGTTAGAATGCCTAGTTTGCCATATTTTCTTCTTCTTATTAAAAAGTTTGCGGACTTTTTTAGGACATGTTCTAATTTTAGTGGAGCGCTTTCTGAGAGGACAGAATTCGCGAATCCCATCATGTATTACATTCAAGAAAAAGTCATATTTAGCCTGAGCGCTCGATATGTTGGACATGATTGGTACCCAGGGTATACTGTCAAGATATAAATTCATAGACTCAAAGTTACCATTTCTGAAATCCACATAAACTTCGGAGTAATTGACATCTGAATCATAAGTTTCAATATCGCTACCTGAGGCCTTAAGATCAAAGTTAATGGTAATGTGGTCAGAGTTTAAAAGTGGAGGTGATGAATCTACTTTTACTATATTCTCTTCTTGGTCCGTCAATATGATATCTAGTAGAGAATTTGTGCCATTGTTATTTAGTCTAGTCGGAAAAGTAACTAATTGAGATAAAGATTTGGATGCTATAAAATCGGTGAAAAATGCTTCAGCTTCACTACGGGTTACAGCTAACTGAAACGAGTCCATTTTCGGTAAGTTTGTATCGCCTAGAATTATGTTGTTATTTGCTAACATATTCATGCTTATAGCATGCAAAGTTTCCTGAAATGTTTCTTTTGTCGTATTAGGGGGTCTGTACAGTAGAAAAAATCTGTAGTTCGAATTTTTACCCAGACTTAGGTCTAGACTTAGGTCTATGCAAAGAATTTCGATATCTTTATTAAAGGATGTATCAATGTTGACACGTTTCAAAATAAGACTCTTTTTAAATATCACAAGAAGACCTCCGCCTTTTTTGTTATTACGGCGGTCCTGACGATAAAAAGAATACCTCGGATGGTCGAGAAATGAGTCGGAAAAACAGTCGTTAAGCCAGGTTTCGACAAAGAAACCAACGCTTATATCTTCTAGGTCTATGTAATTAAAAAGTTCGTTTAATTTTCTTAAGCTGTTGATACTTCTAACGTTGCTAAGCAAGCATTTCAGATAATTTTTGTCAGCTTTCTTAAGATCAGGAGGGCTTACATGTGTTTTCAGTGTGTTAGAGAAAGAGTGTGTGTTAGAGAAAGAAAGAGTGTGTTAGAGAAAGTGTGTTAGAGAAAGAGTGAATCAATTTGTCCTAGCGGTCAGGTAAAAAGGATAGACGACCAGTCTTCCAAAACAGCTCTCGCAATAGACGACCAATCTTTCAAAACAGCTCTCGCAATAGACGACCAGTCTTCCAGAACAGATCTCGCAATAGAAGACCAGTCTTCCAAAACAGCTCTCGCAATAGACGACCAGTCTTCCAAAACAGCTCTCGCAATAGACGACCAGTCTTCCAGAACAGATCTCGCAATAGAAGACCAGTCTTCCAAAACAGCTCTCGCAATAGACGACCAGTCTTCCAAAACAGCTCTCGCAATAGACGACCAGTCTTCCAAAACAGCTCTCGCAATAGACGACCAGTCTTCCAAAACAGCTCTCGCAATAGACGACCAGTCTTCCAAAACAGCTCTCGCAATAGACGACCAGTCTTCCAAAACAGCTCTCGCAAAAGACGACCATTCTTCCAAAACAGCTCTCGCAATAGACGACCAGTCTTCCAAAACAGCTCTCGCAATATTTAAATCATTTAAATCTTTATTATCACCGAAGGGTAACTTGTTGAGTTACCGCTTATACGGTGTATACAATTGGTCAGGAAGAACGGGATAAAATCTTGGCATTTGGGGATCCACTCTTCAATCCGTTTTAAGGTAATCCGGTAGGTCGACGACTGTGAGAAGGTTCAAGTCTTCTAGAATCTTTGCGAACTCTCGAAGCTCAGTGATGTGGTTCTGAGTATCTGCGATTCTGTTCCATGAACCGATAGCTCTTCTAAAATAGAAATTAGAGTGCTTATAATGATTTATCTGCACTAAAGTTAACCGGGAAGTCCTATCGGAGGTACGAAGATTTGTTTCCGTTCTAAGAATCATTTGGTGTTTGCATATATGACAGTCTATTTTTCCAAATAGTAACCGAAAAACAATAAATAAATCGAAGCGGGCTCTACGTTCTACAAGCGAATCTAAATTGAATAGCTTGAGACGTTGGGGATAATTTAGATTAGGGTTATTGCAGCGAGATAGCGCCCTCTTTGTAAAGATTCTTTGTGGAAACTCCAGTCTTCTTGAACAATTACTGCGAGAAATTGGTGAAAAAATTGTGGTTCCGTATTCTAGAAGAGGCCTGATATATGTGGTATACACAGTTTTGTAACCGTTCAAATCTAGGCATCGAAAAACTTTAAAAACTTGAGCGATTCGACTCAAACTTCTGGCACGTATGACTTCAATGTGCTGTTTAAAAGTGAGCTTACGATCTATAAAAATGCCTAAGTCTCTTACTAACTCTACATCCTTAATTTTTGTATTATCTATGTAGTAGTTCTGTTGAGATTGCCCTAAATGAAGGCAGCTTATTTTATTAACTGCAAGTGGTAAACTGAATTTACATGACCAATTGCAAATTTCATTGATAGCTAATTGTAAACGACTTGGATCGTGACTATAAATTTTCAAATCGTCCGCGAATAAGGAAAATTTTACTGGGTCAGTTATACAGCTTTCGATATCGTTAATAAAGCAAAGAAAGAGTAGGGGCCCTAAGACTGTACCTTGCGGTACACCGCTTAGTACAGGGAAATAATCCGAGAAAGTGTTATTTATACGTACCCTGAACAATCTATTCTCAAGAAAACAAGCGATCCATTTTATAAAACTTGAAGGAATTCCTATTTGGTGAAGCTTTGCAATTAGCTTAGAATGAGAAACCTTATCAAAAGCTCTTGAGAAATCAAAATAAATCACATCTAGTTCTTGATTCTTCTTCAGAGATATCTCCCACTCATTGATTGATTTTAAAAGCTGAATCTCACAACTTCTTCTAGAAATAAAACCATATTGAAATTTAGAAAATATGCTTCTGTATTGTAGTCTTATATGATTAGCTACTATACTTTCAAAAACGCGGCAAATTGGAGAAGTTATGGTAACAGGCCGATAGTTACTACAATTAGACCTGTCTCCAGAGCTTTTGAAAATTGGAATGACTTCTCCTAATTTCCATTGAGTTGGAATAGAGCAGCTTATAAATGATTCTTCAAATAGAATCGACAAAGGTAATGCTAAAGCGAGAGCACATTTTTTCAAAAGATATTGGTTGATGCCTTCGGAGAACTGTCTAAACTTATTAGGTAATTTCTTAAGAACATTATATATGATATGCGGAGAAAAGTCTAGAGAGTCTGTTGATAAAGAAATAGGGTAGCTCACCATATTTTTATTAGTGTTCTCCTCAATTGTGTAGTTTTTTGAGAACTCATTGGCGAAAAGAAAAGTTTTCATTGTAGTATCAGAAACATAAGCATCCCCATTTTTGATTAAAGGAAGACTACTTTTAGGTTTCAACTTAATTTTCACCCAGCGATGAATACCTCTAGGAGAATCTATGACCTTTCTTTCACAGCTCCTCAGTTGTTCAGTTTGAGTAGTTTTTATAAGTTGCTTAATGTTTTTATAATCCGAAGAGAAAGAAGGGTTAGAATGCCTAGTTTGCCATATTTTCTTCTTCTTATTAAAAAGTTTGCGGACTTTTTTAGGACATGTTCTAATTTTAGTGGAGCGCTTTCTGAGAGGACAGAATTCGCGAATCCCATCATGTATTACATTCAAGAAAAAGTCATATTTAGCCTGAGCGCTCGATATGTTGGACATGATTGGTACCCAGGGTATACTGTCAAGATATAAATTCATAGACTCAAAGTTACCATTTCTGAAATCCACATAAACTTCGGAGTAATTGACATCTGAATCATAAGTTTCAATATCGCTACCTGAGGCCTTAAGATCAAAGTTAATGGTAATGTGGTCAGAGTTTAAAAGTGGAGGTGATGAATCTACTTTTACTATATTCTCTTCTTGGTCCGTCAATATGATATCTAGTAGAGAATTTGTGCCATTGTTATTTAGTCTAGTCGGAAAAGTAACTAATTGAGATAAAGATTTGGATGCTATAAAATCGGTGAAAAATGCTTCAGCTTCACTACGGGTTACAGCTAACTGAAACGAGTCCATTTTCGGTAAGTTTGTATCGCCTAGAATTATGTTGTTATTTGCTAACATATTCATGCTTATAGCATGCAAAGTTTCCTGAAATGTTTCTTTTGTCGTATTAGGGGGTCTGTACAGTAGAAAAAATCTGTAGTTCGAATTTTTACCCAGACTTAGGTCTAGACTTAGGTCTATGCAAAGAATTTCGATATCTTTATTAAAGGATGTATCAATGTTGACACGTTTCAAAATAAGACTCTTTTTAAATATCACAAGAAGACCTCCGCCTTTTTTGTTATTACGGCGGTCCTGACGATAAAAAGAATACCTCGAATGGTCGAGAAATGAGTCGGAAAAACAGTCGTTAAGCCAGGTTTCGACAAAGAAACCAACGCTTATATCTTCTAGGTCTATGTAATTAAAAAGTTCGTTTAATTTTCTTAAGCTGTTGATACTTCTAACGTTACTAAGCAAGCATTTCAGATAATTTTCGTCAGCTTTCTTAAGATCAGGAGGGCTTACATGTGTTTTCTGTGTGTTAGAGAAAGAGTGTGTGTTAGAGAAAGAAAGAGTGTGTTAGAGAAAGAGTGAATCAATTTGTCCTAGCGGTCAGGTAAAAAGGATAGACGACCAGTCTTCCAAAACAGCTCTCGCAATAGACGACCAGTCTTCCAAAACAGCTCTCGCAATAGACGACCAGTCTTCCAGAACAGATCTCGCAATAGAAGACCAGTCTTCCAAAACAGCTCTCGCAATAGACGACCAGTCTTCCAAAACAGCTCTCGCAATAGACGACCAGTCTTCCAGAACAGATCTCGCAATAGAAGACCAGTCTTCCAAAACAGCTCTCGCAATAGACGACCAGTCTTCCAAAACAGCTCTCGCAATAGACGACCAGTCTTCCAAAACAGCTCTCGCAATAGACGACCAGTCTTCCAAAACAGCTCTCGCAATAGACGACCAGTCTTCCAAAACAACTCTCGCAATAGACGACCAGTCTTCCAAAACAGCTCTCGCAATAGACGACCAGTCTTCCAAAACAGCTCTCGCAATAGACGACCAGTCTTCCAAAACAGCTCTCGCAATAGACGACCAGTCTTCCAAAACAGCTCTCGCAATAGACGACCAGTCTTCCAAAACAGCTCTCGCAATAGACGACCAGTCTTCCAAAACAGCTCTCGCAATAGACGACCAGTCTTCCAAAACAGCTCTCACAATAGACGACCAGTCTTCCAAAACAGCTCTCGCAATAGACGGACGACCAGTCTTCCAAAACAGCTCTCGCAATAGACGACCAGTCTTGCAAAACAGCTCTCGCAATAGACGACCAGTCTTCCAAAACAGCTCTCGCAATAGACGACCAGTCTTCCAAAACAGCTCTCGCAATAGACGACCAGTCTTCCAAAACAGCTCTCGCAATAGACGACCAGTCTTCCGAAACAGCTCTCGCAATAGACGACCAGTCTTCCAAAACAGCTCTCGCAATAGACGACCAGTCTTCCAAAACAGCTCTCGCAATAGACGACCAGTCTTCCAAAACAGCTCTCGCAATAGACGACCAGTCTTCCAAAACAGCTCTCGCAATAGACGACCAGTCTTCCAAAACAGCTCTCGCAATATACGACCAGTCTTCCAAAACAGCTCTCGCAATAGACGACCAGTCTTCCAAAACAGCTCTCGCAATAGACGACCAGTCTTCCAAAACAGCTCTCACAATAGACGACCAGTCTTCCAAAACAGCTCTCGCAATAGACGGACGACCAGTCTTCCAAAACAGCTCTCGCAATAGACGACCAGTCTTGCAAAACAGCTCTCGCAATAGACGACCAGTCTTCCAAAACAGCTCTCGCAATAGACGACCAGTCTTCCAAAACAGCTCTCGCAATAGACGACCAGTCTTCCAAAACAGCTCTCGCAATAGACGACCAGTCTTCCGAAACAGCTCTCGCAATAGACGACCAGTCTTCCAAAACAGCTCTCGCAATAGACGACCAGTCTTCCAAAACAGCTCTCGCAATAGACGACCAGTCTTCCAAAACAGCTCTCGCAATAGACGACCAGTCTTCCAAAACAGCTCTCGCAATAGACGACCAGTCTTCCAAAACAGCTCTCGCAATATACGACCAGTCTTCCAAAACAGCTCTCGCAATAGACGACCAGTCTTCGAAAACAGCTCTCGCAATAGACGACCAGTCTTCCAAAACAGCTCTCGCAATAGACGACCAGTCTTCCAAAACAGCTCTCGCAATAGACGACCAGTCTTCTCTCGCAATAGACGACCAGTCTTCCAAAACACCACCACCCTGATATTTTAGTCATGCGATCCCTTTGTTTGAACCATCACCAGGTCTTTCCTAAGAGCGAATAGTTTTCCAAGTAGCGCCTATGCGACAAATAGCCCATATGTAACCCTATTGCGTCTACCCACAAGGTGAACTTTATGAAGAATGAGAGAAGCGGTGCCAACTTGTCGACTTGCTCCTCTGCCATTCCACTCAGGAGGTACTCCTTCCTGACGTTGACCTCCCTTCTCTCACCGAAATGCTGCTGCTCCATCTTCAGCTCTGCTTCCCTCTTTGTGACCAGCACTTGAGTGACGTACTTACTCACCTTCTTCTCGTTCACCTCAATCATCCACTAGCTTCCTCGAGAAACAGAGCAAGAGATGGATAGAGAGCAAGAGATAGATAGAGAGAAAGACATAGGAAGAGAAAGAGATAGATAGAAAGAAAGAGAAAAGGAAAGCGAATAAGACCAAGAAAGAGAGTTAAGGAAGACAAAGAGAACTTTTGTTCAAAAAGAAACCTTGAGTTCGTCAATCTGTTTTCCAATCAGCTTCTCAATTGCCTTCAGCAGGACAATGTCGTATTGGGTGACAAAAGAGAGGGCGGAGCCAATTCTTCAACCAATCAATACTCTCCAAATTCATTCGATATTCTCATGTATTGTTGTTTTTACTCAACTTCAGTATTCAACGAACAATATCATATACTGTGAAAACGCTTTCTTCCCTATAAAGACCCTGAGGTTTCAGATATATACAAAAGTACGCTAGCGTTTGAATAAGCAGTAGCCACACGAACCTTCCAGCCCTGGCACTTCTGCCGACGCGATGCACGTATGTCTTGGGACACTGCGGCAAGCTGTGACTAACAACCAGATCCACCTCAACCGTAGAAGCGATTGATTTGTGACGTGGAAGCATCTCATGAACTTGTGATAGTCTCGAGCTATACATATTACTCTGATTGAAATGACTTGTGATAGTCTCGAGCTATACATATCACTCTGATTGAAATGACTTGTGATAGTCTCGAGCTATACATATTACTCTGATTGAAATGACTTGTGATAGTCTCGAGCTATACATATTACTCTGATTGAAATGACTTGTGATAGTCTCGAGCTATACATATTACTCTGATTGAAATGACTTGTGATAGTCTCGAGCTATACATATTACTCTGATTGAAATGACTTGTGATAGTCTCGAGCTATACATATTACTCTGATTGAAATGACTTGTGATAGTCTCGAGCTATACATATTACTCTGATTGAAATGACTTGTGATAGTCTCGAGCTATGTATATTACTCTGATTGAAATGATACTCGCCGATCGAACATCACTTTTAAAGCCTTTTTTGAAACAGCAAACTCATCATTTATTTATATCCTTGTTCATGATCCTCATGTTAGAGTGGTTCATCTTTTATATTCTGTTTTAGTGTGGTAGACATTCCACCGGTTACTGTACTCTACGGAGCTCTTACATGCGGAATATCCAGTCCTCGAGCAGCGACATCCGTGCAGATGAGAACTCGCGTGCGGCGAGCTCGAAATCTGGAGAGCGAATTTAGTCGGTCTGCTTGAGGGATTTGAGAATGCAGTGAACCTGCCTGTAATCAAGAGGCTCTTAAAAACTGAATCAAACTAATGTTTTCCAAATCATCCCCAGAGCCTCAGAGTCTTAAGCCCTTCTAATGAAAACTTAGACCACTTCATCTTCAGCCCATGACATAAAAAATTCCCATTTTGCATATAATAAAACTCAAATATTTCTCAAAATTTTCAACTCAAAATTTAACAGATTAAACACCTAATTAGCAAAATTATCTAATATTGATATTCTGGCATCTCTTATTTCTCTTGAATCATCATTGAATGAAAACTCTCAAGTTTTTATAGACTTTTCTATCGCATTGCGAGCCCCACAAAAAGTGTGGTTTTGTGTGCAGTGTTGTGTATTACACACCGGATACTGTATTTAAGACACCAAAAAAGAAAGTGACATTAAATCCGAGTGCTGCGAACATATGCGCAAGTGCCTGGCACTCTCTGCATGTGTGGGAGAAGATCATTACAGATGCATCGGGCTGCTTCTCCGTGAAGTTCTTCACTACGTACACCTCAAGAAGATATTCAAGCTCGGCTGACTTTCAATGACTTTTAACATACTTTTTGTGTCTATTGAAACTTTTTGAACCAATAAAAAGTTTTCAATAACCTGAGATGTGGTGTAATTTGTTGCTCGATATATTCGATATGACTCTCACTTTTCTTATTATGACTATTGATCTGTTTTAAAACAAAATTTTGAACTTTAAATGACTAAATTGATTTGATTGAAGAGACTATTTAGTGGTAGACAACTCACCAGGTAAGCATCTTTCACTGCCTGAGGGCACAGCACATATTTTTGCTCCAACTTTTCCACCGTCAAGTGGTCCGATCGGTCTTCGAAAAAGTAGGGCTTGTGCACAGACACCTAAACTCGAGAATTATTTTTTATTCAAAAATTTTTTTGTCAAGTATTGAAATACTCTTTCTCAAATCCTCTTTCCTTCCAAATATTTGAAATTTTTAATCTAAAATTGGTATTTTGCAATATATTGTTTCAAACTTTATTTTCTTCCTCGAACAAGAATTCCTATTTCCTGCCCTAATAACAAAAATATTGATCTACATTACCATTAAATACTCCAAAATTGGAGAAAGTATTTTCATGGAACGATTTTGTGTTAAGAATCTGGAAAGTATCCTTAACGAAGGAACCAAATTCCTCAAGGTTCCACGGCCGCCCCTTAATTCCTGGCTCGCTCTTTCCTCTTACCTTTCCCCCCTATGACTCTCTATTCCTTTAATCTCTTGTTCCTTTCTTCGACTGCTGTCCCTCTTGCTCGACTATCCTCATACAAACGAATACTAAAAATGTTTATCAAAGAGGGTCCACTGTCGTGCTTCAATTCAAGAAAAAACCCGCCTCAAAACCTTGTGCAACCTTTTCGCTCGTCTACTCATCTTTTTAATATACATAATACCATAAGAAGACCCAACAAGGTTCACCATGGCATTTTTAACCCAATTAGAACCTGGTGCAACTGAGTGAGCGCTGATGTTATGGTCGCACTAAAAAGTAGGGTTTGTCGCTTTGGAGGCAGCACCGACAAGATGTTCTTCAGCTGAAAATGTTTATCACCTACAGTTGGTTGCAACAAGTTATTCTGAATTAAACCAGTCTAGGAAGGGAGGGGTGAAAATTTTATGATATGTATTGTTTAAATTTCCAGTAGCTCAGTGGGAACAAGCATTGTCATTGCCTGGAAAGAAAGGGCGCGAGTTCTTCTCCGGGTAAACAACAGTTTTTGCACGTGTTACCATGATAATTTTTTGTTTTCCCGCTCACAAATAATTTCTTCTATTTTTCTTCTCTGCACTTTTTTGCTTTCCCTGTAACTTTTTTTGGGTTCAAGTTTTTGTCTTGAATTTTGGGAACGAAACACTAGTTACTCAAAACCGCTCTTGCATATTCGGTTTCAAATTCCTTGAACGATAAGATAATTGATTGAACTATCGCACAGAAAAAAAGCCAGTCCACCGGGCGGGATCGAACCCAGACCATCTCGACTCGAACCGGGAGCGCGTGTTACAATTACACCACGGGGACTTTTTTCTGTGCGATAGTTCAATCATTTGTCATCTTAACCAGGAGTCACTGCCTTTTAAAGTGTATAACTTAGAATTTGAAGATTTATCATCCATCTTCCATCTCTCTTCTGTCTTAATCGTGAACTCTGGAGTTACGCTCCATTAATGACGCAATCGCTTGATAAGCATGCGTGACTAAGAGAACAAGGCATATGAGCCTTTTATATAACACTATCGCACGGAATAGCAATGTGTCCCCGTGGTGTAATGGTACCACGCGCTCCGGGTTTGAGTCGAAATGGTCTGGGTTCGATCCCGCCCGGTGGACTAGCTTTTTTTTCTGTGCGAAAGTTTAATCATTTGTCATCTTAACCGGGCGTCACTGCCTTTAAACTTTGTAACTTAGAATTTGAAGATAAGAGAAATTATTTTGTGCTCCTGAATAATGTTGCTTCCCCCATAAGTTTTCTCGAATCAGGCTTATGAGGCCGTATGCATGGAAAACATATTATAACAATCTGGATTAGTCAAATCCAAGGATTACAAAATCCAAAAAATTTAGGATTAGGAAAATCGGTATGCATGGATGTCACATTTCTTAAACTTGGATTATTGTCAAAAAGGACGCGGAAAGACAAGCGTAAGCACTAAAATGCATCAATGCACTCTAAAAACTGTAATTGTCGATAACTAAATGCACTCTAAACACTATAATTGTCGAATATTAGTATTGTTATATAATTACAACATTTTTCAATTAATTTCGTTGTTTTTGTTGTTGTTATGTTTTCATTGTTTGTTTGTTTAAAGCCGAGTTGAATGTTGAATGTAAAATTTGATGGAATTGGTATATAAAATATTAATATAAAATCTAGAAAAGCGATAAATAGACCATTATAGTGAATGCAAATTAACTGGTATAGAGACAAATTATTCGTTCACTGTACAAGCCAAGCAATATACGAAGTAATGATTAAAAAAACACGAAGTAGAAAAAAGTTAGCCATGAAATAAATATAAAAGAAGCACTAAACAAGAGAACATGCAAAAAAATATGTAAAATTCCGTTCCGTTTTACTTTCAATACACACTTCAAAAAGAGCAACATGAACGGAATGGGTCAAATTGAGCCGAGAATCCTTTCGGATTGCTCACTAACCCGCCTCCGGAGAAGGGTTACGAATTTTGTCGGATTATCTCAAATCCAAAAGTATTATAGCTTCCATGCATACCGGATTAGTGAAATGTATTTGGATAACTTCTAATCCAAGCTCTTAATCCTTTTGGATTGCTCCATGCATACGGCCTATGATGGTCGATCGAAGCACGTAAACCACATTACATAAAAATTATGTAACTTCCAATATGAAGTTTAAGAATTTAATTACAGAAAAAGATTTTGTACTGGTACAGCTACCGATTACAGTAACCTAATAAATTGCTTATCAAATAATCCAGTATACTCACCTGCAGTGCATATTGTCCATCCAGTAGTCTATCGGCTTCATCCAACACAAGAAAGGCCACTTTGGAGAAAATCTGTATTACTAATTAAAAATGTTTTCAAGTTCTGAAATCGTAATGCACTTTTGATGTTTGATCAATCAAGCCGTAGTTGTCATAAGAATCTCAAATTTGTTCTTCTCTTTCTCACCCACATTAAATCTTTAGATATATTGTTTCTGCATTCGGATAAACTCATAGGTTTTGAATCAGATTTGTTTAACGAGGCAAGTGAACTTTTAGACATAGAGACTATCTCTATTTCAAATTGAGAAAGTCTTTAACTAAATCTAAGGGAACGATAACTTTAATGATGGTGAAGTATCCAAGAACGGAATTCTATCATAGGGTAAGAATTAACTCCGCTTCTCTTCTCCATTTTTGCGCAAAGAAGCCCCATTATTTGCTCGCAATTCACGCACGTCATGGATTCAATTAATCTTAAAATGCTCAGTTTCACAGTTCAAAGGCACATGCCTGGTTAAAAAGACAATTGATAAAACCATTGCGCGGAAAAAAGGAAGTACATCGCGCAGGAAGGAACCGAACCATCGCGTTTGTTACCGGTTAGAGAAGATACGGCTGGATTCAATCACGCTCAGTAAACTAGCTTTTTTCCGTGACATGGTTAATTCATAGATCAAATATGTATGAGTCCAGTTCAGATAAGATACCGTTTTGACACTTTCTCCGTGACTGTTGAAGTGGTCTGACAATCGTCCAGGGGTCGCCACAATGACATGAGGGCGTCGAGAGAGTTCTAGGCTTTGTTCCACCTTCAATCAGAGTTATCATGAAAAGTCAACGTCAAAAAATCGCATTTTTAATCTTTCTGTTTTTTGTGATTATGAGTTTTTAAAAATGCTATTTCGAACCTGCAGTTGGGTATGTTTTTTTACCGCTAGCACTTCAACCAACTTTATTCTTGATATCAAACACATTCATTCACTTCATTTCATATATTGAGACTTTTTTAGTAAGTAGTAAGTCACATTCAACTGTAGAATGAGAATTTATTAATAAGCTGATGGTTGTTGATGAGTCGCTCACTTACATGTCCACAAGCAAACCAACCTGATCTCTTCCACCGACGATTACTTTGCATTTGATATTAATTGGTGCTCCGACTGCCTGCAAAATATTTCATATTATCACATTTTCTGTGAAACAGGCTTAAACTCCAAAAAAATAACACACTTAACCTTTACAAATCGTAAAATTTTTTAAATAGCAAACCAATTTTATGTGTGATTGGTTTCTTATAAAAGTTACTTGAACTCAACCAATTCTCATCAACTGAAATCAATCGATAGCAACTAAAAAACCTTTGAATTATTTGCACCTCAAAACATAGGTTACCAAGGGGTACAAAAAACATCCCGGTCTCCGGTGGAAAAATAGTTTGTTTTTTTCTTACATTCATAAGCTTTTATCCGATGCAGATAAATGTACTTCCTTATGTTTTATGGTGTTTGATAAAGTATGTAGCAGTTCAGAATGTAGCAGTTCATTTATCCTTGCATTCAAGTTAAAGAAGTTACGGTCAAAAACTTAATAAAGAAATCGCTCCAATAACGCTCCGCTGAAAACTGAAATGTTTTCAATTTCTTACCTTGAAAGTGAATCTGAGAAAAGACAAAAAGGGATTTGATTTTTTTTACAGAGCCAAGAAAAAAAATTTTATCACTCGGCATTCCGTCCGCAAAATTTTTTTTGACAATTTTAGGTGACCTATGCCTCAAAAAGTGAATTTCTACTGACCTGGAACTGTTCTCCAATCTGGAAGGCCAGTTCTCGAGTTGGAGTGATTATCAGGGCGAAAACACCGTAAGGATCCACTGACAACTGAGAAAGAGAACACGCATTATAAAACCAGAATTAACTAGTTGTCAAAGTTCACTCGACTTCATAAATTAAGTTCACTCGACTTCATAAACAAAGTAGTATAGCTCGTCAAAGGAGGGCGATGCCGGACCGGCCTGGGCATGCCACCGGACAAAACATCAGTCGATACTCCGCTATACTTTTCAATGGCGAGTCGAGGCGCCAGTCAAATAGCCTCTTGCCTATCTCCGGTCAACGACAGGCGAGACGTCTCTACTCCCACCCAAAACGATGCTAGGCCGGCTTGACCACCCACTCACAAGGCCTATAGCATGAACAGGTTGCTACAACGATGTCCGCCTTCACAAGGTGCAGCATGACAGTCTCAGGACTGCAAAGGACATCAAAACCCTTCTCCGGACGCATCTTGTCCGAAGAACAGGAGAACTTCTCTCATTAAAGAGAGTGTTCATAACCAAGTCTTCGATGCGGGATGCTTGCCGGCCACAACAACAACAACAACAATGATAAAAAATGCACCCCTCACCCACAAATACTGGTTTTACTAAAAACTTCGACAAGTTCAAAATATATATGTATATATATTTTAAGACAATTAATAATATATAGTGAAGCCTATGAAGCTTGGGTGAAGTTTCGCTCCTTTCAAATAGAAGAATCGTGGATGACTAACTTTACTTATGATTGGCAAAGCGAACGAAAGAGTCTTTCCTGTTCCTGTTTTAGCACAACCAAGCACATCTTTGCCTTCCAGAATCTGGACGAAAATGTTTTCTCCTCTTTGTTTTATTTAATCGTAGATCAATTTATGATACATACAGCAATTACCAGAATCTTTCGCCATATAACATGGAACAATACAATGTTTGGAAATATAAGAAAAAGACTACTTACTTAGGTTAATAGCTTTATTTTCTTAATTCACACATTAAGTTTTTTTCAAGTTAGTAGATTTGAAAACTAGGTGTTTTTCGATGTTCTGCTTATAATTAAGTACTACAGAACTTTTTTTTAATTTGAAAAGATGCATTGTTTATCGGTTAATTCTTCAAGTACCTTTGGTATGCAATTTTGCTGCACGGGAGTCGGGTTGTTCAGTCTCAACTCCTTCATTTGATCTACGACCCACTTCGATAAACCGAGCTGAAAAACAAACCAGACTATGTTATGAATCTTTTTTTCTTTCTCAATCTGATCTTTATTCATGTTTCACTTTTTTTCCGTTTCCTAAGATATTAGAACATAATGAAATCAATAATTTCAATGGCTGCTCCCTATCAAATTTTTAGCGTATTGTCTTCGATTTTTATGAGACATGTTGAACAATTTGTTTTATGATTGAAGTTGAATTTTTTTCTTCGGTGAGTCGAATTATAATGAAAACCTGAGCGAAAGTTGCTGAAGAAGTCTCTGCTGTTATAGGAATGGGCTTTTCGCTGGTCACATTTATGCTCAACTCTTCTTCTTCTTCTTCAGAAGAAGAAGATTGCTCTTGAAACGAGGGTCTTCATTAAAATACACACATTTTTGCTTGTTTTTTTATTTGACTGCCAATTGAATGTTCAGCTGCTAAGAAAACCGAAAAGGTCACTTGCCAATAATGGAAAATTGGGGGGGGGGAAAGCGCTCTTCGAGCAAAGACTAAAATAATGAGAATATCTCCCTCCTCTTCCCTTTGACTCCCCCGCTCAAGGAACTGTCGTTCTTCAAAACTCTCAACAGTACTGATGACCTATTAGCTTTTCTAACGCATCAAATACCAATTCAAAATACATTTTCTTGATCTTAAAGATACTTTATAATAAGAATATCAACTAAAGTGAAGCGAAGCTCAAATGGCTTCTATTAACAATAATACCGTACATATACAGAACGCATCTTAAGCTGGAGAGACGTTAATTTGCACCGAGCTTTCGTTCAAAGCTGTACACCATGAACTTCACAGACCTGCATCGTCGTGATCTACTGGCCGAGCTGCATCCTCTTCTTCCTCAGATTCCTCTTCACTCGACGGTAGATCATCGCAAATCGAATCCATTTCGCTGTGATACTATAGATCTTTCTAGAAAAATGTAAGCTTTTTTTCCAGCTGTCTCGGTTGGTTCAGACACATAGTTCACGCTTAATGATAAATTTCAGCTATTTTCAAGCAATCAAAAGCTGCGACAATCACCGAATCAACATTCAAAAGCGGCAACTTCGAAATTAGGAAAACAGTTAACGAACAGTAAATACTTCTCGCGACCTCAAAACGGCTATGCTCCGTCAACACAAGAACTCAATGAATGTTTTTTATTCTGCACAAGTACATTAGCATGCACACACTAAGTTCTACGCGAGAAAACTAGAAAAAAAAACTGAAAAACAAACGGCGAAAAAAATTGAAAAAAGTAGACAATGATAACCTAGGTTTATATATTATCAAAGATTAAAATCATCTTGATTAGAAATATTTTCTCTAGAAATAAAACCTTTTCTGTCATCTTCAGTTGAAACAAAAAAGTATTTTTCAAGATTCATAAGAAACACGAAGAATTAAATGTATTTTCCACAAAACAAACCCAGGTGTTTCCAGTACTCACCTTAAACTATCGCACAAAACAAGATTTTCTTTTTCAGAAACATTATTTCAAAAAAATGGATTTTTCATAAAGCGAAACTAACTTGTTTTATTGTATGAGAACAAAAAAATTATTCTAATAATCAAAACAAAACTTTAAAATTAATTTTTACACTCTCGCTTCTTTAAAGTCATAAATTCAAAAAAGCTATGGGCGAGCGAGTTCAACATCCTTTCGAATGAAAAATATAAGTAATTCATTCAAGCATAACGAGCCGAATTTTGTGGAATCGAGGATAAACACTGTAACGAGGTAACTGTTTTTCCACTCTTCGATAACCTCCGCTGCCAGAAATGTATAACGGGTAAGGCCGAGAATAATCAGGAGGTATGTGAGAATGTCAAAAACGGGGCACGAGAATGAAGAAAAAAGAGAGAGAGAAGCTTCGATGAGAGGACAAGTGAAGAAGTGGAAGAGTAAAATCAGGCACTGGAGGGATTTGTCCTCTCCTCGCTAACTGCTCGGCAACGGCTTTCATGCAGCCGGTTTCTGCATTTGCTGCAATTGACTCTGTCGCAGGGCCATTGTCTCTCGCTCGGTCAAAAAGCGAATGTTGTACTTTTCCTGGAATCAGATTAAAAAGTTATCAATTGTTTCTCTTACCCGCACTGCGGATAAAATCTATGTGCTATACAAAAAAGGCTATTTATAGGAATTTTTTGTAAGTATGTCTTCGATATTTTTCACAAGCTCTTGGTTTCTCGTCTAAGTCCGCCGTTTCCCCAAGATCACTTTTTCTGATCTACACGCTTCATTGGCGAGTGGTTAGAACAGTCTGACAGTTATTCTTGACCATCTGCAGACATTATGTTATCGATCTTTGGCGGAACTTTGTTTACCATTAACAAGGAAAAACCCCCCATTTATGAAAGCTTTCGCCATAGGAGAGCATCTGTATCGAATCAAAACGCTTACAGTAGACTACTGTGTCTTCTAGGAGACATTTCAACTAGTTGCATATAATGTTAAATTCACAAAATGATAACAGTAACTCTGGGAAGCAAAACTGCGGTTATTCTCTCAACCCTTTTCGACCTTCATATACTCATCCCTGAATCGTTCAAAAGACCATGCTTTTTTCTTCTCATTGGCATTTAACACTGAAACTTGTATGATTCTGAAAAAATTCTCGAAGTTTTTCTCAACAAAAATAATAATGCAATTTTAACTACGAAATTTTGAACTAGGAAAACTTTTGCGAGTTTATTTCTGGTAGCAGAAAGATTTTATCACTGCAGGATCGGTTTCTACGATAATATCATTATGGTTTTCTGAAGGGCTAAATTGAAATGAACCAACCTTGTGAGTGTTCAGCTCTTTCCCCTTTTCCACCAATTTCTCATTCAGCGTTTCACGCAATTTTTCCAACTGAAAACAAAAATGAGAAAACGTGGATTTGAGCAATTAGGCTCTTAGTTGAAGTAAGTCAAACTAAAAGTAAAAATGTTTAGAACTGTAAAAAAATTGTTTTTTTTTGAGTTGAAAATGTAAAAAAAAAAAACTTTTCAATAAAAACTCTTTTGATTTTATTCAACCTAAAAACATTTTAGAGCCCAAAAAAATTCGACCGAATATCAAGCTTGATACCATAAAATGAGATCTCGAAACACACTGGCAACAGTGGCCATTCGTGACTCTACAGCCTTAAGAGCCTGTCACGGATGGAGCCGGATTATCCAGTCCAGAATCGAGCGCGACCTCAGGTGGCGGATAGAGGAACGCCTCCCTACGAAGAATTCGTGCTCGGAGGTAGCGGGAGAAATCCCGCCGCGGACCAAAACTGGGTAGTATAGCTCTTCAAAGGAGGGCGATGCCGGACTGGACTGGGCATGCCAACGGACAAAACATCAGCCGATACTCCGTTATACTTTTCAATGGCGAGTCGAGGCGCCAGTAAAATAACCTCTTGCCCTTCTCCGGTTAACGAATGGGTCTCGCCAAGAGGATCGCCGACTGCGGTGCGAGTATAGACGTAGAAAATCTCTCCGGACTCAAAAGGATCTTCACCACCAACCTATCCCAAAAGGACTCCCCTCGACAGGACCTATGGGCAAGACAACAACCTAAAATGAGATAAATGAACTGAAATAGAGGCCTGAAATGATTCTGATGCACAAAAATTCTGAATACAGATTTTTTAAATTAGTAAGAGACCGTACTTTAAAACATTCAATACAGTATTTTGGTACTGATCCTATCGTATCTAACAACGTATCTAACAACCTCAACGTTTCTAAAATGATATCTTTCAACTGACACTGGAGACGTGACTCTCCAGATTGGGAACGATGTTCTCCACTTTCATCTCCACCAAAGTATCGCTCACGAGTTGATGACATTTTCGTTCCGGTTCAAGACCCTGTGAAGTCGAATACATTGAAAGTTTGAACACAGCGAAACGTCCAAATTTTTATGTTGACGAAGTTGAATTTTCTCGTTGTGGTATAGTGTTAGTGAGGGGTTCTATAATTCTCGCTATAAAAAAAGAGGATATAAGTTAACAGAGACCTACCAGTGAAGAGATAAAGTAGTTTTGATGTGAGAAGAATTTTTAATTGGATTTTCTGTTAATGGTTGTCCGATACATGAAACAAATACCTGCGGAACTTTTCATTTATTTTATCGAAATTTTACAATGCAAGGTTATGGTGAGACACATTGACAGACAAAGGGCCACCAACAGAAGTTCAGACATGATCGTTCAACTCCTTATGGTAGTGATTACTTGTATAGTTTTATGGTAGTGATTACATGTATAGTTTCATCGGTCACAATTTCGACCTCAATTGTGAAATATAGTGAGTTGTCATGCTGCGAAATGTCGTGGAGAAATATGTCGTGATACCTTTTTTAATTGATTAATCGTTGGGTTAGAATTTTAATACTATCAATTCAATACTTTGAACACCACTTCTAGTTCAAATTGTATGCTTCTTTTTAGTATATTCAAGAAAAATGAAAACGAACCTTGACTTGCTCAAGCACCCTCTGGAACTCTCTGCGCTCCTCTTCGATCCTGGATATCTCACTCACGATTTCCGCTTGTTCTTCGCGCAGTCGTTGGAATCGATCCACGATTTTACTTTGCTCTTCTTGACTCATTCCCGAATCAGTCATCGTGCAGCTTTCACTGTTGAACGAAACTAATTGAACAAAAACTTTCTTCGTGAAAAATAGAACTCTAGTATGCTGTAGTATTCACAATCGAATACGAAGGCCATAAGGCCGTTAATTAGTGTTTCGGTGTTTTAGAGCACTGTCTAATCTTGATCTCTCTCACCACGAATTGTTTGACAATTATTATTGATTACTGTGATTCTTGTTCTAACCTCTCGTTTTTTTATCCGGCAATAACTGAAAAGCGTGTTTTCCAAAAAGGTTCTTTGTTAAATGTCCTGTCAACTTTTCATCGGCACTTCTTCACTTTATTCAACCCCCTTTCCCAGAGGTTCCATAGGTCATACTTCTGACTTATTTACATTTACAAAAAATATTTTAACATTAAAGAAATTATTTTTACATTAAAAAATGCTTAGGCTTATGAAAAAGTTTACGCTAACGAGGCCGTATGGCTTAGGCTAACGAGACCTTATCAAAAAATGCCACTTTAATCTGACCCAATTGAACCTCTGGTAGAAGGGGGATGACTAAAGTGAAGAAGTTATTTTTCATCTCCGATAAAAACACCGAAAGTAACCACTTATTGGGATTTTCGGCCATTAACAAACCTGACACCACCTTGCTCGACTTGACTTCACACTTGAGCTAACGCCGATAAATTTTTTTCTTTGATTTACTAATTGTCAGTAGGGAACCTGACATCATCTGGCCATTCTCGAAAAAACTTTTTCTGTGATTTACTAAATTGCATTAGCAAACCTTAGCACGCTTATTTTCGGTGTAGGCTCATGTCTCATGTCAAGTTGATCCAGGTGATGTTAGGTTTGTTATAGGCCACTAACAAAGGTGGTAGGTTTTCTGGCAGGAACACTCGGTGTTTTTGAAGGGGGCCGTTATAGAATTACACCGTGCAAAAAAAAGGCGTCTGCTAAGTCGATGTTTTTCTCTCTGAACTGGTAAAAGAACCCTTCTGGACCTTCTCGGAACTGTTCCATCAGACCTGAAAAATTACGATGATGCGAATAACTTACTGATTTACTCAAAACTAGATATAATTCAATTATTGAAACTAATTCTTAACCGAAAATTTACACTTCGTCAATGGTTTATTAAACTTTCGCACGTTTGCTGCTTGATATGGCATGATATTATTGAAGAAAATTCATATTTTTTGGAGGAAATTAATTATAGTGTGAAACAATATAGTGCGTCAAACACTCATGCAAATTTAAGTGTGCACGGTGTAATTCTGTAACTATACAGTGTACGGTGTACATTTGTACGGTGTACAGTGCGCACAGTGTGCACGGTGTAATTCTGTAACGGCCTTGAAGGGAAAGAAAATTTGACTATTGCTAAAGCACGCCATGCACGCTACGCACGCCAAATCTTTAGTAATGCACGCCACTGCGCAGGAAAATTTTTAACTTTGCCCATGCGCTTTATTTAGTTTTTCATGTTTTTTCTGCTTAGGCTTAGGCAAAACTTCAGGCTGCGCACTGTTTTGCTCACCAACCGTTTTTAACCGTAAAAAAGTAAAACTAATTTGCTCACATGCAGTTGAAAATTTGCTCACATATGGTTAATTTTTACGGTTAAAAACGGTTGATGAGCATAACAGTGCGCAGCCTTACGCCAACGAGGCCGTACGGCTTAGGCTAGAGAGACCGTATCAAAAAAATTAACATGATAGTGCGTCAAAACACTCTCTTTCCGTGCATTAGTAATGATTTGGCGTGTGTGGCGTGCTTAAGTAATGGCCGGAAATTTCATAGTTAGGGTGAAAAACTTGTTGAAGTCATGTTATATTGATAATATCTGAAAGATTTTTGTGTTCGCGCAGATTTTGTTCGATGGTAAGTAATTTATCTGCTTTATTGCAGTTCTTTTCCAGTAAAATGGATGGCGAAGAAGATGCTGCTGCAGTGGAGGCTGTGCCAGATGCAGGAGAGTTCGTCGAAAACATCGAGGCCGCCGGAACTGAAGCTGAGCAGCTGCTCGCTGAGAAAGCCCTGTTTGGTGCGTCTTATTCTTCTGCATGGGATACTAAGGGACACGAAAAACCCCTGGCACCCCGCCCAAATATGAAAAAAAGTAATCCATTCATTGCATTCAAGTTAAAGAAAATACATTCGTAAACTTAATTAAGAAATCGCTTCCAATAGCGCTCCACTGCGAATTTTCCTTTCTTTTCATTACTTGCCTTGAAGGTGAATCTAACAAAATAAAACTAGGAATCGCATCATAGGTAAAATATGTCTTGATTTTTGGCCATTACTAAAGCACGCCGTGCACGCTGTGTTCGCTGTGCACGCACGCTGCACGCTAAATCATTACTAATGCACGCTGTGTCCATTCGAAAATTCTTTACTCCGCCCCATGCACGGCGTGCATTAGTAATGATTTAGCGTGCAGTGTGCGTGCACAGTGAAAACAGCGTACACGGCGTGCTTTAGTAACGGCCTAATTTTTCCAAAGGTCTATCGCTAAAGTAGGTTAAAACTTGCACTTTTCACTTAAAGCCGGTTGAGGCTAAGTTACGGCTAATTAAACGTTCTATTTATCGAGAGGGAGGACTTTTTTCTCTCGCAATTTCAGTTGTGAATAATCTGATACATTCATTTCAAGTAAGGGAGAGGGTCGATAGGTCGGTCGCCCTAGAACATTTTGTTGCCAGTTGACAGTTTACCTATGAATCGCATTCACACCCAAACCCAACAAAATTACTTTTAATGCTCAGCCCCCAACCCACGAATTTTTTGCGACGATTCCTGGTTATTTATGTCTTCTTTTATACTAATTTAAAATTTGTATATATTCTTTGACGTACAGTATTTAATCATTGTCAAACAATAATCACATTTTGTTTACCAATATTGATTTATTCATAGCTTTATCGTTAACTTGAAACTTACTGGGATTCTTCGCTAGTATAACTGAGAGAAGTACTCTCTAAAATAAAAAGGAAATTAAAACGTTGCACTGGATAATCTTAATAAACCGCCTAGCAATATTCGATTAATTTGTTTAAAATACAAATGTGGAAAAGGACAATAAGTATGTTGAAAAGGAGGCATTATAACACCTGAAGCTAATGATTAATTGGAGACTCTGCATATCAGGACTTATTCTGACTTCTATCGGTCTTCAGAACAGCAAATATTCAACCTGAGTACTGAATTGGATGAAACGAAGCAGGCTCTGGTGAAGGCACTCGCAAGAAACTCTGACCAGCAAACTGCTTTAGATTCAATAAGTCGGTCGTCATTTTAATTTTTTTAAAATTCTTTCAAACAACTGAGGATAATGTAAGGAAGGGTCTTGACTTTTTCTTTAGATTAACGAAAGGTAACAAATGCCTGCGAATTCCACAACCTCAATCGAAATTAAAATTTAAGATGCGTTCAAGTCTCAAAATTCTCGCGCTTGAAAATTGATCAGAAATTAAAAAAATGACCCCGATAGAAATGCCAAATATGCATAACGTGTATCATTCGTAGTGCGGTTGAGATCATGGGTTACCTGCGTTCGTGATGTTCTAGAAGAAGGATTACCTGATTGGACGGGTATTAAAATAAGGATGAGGCTCAGTTTGAGTGTAAAGAGCAGAGAGAGTACCTTCTAAGAACCTGTGAATCTCTTCCAATATTACCTAAACATTATTTTTTTCGTAGACCATGATCTCAACGATCGTCTACGTCTTTATCGAATTCTGGAATCTTCCAGGGATCAAATGCAGATTAAAAAGGTGAGTTTTTTTCCGATTCAGCTCTTGAGGAGATGGGTGCCACCATAGGTAAAATATGTCTTGATTATTCAATAGGTCGATCGCTAAAGTAGGCTAAAAGTTTCAATTTTAACTCTACGAAACCGGTTGAGGCTGTGTTATGGCAAATGAAACGCTCTATTGTGAAATCTGTGATACATTCATTCTGATTGAGAGGGTCGGTAGGTCTGTCGCCCTCGAAAATTTTTTTGCCTGTTGGCAGTTTACCTATGGGTGCCACACTTGGACCGGGAATCATATTTGGAAACGAACTATCTTAATCAGTGTTACTACCGCTACTACTGAAATATTTATTACCAATTGTTTTACGTTTGCTATGGGTAATATGAAGTTGTCATATAAATGTCATAAGGATATCGGGTATAGAATAATGGAGAGGTATGTGATAGATTTGAAAGGGCAGAGATTGGCGAGAGGTGGGAAAACCTGAGAGTTGGGAAATAAAATGAGGCCGGAAAATATTTGTTACCTTTTTGTGATCTTTGTTATTGGCACATCTTATACTGATACACATTTTATTATGACTTCGTGAGCATCGTGAGAATAATCAATGAACCATTGAAGACTGAAGCAGAGGAAGAAGTCAATCGGCTGAAGAGAGAGCGAGAAGAAAAAGACATTGCAGTTCGTAAGGTCAACGCGGAGAAACGACTCCTGGCAGGTCTGACTTTTGAATGGAAGTTTACACGGGAACTTAGTACAGAGCTTATGTCTCGGCTGTTTTCACTACCCGCAGAACAAACTTGTAGATTGGAAAAAACGGCAAAGCGTGTTTTTCAGATAGAAAAACCAAACATATTATAGGGATTAAAAGAGAAAGACATAGAAGCAGATGATTTTTATCATAAGTATAAGTGCTACAACGATGTCCGCCTTCACGCGGTGCAGCACGACAGTCTACAGAGTGCAAAAGACATCAAAAACCTTCTCCAGAAGCATCACGCTCCGAGGAAACTACAAGAGAGCCTCTCTGTCTCTCTCTCTTATCTCTTCACTAAACCTCTGTCTTCGTTGTTGTTTTTTCGCCTGAGGGACAGTCCGATCCGGCTGGCCTGTCCCAATTACTTCTCCTATTAGCCGGAGACATCGAGAGTAACCCAGGACCAAGGATCTGGCTGTGCACTACGTGCAAGAGAAAGGCGAATACTAACTGCATCCAGTGCTCCTACTGCTCAGAGTGGGTCCACACTAAATCGACATGCAGTGGCCTCTCCTCACTCAAAGAATACATCCAAGTCGAATACCGCTGCCCGTCATGCATAACATCAACGACTCCGCTGACGACCACGAACACCAGGCAAACTTTCTCCTCTGACCCAACGTCCAACAGCAGGAACCTCAAGATTTTGCAATACAACTGCAATGGCTTCTCTGGCAAAACGACGGAGCTCCATGAACTCGTCACTCGTCTGAAAGTCGATCTATTTCTCATCCAAGAAACTAAGCTAACGAACCGTTCCAAATGTCCAAAAATTCCTGGATACACTATCGTTAGAAAAGACCGTGAGAAGAACTCCGGAAGCCGTCTCATTACCGGAATCAGCGAGTCGCTGACCTACACTGTAATGCTCTCTCCGACCGACACACATTTGGAATCTCTCACCGTCCGCATATTCGATGCCGATGGGAAGTCGCTCGATGTTACCAACATATACATACCACCGACGAGCTCTTGCACCACTGGTTACACGCCCGACCTCACTGCGTTCTTACACAATCGCGAGAAATCCATCATTCTCAGGGGTTAAATGGAGCCGCCCAATTTGGGTTTACATGTATCCGCCGCTCAAAGTTTGGAGGAAAAAGAAGAGGGGATGAAGGAAAAGGGTAAGAAAAGAGAGGGAGTTTTTTTTCAATAAGGTGCGTACATGTATGCGCCGACGGGAGCGATCCGGTCACTATTTAACCCCTGATCATACTCGGTGATCTTAACGCTCATGATGCCGCATGGTTCTCCAAATCTTCAGACAGCAGAGGCTCTCACATCGCAGAAACGATTGATGCTTCAGAACACGCCGCAGTAAACCGTGACACGCCTACCAGAGTACCAGTCAACGGAAGACCATCTTCCCCAGACATCTCCATTTGTTCGCCTGACTTACTTTCTCAAGTCTCATGGAAAACTATACCATCTGGAAGCTCCGACCTTCTACCCATCGTAATCGTCCTTTAGGGTTCCAACTACATCCGTACGCACAGGAAAATCTCCTTCACCAACTTCGGAAAAGCGAACTGGAAAATCTTTGAACAGCTCGTCGAAGAAAAGTTATCCACGACACCTCTTCCCGACCTCCCCGCTGCCCAAGCTGAGCCCTTCTTCTGGAAGACCCTGTTATCTGCAGGCGCCAGCTCAATCCCACGCGGTCGCATCAAGAATAGAAACGTTGCCTTAACACCAGAAATCCGAGATTGGATGACCAAACGAGACGCTTTACGAGAATCAAACCCATCAAGCCAAGAAATCAGCACCCTCAACATGAACATCAGACGAGCCACGGACAGAAACAAAAGGGACATCTGGAGAAACTTCATGGAGACCTTTGATCCCAAACTAGACAGCAAGAAACTGTGGAAAACGATCAAGATGCTGAATGATAAAGGACGTCCCCCACCAAACTGCGCCATCGACTTCGGGAAAGGACCCTTCACACCCTCCTTCGAAATCGCGAACCAGTTCAACAAACGCTTCACACGCTCAGTCGCCTACAGAACAAAAAATAAAAGTCGGAAAACCATGAAGAAAGTTCACAACATCCACGCGAAAGATTTTGTCGAGTACTCAGAGGCCCCAGTGAAATCAGCTATTCAGAAGACAAAGAAATCAACAGCCCTCGGACCGGACGGACTCGCTCCAATACTCTTTCATTATCTCGGGAACAGAGGTATAGCCGCCCTCACAAAGCTCATCAACGACTCCCTCAGCTCTGGCAGAATTCCCATGATTTGGAAATCTTCAGTCATTCTTCCACTCCTGAAAGCAGGAAAAGAGGCAACGGATGGACCAGGATACCGACCGATCTCCTTACTCTCACCGATGGCGAAAATCATAGAACGACTTCTATTGGAATAACTCAAGCCGTACGTAAGAGTAGCTGAGCACCAGCATGGATTCACTAAAGGAAGATCCACCACCTCTGCCCTCCTCACTCTTTCAAAAGACGTAGCTGCAGGTTTTAACGCGAAGAGACCAGCCAAACGTACAGTGATGGCAATCGACATGTCAAAGACCTTCGACAGCATAGACATAGATCTCTTCCTACAAACCGACGCTCCAAATTTCGCAAAGAAATGGCTGGCATCGTACCTCAGAGGACGAACGAGCCGTACATCCTTCCGTGACGTCCTCTCAAGCTCATCCCTGATCAGAAGCGGACTCCCTCAAGGCAGCGCACTCTCGCAACTTCTTTTCAATTTATATCTAAGCGATCTTCCGAACAACGATCCAAACATCAAAATCGTCTCTTATGCTGATTATATAACGCTCTGGGCGTCAGATCCAAGCATTTCCACTGCCTTGCTACACATACGATCCGGTCTCCCACACATCGAAAAGTTCATCCACGATCGTGGACTATCTATTTCTCGTGCCAAAAGCCAGCTTCTACTCTTCACACCTTACAGCAAAGAGTACAAGACTATCCTAGACGTCTCGATCGGAGGTCAGAGCGTACCAACCGTGAGTACCGCTAAAATCCTTGGAGTTACATATGACTATGTTCACATTCAGTCATCATGCGAAAGACATAGCAGGCCGAATGTCGCAACGTAACAATGTACTGAAGGCGCTAGCCGGCAGTACATGGGCAATCAAAAGTAGACACTCCGTCTCACTTACAAAGCCATTTGCTAATCCATCTACAGCTACGCAGCTCCAGCCTGAGCCAGCTTTCTCTCCGCCTCAGCTCATGCCAAAATTCAAAGAGGACAGAACAATGGCCTGCGTATCGTAACAGGAAACCATCGAATGGCCAGCGTCGACCACATACATGCTGAAGCTAAAGTTATGAGATCGAAGTCGCACCTTCATATGCTATCAGCCCAATACTTGGCAAGGACCTTGAGCCAAAGTCACTTCCATCACGGATTATTTCTCCAAGGACCCCCACCACGCAACATGAAAGCTGATCTTTACATCGCATGCAGAAGCACTGTTGAAAGAGCTCTGTCGGAAACAGCAGATAAGAACAACGGGAAAAGCGTCGCCAACCGATTCCACACAAACATGGTCTCAGAAGAAAAGGAAACCATCCAAGGTCCAGTCATACTGGACGGCCGACCACCACCGGACATGAATGAAGAAGAAGTGGACTTCTCCAGAAACGCCCGCTGCACGCTGAGCCAACTCCGCTCAGGCTACAGCAGGTACACCAACCACTACTTACCCTGGATCGATGACTCGATACCTGACTACTGCCCAGACTGTCTCAATGGACCTCACGACGTAGCCCATCTCTTCAAATGCGCTGGACGTCCAACAAGACTCACGTTGGAAGATCTCTGGATGAAACCAAAAGAAGTAGCCTCATTTCTGAGATTATTGTGAAGGAAAGAAGAGAAGATGTACTAAAAAAAAAGAAGAGAGAGAGGGAGAGAGCGGCTCTCCATAGCCGACTCTCTTCGACGCGAGACGTTTGCCGGCAACAACAACAACATCATAAGTATAATTTATAAGCTCGAATGTTGCACCCGCAGAGCGGGTAAGAAACACTCTTCTCAGGGGTTCAGTTCTCTTCAACAAATATATAGTCTACCTCTGCTTCCACCCTTAAACTTTCCGTGGTGGCATTTTGTACTCCGTTTGAGACCAGCACATAAAAGTTGAAACCTTTCTGAGAAAGGTACACACAGAACATAGAACCAGTGAAGCTTTATAGAAGGCCTAAAGCTATTCTATTTAGGCGAAGCATCAAATTATGTACCTCATGTTTAGGGGTTGAATAGTTTTGAATAGCATTTAAAAAACTTTCTAGAGAAATTTCTCGAGAATGAAGGTTTGAAAGACTTTGATAAATATTGCAGCCCAAAACGCGTCTCTGAAGACGGAGCTAAAGGATTTATGCAGTATCAAGAGCACCTTGGAGATGGAGAAGAAGGCTCTTGAGTTGGAGAAGATGGACAATGCCGTTAGATTCATATCCTCAGGCTATTTACGAGATATAGTCTTGCCGGAGCTTTTGGTATTAGGTCATAGTAACAATCAGAAATCAATAAATTTGGGGAAAAGTCCGGTTTTTTCTAGTATGAATGAATTTGTCGTCATAAGCAATTCACACATGAATCTTCAATATAGTTTCATTAAATTTGTTTTCTTAGGAGTATAGTAGTATTTTGGATCGTTCCAACTTCTTCCATTTAGTTGTACAAATTTCGGAGTTTCATTCATAGGGCATTGGTTCATTACATCGAGATATACATAATTGTGAATGATATATTAATTTTAAAAGGATAACTGGAGTTATCAATGATAGTAGTGATTATATTTATATTGTGTTCAAGATCATTCTTTGCATTATCTGTGGTTCAAATAAGTGTTATATTGAAGATGAAATTGGAGCGAGCTGAGATGGAAGAAAAGATGTACTCAGAAAGCAAGAAATGGTTCATGGAGGAAGTCATCGAGAAGGACAACAAAATCGCGCAAATTCGCATTGAAATGGTTATCAATGAAGTATACAGGAACATAATTGGTGTACTTTGGTCGTGTGGAGGACAGGGTTACTGTAGGGTTACTGTAGAATAAAGAACGACCAAAGCGAAAACATGGGCAGCTAGAAACTGATTTTCAACAACAAATAATTAGCAATGGCAAAGCGGTAAAATATCATTTAGGAATGTGATTTATTAAGAAATGCGTCCACATTCTCTTGTTGTTGTTGTTGTTGTCTTGCCCATAGGTCCTGTCGAGGGGAGTCCTTTTGGGATAGGTTGGTGGTAAGGATCCTTTTGAGTCCGGAGAGATTTTCTCCGTCTACACTCGCACTGCAGTCGGCAATCCTCTTGGCGAGACCCATTCGTTAACCGGAGAAGGGCAAGAGGTTATTTTACTGGCGCCTCGACTCGCCATTGAAAAGTATAGCGGAGTATCGGCTGATGTTTTGTCCGGTGGCATGCCCAGGCCGGTCCGGCATCGCCCTCCTTTGACGAGCTATACTACCCAGTTTCGGTCCGCGGCGGAATTTCTCCCGCTACCTCCCAGCACGAATTCTTCGTAGGGAGGCGTCCCTCTATCCGCCACCTGAGGTCGCGCTCGATTCTGGACTGGATAATCCGGCTCCATCCGTGACAGGCTCTTAAGGCTGTAGAGTCACGAATGGCCACTGTTGCCAGTGTGTTTCGAGAGTGTACTTTGGTCGTGTGAAGGACAGGGTTACTGTAGGGTTACTGTGGAATAAAGAACGACCAAAGCGAAAACATGGGCAGCTAGAAACTGATTTTCAACAACAAATAATTAGCAATGGCAAAGCAGTAAAATATCATTTAGGAATGTGATTTAGTAAGAAATGCGTCCAAATTCTCTTTGACAGAAAGTGGAGACTGAAAACGAAAATTCTAGATAATTTTAGTTTAATAACTGTAATCATTGATGAGAAATTGAGAAAAAAGTTATGGATCGGAACAAATGAATGGTAATTTATGAATGTAATAAAAAATCAATAACGGTTTTCTTGATTAAAAAACTGTTCCATAAATGAATTGTCGATTGAAGAATAACAAATTATTTGTAAGAATTGCAGAGTGTGAAGCTGATGGAATGGACGAACGAAAAGATGAGACTATCGGATGAGAAAAACAGAGCAGAGGCCGTTGTCGAGGATTACAAAATAGAAGTTGCACATTTTCCCCCTATTTCTATGAATTGAAACAAAGGATGAACCAAAAAAGTTCGCAGCAACTTTTCGTGTGATGCATTATATAAGCTTTGAAATTTACTTTTTGTTGGAGATGCTAGAATTCGTTTAAAAGGTGAATGAGAGAGTAAAGGGGACAACTCAGTGAAATTGACGTAAAGACTATTTAGCAGTAACTTGAGGAAGAGAGCAATCAAAGCATGAGGATTGAGGATAAAGACTGGAGAATATTTTGACCTTATGAATACTAATTTTAAATGACACTATTGTAAATATGACAGTATCAACCTGGACTCTTTCAATTGGAAAATGTTAGTTATCGCGAGAGAAAAGGAATTACATAGAGTTTGTCCTTGCTGAAAATTCGACCCTCGACTTTGCAGTTGGACGCTGTAAAGAAAAATGTGGATCGTCTCACGGCCAGACTCGCTACAATAACCGACGAGCACGAAGATGCCATCCAGGTATACGGTATTGCAGTATTCTGTCAAAGTTTTGAAGTACTATTTTTTGGTGTGGAAGAAAGAGTACGTCAAGTTGTAAAAATGAAATTTTAGTTCAAGTTATTGTTACAGTAACAAAAGTTTCGAAATTCAAACATTTTCCGAGAGTACCAGAAAATTGTATAACTGCGAACAGCCTTCTGAAAATTGAAAGAGGGTTTTTACTTGAGCTGGATGACATTTGCAATGGCATGAAAACTTTCAGGAATTACAAGCGGAGCTTGCTGCAAAAGACTCAGCCATTGAAATTTATAAGGAGAACGTACAGAAAGTCAGTTTACATGAATTTTTGTGATATTTTTGTTTTTTCTATAAATTCTATTTTAAAATTAACTTTATGTGTGTGAAATGATTTAATGGTTACTGTAGGCGGACCAGGCTGCCCAGGAGTATTACGGTATGCTGCAAGAGACCGATTCACTTCTTAAAGAAGCCAAGCAGGCAGTCATCGAAGCAAAGGTTCTCTCTTATTCATCCATACAATTAAACATCATTCATCCATTCAAACATCACTGAGGTTTCAGCATTCTCTGAACAAAAGTTTATTACGAACTAAAAATCATCTAAGTTCATAAGAAATTAAATTTTGAGTCCAGCACTGTCTAAAGCTCAATGGAAAATGTCCAGAACGGTTTTGGATATTTTTAAAAAATTCTGAAAAGTTAAATTTTTTTGTAAAGTTTTTTTTTCTAGGAAGAAGGTGAAGAAGAGAAGCAAGCGATGGCAGAGAAAGTGAAGGAATCGGAGAAAGAAGTCGAGGGACTGAAGGACGAACTCGACAAGGCCAATCAACTCATCAAGAACAAACATAATTGTAAGTTTACCGGGCATTCCTTTCTATTTGCTGTCTAATGTTTTAGTTTATTCCATAAAAAAACTTGATATGAAAGCAAACATTATTTCAGAAGTTTTTTTCAAGACAAGAGAGAAATGAGATCGCCATGGTTTAGTCATTTTACGTTTTTAAACAGTAAAACCTCTGCGTCCACTACTAATAGACTCGTGCCCCTTTATAAAGTGAGCGCGAACTGTATGAAACATCTACAGTACACAGAACGCACTTATTCTCAGGACCTATGAATGTAACTTTTTTGAGGCGAGTTGGTTACAGTGAGTCTGTTGTCGGACGAGGCGATTGAAGAGCTTTCACCCGCAGCGGCGGCCGCGTCTCGTCTCCTCCGCACCAATGGCTCGCTCACGGCGGTCTACAGGTAGGAAGGAAAGAAAAGCCTCATTTAGGGGCCCGCGTCGGGGGCTTCACAGTGACAAGGAAAGCGAGGCAAAAAACTTGCAAGATATATTCTTCTGAGCAAGAGAAGGTTTTTGATGTCTTTGCAGTCCTGAGACTGTCATGCTGCATTGTTTTTGATGTCTTTGCAGTCCTGAGACTGTCATGCTGCATTGTTTTTGATGTCTTTGCAGTCCTGAGACTGTCATGCTGCATTGTTTTTGATGTCTTTGCAGTCCTGAGACTGTCATGCTGCATTGTTTTTGATGTCTTTGCAGTCCTGAGACTGTCATGCTGCATTGTTTTTGAAGGCGGACAGCGTTGTATTTATGTGTTCATGCAATAAGCTTTCTTATGGCTGATCGATCCAGCCTAGCATCATTTGGTTTGGGATTCGAGTGCTCTAGCGTTTTCCGACCGGAAAAAGGCAAGAGGTTAGTTTTTTGACGCCTCGACTCGCCATTGTAAAGTAGGCCTCAATGTCAAAACCAATTCCGGCCAAAGTTGGAAAAGAGTCCCTTCGAGAGGCGGACGGACTTGGACATTCATCCACTACTTATCATTCAAGCCCTATTCAGCAGGACTTTTGGTTTAAACATTTCAAAAGTACCTCAAAGTGCCTTTGTTTTCTTTGCAGAGAATACGCACGAATGGCCGGGCAGCTAGAAGAGGAAAAGCAGAAAACTCTGAACGCAGAGAAACAACTCGAAGAAATTTACGCTGAAATATCTGGTGAGATTATACTTAAAAGGCTGATTTCATTTTCATAGCCAAAACTAAAACCCATTATGAGTGAATTTATGTCATGAACTTTTTCTTTCCCTCTATCAGCAAGTTTAAGAAGTCAATGAAGAATTTGTGTTGAGTTAAACGCATTGGATTGAGAATCCAGTAGACGATACACTTTGATCTGTCACTTTGATCGTTCGAAGTCTCATCCTTATTAACAACGCATTATCAGCAAGTTAGTAGATACTGTATCCCTGACTACCGTATCTTCTGCAGAGCTGACTATTCTTATCTGCAGAAAGAGCTCCCCAGCTGATGTATCAAAAAGAGCGGTTGGAAGATTTGACAGAAGAGAGGGATAGACTTCTTGAGCAGCTAGGATTGGCTGATAGACAGAGACAGGATCTGGTGAGTTGACAAAGATTGGAGGATATAAGGGGGGAGTGTTCAAGGCAGCCCAGGTCTATATTCGTTTGTAATTCAAGGTATCATGAGGGGGAAGGGGTTTTAGGGTAGAGAGAACTTCTTTCAGGAGCTGTCAGATTTATCCTGCTGCCATTCTAACCTCTGAAAAAATTAAAAAAGGCCTGGGTAGAAGACTTCTTGACTGGTTCATAGGAAAACGTTATTTGAGAATGGTGGAAACTCAGAGTGACTTAGTCATTCAGAAAATACTTGAAGTCAACTGGTTCAACCAGTTAGTTAATTGGTTTAACCAGTTGGTCGATACAATATGTTGAAGATACAAGGTACATATGTACTTGAAGTGTGGCATTTTCGCAGCTGATGATTTATTTCAAGATGGAAGAGCGCAATTCAGCCGCGCGAGAGCTTGCGTTCACGAAGAGTGAGTTGGAGAGGTACCAGAGAGACGTCAATCACAATCAAAATCAGGTACGAGTAAAAGTAAAGTCATATCTTAGATGTCGAGATTTTTCTATATGTTTATGAGGTCCGATTAATAATTTTCATTCAGTATTGATAATTGAATATGGCACTTGCTTTTGTTGTTGTTGTTGCCGGCAAACGTCTCGCGTCGAAGAGAGTTGGCTATGGAGGGCCGCTCTCTCCCTCTCTCTCTCCTCTCTTTTTTATTTTTTTTTTATTTTTTAAATACATCTCTTCTTCTTTCCTTCACAATAGTCTCAGAAATGAGGCTACTTCTTTTGGTTTCATCCAGAGATCTTCCAACGTGAGTCTTGTTGGACGTCTAGCGCATTTGAAGAGATGGGCCACGTCGTGAGGTCCATTGAGACAGTCTGGGCAGTAGTCAGGTATCGAGTCATCGATCCGGTGTAAGTAGTGGTTGGTGTACCTGCTGTAGCCTGAGCGAAGTTGGCTCAGCGTGCAGCGGGCGTTTCTCGAGAGGTCCACTTCTTCTTCATTTATGTCCGGTGGTGGTCGGCCGCCCAGTATGACTGGACCTTGGATGGTTTCCTTTTCTTCCGAGACCATGTTTGTGTGGACTCGGTTGGCGACGTTTTTCCCGTTGTTCTTCTCTGCTGTTTCCGACAGGGCTCTTTCAACAGTGCTTCTGCATGCGATGTAAAGATCAGCTTTCATGTTGCGTGGTGGGGGTCCTTGGAGAAATAATCCGTGATGGAAGTGAGTTTGGCTCAAGGTCCTTGCCAAGTATTGGGCTGATAGCATGTGAAGGTGCGATTTCGATCTCATAACTTTAGCTTCAGCATGTATGTGGTCGACGCTGGCCATTTGATGGTTTCCTGTTACGATACGCAGGCCATTGTTCTGTCCTCTTTGAATTTTGGTATGTGCTGAGGAGGAGAGAAAGCTGGCCCAGGCTGGAGCTGCGTAGCTGTATATGGATTGGCAAATGGCTTTGTACGTGAGACGGAGTGTCTCCTTTTGGTTGCCCCATGTACTGCCGGCTAGCGCCTTCAGTACATTGTTACGTTGCGACATTCGGCCTGCTATGTCTTTCGCATGATGACTGAATGTGAACATAGAATCATATGTAACTCCAAGGATTTTGGCGGTATTCACGGTGGGTACGCTCTGACCTCCGATCGAGACATCTAGGATAGTCTTGTACTCTTTGCTGTAAGGTGTGAAGAGTAGAAGCTGGCTTTTGGCAGGAGAAATAGATAGTCCACGATCGTGGATGAACTTTTCGATGTGTGGGAGACCGGATCGTATGTGTAGCGAGGCAGTGGAAATGCTCGGATCTGACGCCCATAGCGTTATATCATCAGCATAAGAGACGATTTTGATGTTTGGATCGTTGTTCGGAAGATCGCTTAGATATAAATTGAAAAGAAGCGGTGAGAGTGCGCTGCCTTGAGGGACTCCGCTTCTGATCAGGGATGAGCTTGAGAGGACGTCGCGAAAGGATGTACGGCTCGTTCGTCCTCTGAGGTACGATGCTAGCCATTTCTTCGCGAAGTTTGGGGCGTCGGTTTGTAGGACGAGATCTATGAGTACCGCTATGTCTATGCTGTCGAAGGCCTTTGACATGTCGATTGCCAACATCACTGTACGTTTAGCTGGTCTCTTCGCGTTAAAGCCTGCAGCTACGTCTTTTGAAAGAGTGAGGAGGGCAGAGGTGGTGGATCTTCCTGTGGTGAATCCATGCTGGTGCTCAGCTACTCTTACGTACGGCTTGAGTTCTTCCAACAGAAGTCGTTCTATGATTTTCGCCATCGGTGAGAGTAAGGAGATCGGTCGGTATCCTGGTCCATCCGTTGCCTCTTTCCCTGCTTTCAGGAGTGGGAGAGTGGCTGAAGATTTCCAAATCATGGGAATTCTGCCAGAGCTGAGGGAGTCGTTGATGAGCTTTGTGAGGGCGGCTATACCTCTGTTCCCGAGATAATGGAGGAGTATTGGAGCGAGTCCGTCCGGTCCGAGGGCTGTTGATTTCTTTGTCTTCTTAATAGCTGATTTCACTGCGGCCTCTGAGTACTCGACAAATCTTTAGCGTGTATGTTGTGAACTTTCTTCATGGTTTTCCGATTTTCCTTTTTTGTTTTGTAGTCGACTGGGCGTGTGAAGCGTTTGTTGAACTGGTTCGCGATTTCGAAGGAGGATGTGAGGGGTCCTTTCCCGAAGTCGATGGCGCAGTTTGGTGGGGGACGTCACTTGCTAGAAGACTACTCTGTTGTTGCTAGAAGACTACTCTGTTGTTCTTGCGCTCATGCAAGGTTCTAAGATTAGAAGGAAAAAAGAACATTTCAAGTTGCCAACAAAAGTTGATAGATTGATGGTAGTTTTATAATATAACTAATGTTTCGAATTGCTTCTCAGATATCTCATCTGATGTTTGTCTTGGAGAAAGAGCGTAAAACAAGAAAAGGAGGCGGAGATGGCAGAGCGACACCCACCGCGGATTCTGATGAAGAAGACGCTGCTCTTTTCGGAAACATCCGTCAACTACTGGTAGAAAGAAAGAGGGAGAGAAGAAGAGAAGGGAGAGACAGAGAGGAATAAACATAGTTTTTAGAGTGAGAGAAAGAATTAGATAAGAGAAAAAACTAGAAGACAGTACTAGAATACTATGTTAGAATGACCCCCTCCTCTTTACTCAAAGATGAATCAAGGAAGATAGCTTGTAATACAAAACCAAAAAAAAGGTAAAAGGGTAATTTTTCAAGTCCCGAAACGCGCAACTCGAGAGTGAACTTGCCTCGGAGAAGGCGAAGGCAGCGACAGCCTTTCACGCAGCGCATCATCACGAGTTCGTTCTTCAATCCTCTTACAGACAACTATCGCATATATTAGCGATGTTCACTGGATACTTTAGAACGCACTTACTTGCTAATAAGTTGCCAGCATTGGTCAAGCTTGGAGAAATTGTAAAATCAATTTTGTTTCCGAATTTTTCTTGAAATCAGTTTACGTTTGAGAATTTCTTGAGGAATTCTGAGGGTCGAGTTTCTTCACCAAAAGAAATGCAAGTTTTCTGAAATAGTTCAACAAGGTCACATTTATACACATGTATACATCACATGTGTATGAATTTTCGAAAATATTGAAGTTTCAAACTTTTCTTGTTGTTTAAAACTGTTATGTATTCCAGGGTGGAACAGCTGAAGGCAGAGCTAGAAGTGACGAAGAAAGACCTCCAGTGTATGGAAGACATGAGTAATAAGTTGAAGACTGTGCTCAACAAGGTTCGTGTATTTTTATTGGACGGTTGATCTAAAGTAGGTTTCTATAAATTACGGGGACTTTGGACTTGTCTTCGGAGTTCATTCCAAGAGTAGATCATTCCAAGAGTGCTAGAACTGATATGAACGCTTAAGATTGTAGGTAGAAGAGCAGAGGGACTCATACAGGCGGCTGATGGAAGAGGGACGTCTCGAGGGAGATGCCGTCTTTGCAAACCGGAAGGTTTGTGAGGACTTGGATTGTTAGTCAAGGTCACATAGGGGTTGAATGGAGCCGCCCAATTTGGGTTTACATGTATCCACCGCTCAAAGTTTAGAGGAAAAAAGAAGAGGGAATGAAAAAAAGGGTAAGAAAAGAGAGGGAGTTTTTTTTCAATAGTGTGTGTACATGTATTCGCCGACGGGACCGATCCGGTCACTATTTAACCCCTGGTTAGTCCACCTTGAACCGCGGGTTCAATGGCTGGAAAATTTTTTGCTACAAATTTTTTATAGAATTCATTAAGACCTTCAGCAGCACGACCCCTAAAAAGTCTTCAATGAGCATCAAAACCCTGGAAGACCCCTCAGATTTCTATTTTAAAAATTTAGACCCTTTTGAGTTTGACCCCAGCAAACGTATTCTTTCAGGTGGAGCAGTTGAAAGTCTCATTAGCAGCAGCTGAGTCGGAAGTGAGTAGACTGAAAGAGCACCTCAACATCAACAGGGAAGAGAAGGATCGGATAACGAGGTTGGAGAGAATCGGGCACTTATATAAGTTACTTTCTACGAGTTAAAGCGCATTTTGTGTTTTCTCCCGTCATCACGTTTTTCAAATCTCAGTGAGTCTGCAAAAGTGCCCCATCTTCTTTTTACGCTAAGTATTTGGGCTAAGAAAAAAAAATTCTGTAGAAATACGTAATTGGAGAGAATTGAGAAGAGAAAACGTCTTCCCTTGTAGTTTGGAAGGATAGACTTGTTGTTGTTGTTGTTGTCGGCAAGCATCCCGCATCGAAGACTTGGTTATGAACACTCTCTATAATGAGAGAAGTTCTCGTGTTCTTCGGACAAGATGCGTCCGGAGAAGGGTTTGGATGTCCTTTGCAGTCCTGAGACTGTCATGCTGCACTTTGTGAAGGCGGACATCCCAGTACCCACGGGAAGCACCAACATTGTTGCATATGCGGACGACATCTCAATAATGTCATCGAGTGCAAAGATCAACGAATGCGAGGACAAAATGAATGAGTACCTCCCCAGACTAGTTAATGAACTGGACAACCTAAAGATGCAGATCTCCAAAGAAAAATCTTCGGTGACCCTCTTCACAACATGCACTGCGGAATGCAACAAAAAACCTGAAATCAAACTCAGTGGCGATCTTCTCCCAATCACCAAAACACCAAAGATCTTGGGTGTGGTTTTGGACCAATTAGGAACCTTCCGACACCACGCAGAGGCCATCAGAACGAAGGCATCCAAACGCCTCAACATCATCAGAGCATTAGCAGGCAGAAGATGGGGTCAGAGTCCCACAACACTCATCGCGACATATAAAGCAACGACGAGATCGATCATTAACTACGCAGCACCCGTATACACTCCACCACTAGCAAACACCCACTGGACACGACTACAGGCCTGCCAAAACAAAGCAATCAGGGCAGCCACGGGAAACCTTCAAATGGCCGGAACACAGCACCTCGCTCTCGAATCCAAACTCCTACCAGTAAAGGAGCACAATGAGCTGCTGACCAGCCAATACCTAGCCAAGGCCAGAATGCAAGAGGATCACCCATCCCATAACCTCACCCTCCGACAACGACCACCAAGAGCCATCCGCAGACACGTGATGAACATGGACCTCAGTCTGGGGGATAGTGACTGTAAAACAACTCTTAGAAATCTGCACACAGAAGCCGTTAGAAAATTTCTTAGAAACTGTGAACCAAACACAGTCCTAGGATTCAAACCACCCATGGTCCATAAGTCTACTAGGTTACTTGACAGGGAACAACAGGTTACCCTATCGCAGCTTAGAAGTGGTTACTCTAGCACGTTAAATAGTTACCTTCATAGGATTGGTGCCACTGATTCTCCTCTCTGTCCTTCATGTAGAGAGGTAGATGATCATACTAGTGTACACTTTTTTAACAGGTTGGATTGTTGAATAATATGGATGGAAGGATGGAATCAGATATTAAAAAAAAAAAAGTGAGTGAGAGAGAGAAAGAGAGAAGTGAGTGAGTGTGACTGTGTGCTTGAGCTTTCACCGAGAGCTCGTGGACCTCCCTTTCAACGTCAAAGGAATCGCATGGGCAACAATCATCATCAAGGCGGACATCGTTGTAGCAACCTGTTCATGCTATAGGCTTTGTGAGTGGGTGGTCAAGCCGGTCTAGCATCGTTTTGGGTGGGAGTAGAGACGTCTCGCCTGCCGTTGACCGGAGATAGGCAAGAGGCTATTTGACTGGCGCCTCGACTCGCCATTGAAAAGTATAGAGGAGTATCGGCTGATGTTTTGTCCGGTGGCATGCCCAGGCCGGTCCGGCATCGCCCTCCTTTGACGAGCTATACTACCCAGTTTTTGTCAAAGGATAGACTAGAGCAATGTTCTGTGGTGTATAGTATAGGAAAGGGTATTTATTGTTGAATATTTAAAGTATTAGTTTTATTGATCATTATGATGATGATAATAATTATTTTATCATTATTATGGTCTTTATCCTCGGCAGAGTGTACGAGGAGAGGCTAGAGCAGCAGCAAAGCAGCTCGGCCGAGCTGCGTCGGACGACCGCCCGACTGGAGAGTGACCTGGAGATGCAGAAGAATGCCGCCAGCTCGACACTCAGGGTTTGCCCCTTTTGAGAAAGGTTTTCGTATCTAGGAATGCAGAAAATGTTCAGGGGTTGGAAGGGGCTTTTAAAAGTAAAAAAAAAAAAGCGGAGTTAAAGTGACATCTCTGTTGTTCTTCAAATTACTATTTTAAAAGGGTTAGTTACAATTTAAGCGGTGAAGAGACCGTCTTTTGTCGGATCTTTGTCTGAAGCTTAGGCGCTTCTGTTCAAAGCGCATGAAAACACCTTCTTTTCAAGTAAAACTAATGTGCGTTGACAATGTTATTTTCAGGAAATATTTCCGGTTCAGCGACTTTATATTTTTGGGATTAAAGTCTTTAGGAAAGGTTGCTTTCTGTTATTTATTCGGTAAAATCAAAGATCTAAAGAATTGAAACGTTTTAGGAATTAGAGAAAGCTCTTCGAGAGGTGGATCGTCTCAGGGACTTAGAACAGAAGACCCGGGAGGGCGCGACCAAGAAGGATGTCAAAGTATGTCATCAAGTTTTAGATTTCACCGGATTCTCCACTCTAAAACATTTTTCGACATATATGAAAAAGACAATCGCACTCATCATTACAACTCATACAATTTTGATTTAAAGGTTGATAGATCGAAAAATGGAGAGGTAAGTAGAAAGATGAAATTTTGGGGGGTTTAGGTGGTATATGATCGCTCAGCTTATAGGCTGTAATCCTAATGAGCATTTCTCGTATCGTTGAAGGGTGAAATGATCTATAAAAAGTCAGAGAATGAAAAAATAGAGCATAGGACTCAAATTTAGAAAGACATTGGGGGAGGCCTTTGCAGAGGTTAGCTACCTGCGAATGTCGAAGAAGTTCATAACAACCGCTTTTCCGAGCGGTAGCTTAGAACGATGAAGAACTGAGAAATTCTAAAAATTGAGCAACCTAACATTTTACTTGACCGAAAATACTTGCTCGCTTTTTCTATTCAAGGTTCTTGGTGTTTTTTTCTTTTTCAATTTGTGACAGAGCAGGTGAACTTTTGTTCCGAACATAGAAGTTGAATAGAAGTTTTTTTAAAAATAAACTATTCCGATATACTCGAGAGAAAAAATTTTGTTAAAAATTTTCAAATAAAAGTAGTTGTTTTTTCAAGAACTCCGAGCTAACTGAGAAGCTTCTCGACGTGCAAGAGGAAATTTCGCGCATGAAGTCAGTGTCTTTTCTCGTAGGCAACCTATTTTTCATGACTTGGGTCAATGACAAATATTTATGAGGGTCTCCAATTTTGAACAGGGTGTTTCTTAGCAGCCGCATAACTTTTTTAGAGCGCATAGCTTCTTGAAAATTTCAGAGTTCAATGTGTAATTTTCCAATGACTTGGAATTTCCCTACGAAAAATCCGAGAAAAAAATTTATCCAAGCGCATAGATTTCAATGCTTTTCTGGGTTTTTGGAAAGTGCATAGATTTTTTTTACCCGCAGTGCGGGTCAGAGAAACACCCCTATTTTGAGGATACTTACCAGTGTTCTTATCATTCAAAATTTAAATTAACATAACTTAATAGCAAAAACTGTTTTTGCTCAAGAGACTCATTCAGTCTATAACTATTAGTGTAAATATTGTAGATTGATGAACCGCAATCTGACGGAAGAGCTGGCTAGCGCGCGGAATCGAGAGACGCGGATGAGTCTGGAGGTGGAGGCGGCACGCAGCTCCAGCTACACCAATGAACGATTGGTAGGCCAGCTCTTTTTTTGAAGTTTGAAGTTTTCATTACGCAAGTGTTTCAGAACATCTTTTAAGTTGAAATAATTGACAGAGAAGAAAGGAGATTTGTGGGAATCTAATGGTACTTCTCCGGAAAAATTCGGGGACTGAAATGAACAGTGAAGAAGAAGTTAATCGCCGCTCAGGAGGACGAAAATAAGGTAGAATGAAAATAAGGTAGAATGAAAATAAGGTAGAATGAAAAAAACGGTCGTCTTAGAGTTCAAAATTTTTTCACCAAGTCTTTATTTTTCTATCATTTGAACGTTTTTGTTTCTCACTTGCGAGATTTCTTCATCTCTGTCGTTCTTTTTTCTATCATTTCATTTCTGTTATTGTCTTTATCTCTATACTTCTTACTCTCCATTTTATAGATATTTTTTTGATCTCAACTAAAATTGGAACAATAACCAATAGCCCGGTTGACATGAAAGTTTGTCGCAGTGTTTTGTCTGTGTGAATGAATTCCATTATCCGTTGTGTCAGATGGCGTCTCTGAGAGATATGGAACTGCGGATGTCTCGTTTCGAGTCCAACAAAACTTCGATACACGAGAGCCGAGTATGTTACACAACTTATTTGATGTTTTAAACAAGAAAATTAAAATTTTTATAGATAGTTTTCGAGGCGTTTCTAGGCATGCTTGCGTGAACTCTAGAAAATGTTGTGCTTAGGACCGGAACCAAATCCAAGTTGTTTTTTCAGTGGTTGATCTATTTACTGAGCTTTCAACAAACAAAATCCTTTGAACTTGTAGTGCACTCGGATTTTTTTCTGAGAACATAAAATTGTTGTTTTTTTCTCTCTCTAAAATGGCAGGCTTCCAGGCAATACAAATTTCTTTTTTTCTCTCTGAATGATGTGATTTACCATGGTAGTTTTGGCCTATGAAATTATAAAAACAAAATTTTCAAAGTGTGACAGAAATGCACCAACAGAGTTCATGCATGACCTTACCAGTTGCCATATGCTTAAGAAGGTTCTGTGACAGGCGGAAGCGATTGAGATGGAACGTGACCAGTTGAAGAATGCCATGGCTGGTGTGGAGGAGAGACTTCAGAGGCAGAAGATCGACTATGACCAGCAAATGGTTCTCACTTTGAATTCGTGCTTTTCTCTACCTTAATTTATTAGCTTTTCTTATACCGTAATCCTTATAAAACTAATTTATCGGCAGTCTGATGGCTGTCTCTTCCCCTTTTAGCCTTGCTCGTCTCAGCAAGATGTATGATGAGAGATGATACTTCGTAGTCGCTCAGAGTTTCTGGGTTTTGTAATCCATGAGTTGGTCGTGGACTTAAACCAAGGGTGGAATCCATGAGTTGGTCGTGGACTTAAACCAAGGGTGGAAATTTCGGAAATGGTCAATGAGATTGCCTATTTTACTGAACATCTACCTATGGTTATGAAAACTCAGAAAGACTTCTTTCATACGTATGAAAAAGATAAATTCGAGAAAATTTCAATAGGATGTCCTTTATACATTTTAAATAATAATTCAACCAGTATTTTGGGTTTCAGCCCTGATTCTTAATTTATTCATCCGTTTTCTTTCTCTCACTATCTTCCTCTCTCTCCTCTCAATCTTTAGACCTATCTCTCTCTCTCTCTTTCTCTCTCTCTCTCTCTATCTCTTTCAATCTATGCGTAATACACGAACAAGAGAATTTCACCAGAATCGTTTGCGAATGGAGCGAGAAGAGCTGGCAGGAAAGTGGGAGCATGAAAATGTTCTGCGAAAGAGTGCGGAAAACAAAATCCAGGAGCTGAGTGTAAAGTTGGCGGCGACGCAAGCTCACTTCACGCTGGACTGCTCCGCCATTGGTGCGTTTTACGAATATTTGCGTGTGTTGTGGAGACTAGAAAGGTAGGTAGATCGGTCGATGAAAATATTAGGGCAATTCGATAGCTAAAAACTTTTTTCATTCCAAGGGCTTGACACACTGGAGAGACTACCCAGCTGGGGCCTAGAATCAAGAGAAGTGAGCGGGTCCTCACAGTATTTACTTCTTATGTTGTAGTTTCTCATTATTGAAGGTCTTCGCTGTTGTTGTTGTTGTAGCCGATAGATCTTCTATTCGGCATCGTCTTCGGTGATCGGTAGTTTTAGAAACCTTGCAGCTTCTACTGGGTCGGTCCAGAGAGACCAAGCCGTCAAACTAGTCGGCCTATCTGGACAGGAGAAAAGGTGAGTCGTTGTGTGTCCGGGTTCGTCGCAGTCCGGACATCTGTCCACGGTTGTGGAGTCAATTCTGGACATATAGCTTCGCAGAAATGGGCTATATCCAGACCGTAGCTGGGCGAGTGTTCGTCTTGTAGATCTCGGAAGATTTCTCTCTTCTCTGGAGATAGGCGGTGGTGGGTATCCTCCCAGTACCACAGGCGGTGAGTATTTGTTTTTCACCGCTCTGACTGTATCCGTGTGTATCTTCTTTATGTCTTCACGGTACGCTTCTTCTGTCTTCACTTCTTTATCTTCGTCAAGGAATGGAGTGATGCAGTTTTGGTGTTCACTGAAAAGGGATCTCGCCCTCTTCAACTGTCTGGGAGGAGGTGGCATCTTGGTTGTGTCGTGATCAATGTGGTCTCGTTTATGTAGCCGAAGGAGGAATTGCTTGCACAGCATGTCGTTGTGAGGCTTCACCGGGAGGACTTCGGATTCAATATGGAGATGATCTATCGGTGTCATCTTGACGCATCCTGTTGCCGCTCTCAGAGCAACATTTTGGGCAGCTTGAAGTTCTTTCCAATGGCTTTCGGAGAGATTCGGAGACCATATTGGCGCGGCGTAGTTAATAACTGGTCGGCCGACGACTTTGTAGGTAGTCAGCAAGAGTTCTTTTTTCTTTCCCCAGGAAGCTCCAGCAAGTGCACGTAATGCTGCATTCCGGTTTCGGAGTGTCGTCCTCGTTTTCTTCGCATGAGATCCGAAAGTGTACATCGTGTCGAATGTGACGCCTAGAATTTTGATGGAGCGGACAGTTGGAACAGTGATGTTGTCTATACGGATGTCGAGCTGCTGATTGACCTCCCTGCTATTCAGCGTGAATAGCATTGCCGCACTTTTCTCTGCTGCTAATTTCAGTCGTCTGGAGTCGAACCACTGTGCTAGTTCGTCGAGGTAGCTGTTGATTTTGTTGCATATTGGAGCGATGTCGGACCCTTTGGCAAAAATAGTGCAGTCATCGGCATATGAGACGAGTTCGATCTGTTCCGGAGGTAAAGGGATATGTGACAGGTAGTGGTTGAAGAGAGTTGGTGACAGTACACCACCTTGTGGAACTCCAGCACGGAGTTTACGTTTCTTGCTTTGGATTCCACGAAATTCGACGTAGGTTTGTCGTCCTCTCAAGTAGCCACATATCCATCTTCCTATTTTGTCTGGTAGCGATGCATTTGCAATATCTTCGATCAAGATGTTGTGGTCCACGCAGTCGAAAGCTCGGCTGAGGTCTAAGGCAACTGCTACTGTACGACTAGCCGGTTTCTTCTCGTTGAGTCCTCTGGCAATGTAGTCGTTGAACGTGTGAAGAGCAGTCGTAGTGGATCTATCTTTGGTGAACCCGTGTTGATGTTTTGCTGGAGGCATCGCTTGTTGTATGTATGGAAGAAGCAGACGTTCAAGAACTTTTGCGACTGGTGAGAGGAGGGAGACTGGACGGTAAGATGACGACATTTCTTCTGGTTTCCCTGCTTTCAGAAGAGGTATTACTTTGGCCAGTTTCCAAACAGATGGGATTTGGCTGGTTCTTAGGCTGTTGTTGTATATCGATGTCAGGAAACGGTGGGCATTGGGACCAAGATGTTTGAGGTGAATCATAGTAATTCCGTCAGGGCCAGCGGCTTTACTAGACTTGCTTCCTTTTATTGCCTTTGAGACTTCAGATTCTGAAAAAAAAAAGGCTGAGTGATCATCTTGGGTCGCCGTAGGTCTCTTCTTGCGCGTCTAGCAGATTTGGTTGGATGGACTTTGCTTGCTGGGGTGAACTGTTTATTGAAAGCGTTGGAAGCCTCTTTTCGATTGTAGACTGGGATTTCCGAAAAATTGATAGCGCGGTTGTTCTCCTTTTGAGTGGGATTTACAATAGATCGGACAGTGGTCCAAAGTCGTTTGGCTCCTTCTTGTAGATTCATCGTCTGAAGGTAGCGTTGCCATTTGTTTTTTCTGTATTCGTCAACTTTTTGCTGGATCATCTTGTTCAGTTCTCGGATTTTGGGGTCAGCGGCGTTTTCTTCGCGGAGTCTATCTCTCTCATCTGCTAGCAAGGCGGCGTCAGTAGGGAAGCCGGGGCGAATGTTTGGAATACGTCCTTTGGGCACGTAGCGGCGGTCTGCGGAGAGTATCGCTTCGCGGAATTTTCGCTCAGCTTCGAAGATATTAGAGAAGGAGTTTTCTCTAAGCTCCATTTCGCATCTGTCTCGGAAACCTTTCCAGTCAGCTTTCGAGAAATTCGTGTAGCATCTACGTTTAGTCTCTTCTCGGACGATTTGTCTCTGGAGTCGCACTACTATTGGAAGGTGGTCGCTGTTCAAGCCTGTAGAAGCCGTCCAAGTTATGTTGCAGGCTAGAGAGGAGGAAGCGAGTGTAACATCGGGTGAGCTGCTGCATGTTGGAGTAACGCGAGTTGGACTGAAGTCATTCATCACCACCAGGTCTGAGTTGTCAATTGCCGAGGCCAGTTCTACTCCACGCTGATCTTCGTCGATAAGCGCATCCCAGTCTTCATAATGTGCATTTAAGTCGCCGAGAATCAGGCAGTCTTTGAGTTGAAGTAGTCCATCCCAGTTGGGATGGTGGTTTGGCGGGCAGCTGCTGGTGGGGGGAAGGTATACGTTGACCAGTGTTACTTCCTCTTCAGCAGAGCTCGATGCTCTGACATTGATTGCCAGCGTCTCCAGGTGTTCGTCGTTTATGATGTTAGAGAGATCTGTGACACGAAAGGCCACTGACTTATGGAGTATGAACGCAAGACCTCCTCCTTTGTTACGTGTTCTGTCCGATCTGATGACGATGAAGTCGTCGTTCTTCGGGAGTTTTGTTCGATCAGTAAATTTCGTCTCCTGTATGGCTGCAGCTGCGACATCATGTTTCTGCATGTAGTTGATCACTTCTTCTATCTTTCCTCGAAGTCCATTTGCATTCCATTGTAAGATGTTGAAGGTGTTAGTGAAGGTAGTCGAATCGTTTATTGCGGCGGGGGCTCTAGTTGACACTGCTGCTGTTTCACTTGCTGTCACTGTAGTCAACGTTGATGTACTCACAGCACAGCATTTTCCAATGTAGTTCGACTTCCAGTCGTTCAAGCTGACCAGTGTTGAGCAGTCCATGTGTAGATGAAGCCAACCATTGCAGTTGGTACATCTCACCATGCCTTTAGACTTCGCCATTCTTTTTGTGCACACGGAACAGTACCAGATCTTTGGGGGACCAGGATTTAGTTCCACGCCGGCTATGATGAGTAGAATCTGGAGCAGCGACGCCGGTGAAGGCCGCTCCACGATCAAAAAAACGATGGTGATTTGATCGAAATTCCATTCGGATGGTTGCCTGTCTTTGGCCACTCGAAAGTGGGTGTTCTCCCGGCGAAGACGGACCAGGCGTGGAGAACAAGGTCTTCGCTCGAATAATTGGTCGTTCTCGAATGTTTTGATGATTGCTGGTGAGTTGTGAGTCAGACTACGTATGACTTTTTGAATAAATATAAACGCTGATCAATTGAATGAATGTCTTTACTTGAAGGGAGCAACCCGGAAAGGCTGCAGAAGGAATGCCAGCAGCTGCAGAATCACAACAAGTACCTGCAGTCGCAGCTGGACGAGCAGAAGAGAAAGGTGGAGGCCGCCGAGCTGGCCAGCAGCAAGGCCATCGAGGAAGCGTCCAGAATGGCCGGTCAGCCTCACCCCGTCCCCTCCATATTTCACGGGTACCATGATGAAGTCAAAAAAAACCTAGGATTGTCAAGTCTGGCAGTTTGTCGTGCCGGGTTCCTGGTTTGGTCCAGAGTTGTTGTTTCATTGGTTGTATGCAACTCTTTACTTTTTGAGATTGAAGTCATAGTTTTTTTTCGAATCAGGAAACCGAAGTGAACATTAATGCATAAAAAGAAATGGGGGTTTTTTGGTATGTACCAAAGGAAACGATTTTGATTCTGTTGCAGGACTAAGTGGCAACTTGGAAAGCTCTCTAGTAGAGCAAAATTCTATCTTTGAAATTGAGAAGACCAAGTTGCAAAGCTTCTTGGCGGCAGCAGAGTCGAAAGCTACGGTAAGTCATTCGATGAATAAAAGAGTCAGAGTTATTGACCGACCTGTGATTTTTATCAATTTACAAGAGGTTTGTGAACTCCTAGTGATCTATTATTATCAAATAATCAAAATATGTTTTTATTAAAAAATGATCAAAGGGAGCTAATTATAAAATAATGTTTTTCTCTCGTGAAAGCCAGTTTTTGTAGGAGAATGAAGAGCTGATAAGTAAGCTGCGCGAGGATTATGCACGATTGGAAGCTTCCCGAGTGGAACTCGAGCATGAGCTTCAGTCAGCTCGTCTCGAAGGGGCTCAGAAGGTCGGTTCAATCCTGAGACGCGGCTGTTTTCAGAAGAATAGAATATTTGATAGCTGGTCTAGTAGATTTATTTATTGTATAATAGAATGTAAATTTGAAAATTAACATTGAGTTTTTTTTATGTAATTGTTTGTTTTCAAACATTGTTTATGTTCGAATTGTGTCTTAAGGCGGCTGTGATGGAGAGCGCCTTGAGAGATGCGCAAAGCACGGCAATCCAAGCGGCCAAAGAAAAGCGCGAAGCCTTGGATAGGGCCAGCGAATGTGAAATCGCCGTCCGACAAGTTAGTATCGCAGACTTTTTGAAGAGGTTGGTTGTAGGATTGAACTAGATCATAAAAATACTACTACTTTATGATTGTGGATGGAGTAGATGTGGATGGACATAAGAAGCTTGGGGAAGTTGATTTTACCGCAAAATAAAACTCACGAAAACAAGATAGCAGACCTCTTCTTCGACGGGACAAATTTTTTTTTAGAAAATGAATATATTGCAATAGCGTCTCATTCTCAGCTGGAAGAGCAAACTGCGAAGATGAGAGAAGAATTCGCGATTGTGCAAGAGGAGAAAGAACGAGCCTTGGAGGTCCTCCTAGTCAAGGAGAACGAAGTCAACGTCAATCTTGCCGCCTACAAAGTGTGTCAATCAATTTTGAATAGACCGTGTTTTAAGGGGCCTCTGCTTATGAGACTGCTTTTGCCAAGCGTACCTTTTTCTAAGCTGTTTTTCGGAATATGGCTGTGCTCAACAGTGTTCTATCTGTTAACTAGACCATATTGTAAAGGAGCCTTTTTGATTTTGCCACTTTCTTGAGAACTTTTTGTTTACTTAACTTGCATTTCTAATTCTATAAAATTGAAAAGAACAAAAGGTTTTCTCATTTAAGAAAGCATCGCAGCAGGCGACAGAGCTGACGGTTGCTATGCAGAACAAAGTGAAAGAATTGGAGGATGAAATGGCGACAAAGAGCGCGCAACTCACAAAAGAGACCCAGATGAAGGAAGAGCTAATTGAAAAAGTGCAACAGGTTTCTTGGTTTACGCCAGAGATAACCAGGGTGTGAATTGGGAAGGTTAATAGGAAAAGACAAACTTATTCTGGCACCACGCCAGAATATCCATTCCTAGCTAGCTTGTATTCGCCTTTTGAACTTTTTGTGGTTTCTACAAAGTGTGGTTCTTACATTCTTTTCGAAGTTTTTGTCTTACACAAATTTTCACAATTTCAAATCGATAATAAGTGTTATCAATATGCAGATAAGATAATGATTTCAGCTAACCTCAAGTGGAGTGCAGCGTATCTCTGAGAAAGGAGACACCGAAGAAGAAAATCCTGACTTCTCTGCGGCAAATCTGAGTGCTCTTCAGACTGTGAATCAATATCTGAGAGAGGAGCGTGACCAGGTAGATCAGAGTTCTCAGAGAGTGCTTGAAAGCAGAGAGTAAGATATTTGTCTCATGTGTGAATAGAAAAAGAAAGAGATAGAAAGGCGGTGCTATTTCGAAACTTTCAATTAATTAAATGTGCATGCATTCATCAACCTAGATTATTGGTCTCTTAATTTTCCCATCGCTTTCTTGTACAGAGTGACATTGTAGTACAATAAGTATCTGTTGGGACGTCAAGTGAAATGAATTCCTAGCGCCCGCCAAGGAATTGGATGAGATAAAAAGAGCGAATGAGGTGGTTATGATAAAAGGGTGGCCCGCTGAGAAAATAGACAGGGAAGTCCAAATGAAAAATAGAATGCGAAGCGAAAATAATAACATTCTAATAATTGTAAAATTCACCCCCAGTGCGAGTGAGACCCAAATACTTTTATCATGCTTTCGAATGCACCACAGCTCCACGAAATTGAGAAAGAATTTATTCATTAAAAAATAGATGGGCAACTCAGCAGAAAATGAGGTCTTCTTGTGTACATTTTTGATTGTTCAACTGATAACCAGAATCTAATTCCTTAAAAAATTTAGGCTTTTCAAAGTATTCCTTTCCTCTCATAACTCAGAAGTCAGATTGAGTTTTAAGCATAAACACAAATATGGAAAACTCCCAGGCGGTGCACCGTTGCATGACAGCGGAAGTAGCGCAGAGGAGGAGCGTGATGGAGTTGAGGGAGAGAGGGCTGGAGGCAGAGGCCATGCAGCTAGAGATGAAGAGAATGCAGCAGCAGGTCAGCTGCACGTTCATCTTAGGAGTTGTGGGAGGAGAGAGAGAGAAAGACATAAGCGGAACTTGAAAGCGAGCCAAAGATTTAAAAGGGACTGTAGAAGGTGACGCAATGTTGTGAGCACGAAAGAAATGGGAACTTCATCATCCAAAAAGATGAAGGATGATGAATATTTTTTTCCTGAACTTCTATTATCATTGAACACCGTTATGTTGTTGACTGGTACTTAGATTTTTATAATAACCACAATAATGTCATTGGTCGTTTAAAAAATTTGGTTGATCAACTTTACTAATTTTAAATCATTCTCAAAAGTATTGAAGTCATTATCCATTGATTGTGCTGAGCAGGCGGAAGAGAACGCGGCAGCCCTCGCGGAGCGAGTTGTGCTACTCGACAGACTCAAGGTCATGGTTGATCTGGAGACGGAGATTCAGAAGCTGAAGGAAGACAGAGACCGCGATCAGAAGATTAATGCCGAGTTGCAGAAACAGGTCAAATCTTGGAAAGTGGTACTGACTATTCTTAAGAACATAGAAACGTGGAGAGTGAGAGATATTAATGAACGTTGGGGAAAGTGCAAAAGAGAATAGAAATCGCTATATATCATATGTTTTTTGGAATGAGGAGAAATGTCTGCTCATAAGAGCGATGGCATACATCGATAAAAGTGAGTAAAAAGGTGAGAAAAAAGTTCAAAGACATGATGTTTCTCTGACCCGCACTGCGGGTAAAAAAATCTATGCGCTTTTCAAAAACCATTGAAATCTATGCGTTTGAAAAAAATTTTCTCGGTTTTTTCGGAGGGAAAGTCCAAATCATTGGAAAATGGCATTTTGAACTCCGAAATTTTAAAAATCTCTATGCTCAAAAAAAGCTGTGCAGCTGCTAAGAAACACCCGTTTATCAATATGAGAGGTCGAAACAGCTTGCTTTTTACATGACCGATCGCCTCAAAAAGCAATAAATTTTCTTTCAATTTTTGAAGATTTTGTTTAACCTTTTGAATCCAATATCATATTTTGATCAGAATTACTCGCTATCAAAAGAATCTGGCAAGAATGAATATTTCGCTTGTTCTCTGCTTGTCCTCTCACATGATTCTGTGGGTTTTTGCAGAAAGAGGATCTGGTGAAGAGTCAGTCACAGCTCTCCGAGAAATTCAACTTCGCCAACCAGAACATTCTAAAGATGCAGCAGAATCTCAAGGAAAGCGCTGCCGAACTTGACCGAATCAGAAAGGAGAAGCTCGGGAGAGAGCAAGAGCTTACGGCACTGAGGTGGGGAAATACTAATAATAATGAGGCCGGCTATTAACCAAAAAGGTTCCTCTTACCTTCGTTTCGGTTACGACCAAGTGGCTTTCAGAATTGCTTAGTCGACAAAAATTGAGTGAGCATGGAAATGATGGATTACTTGAGAAAATATTAAGTGACCTAGAAATGATTTAAATTAAGGACGTGTTCTTAAGACACATGAATGAAATCGATTGAGATAAGTGAATTTAGATTTATTTTTAAAGCAGACTCGATGAACAAAACTCTAAGACAACAGAATCATAAGTTTAACTATTAATTTATTTGAAAAACAAATAAACAGTTGAAAATTTTAGGGCGGAAGTAATGCATGCGAAGCAAGTGGAGAGAGCAGAGTTAGCGAAGATGACGGAGAAGATGAATGAAATGGAAAGACAGTATAAGTCAGTTTAGAAGCACTACTTTTATTCTAGTTGTCTGTTGTTGTTGTTTGCCCTTGCAACGCCTTTCTTTGATAGTAGACGTTCGAGAACCTACTGAACCTGCATCCTGTTCTCTCAGGTTCTCTATCTCTCTTTAGGCGTTTGACTTCTCTTTTTTTTTGGGAAAAAAGATTTGGAGGTCCTTTGGGTCCGGGGTATCCCGTCCACACTCGCACCAACGTGTAGTTGACCTCCTTCGAGGTCCGTGGTATCCCGTCCACACTCGCACCAACGTGTAGTTGACCTCCTTCGAGGTCCGGGGTATCCCGTCCACACTCGCACCAACGTGTAGTTGACCTCCTTCGAGGTCCGTGGTATCCCGTCCACACTCGCACCAACGTGTAGTTGACCTCCTTCGAGGTCCTTTAGGTCCGGGGTATCCCGTCCACACTCGCACCAACGTGTAGTTGACCTCCTTCGAGGTCCTTTGGGTCCGGGGTATCCCGTCCACACTCGCACCAACGTGTAGTTGACCTCCTTCGAGGTCCTTTGGGTCCGTGGTATCCCGTCCACACTCGCACCAACGTGTAGTTGACCTCCTTCGAGGTCCTTTGGGTCCGGGGTATCCCGTCCACACTCGCACCAACGTGTAGTTGACCTCCTTCGAGGTCCTTTGGGTCCGGGGTATCCCGTCCACACTCGCACCAACGTGTAGTTGACCTCCTTCGAGGTCCTTTGGGTCCGGGGTATCCCGTCCACACTCGCACCAACGTGTAGTTGACCTCCTTCGAGGTCCTTTAGGTCCGGGGTATCCCGTCCACACTCGCACCAACGTGTAGTTGACTTCCTTCGAGGTCCTTTAGGTCCGGGGTATCCCGTTCACACTCGCACCAACGTGTAGTTGACATCCTTCGAGGTCCTTTGGGTCCGGGGTATCCCGTCCACACTCGCACCAACGTGTAGTTGACCTCCTTCGAGGTCCTTTGGGTCCGGGGTATCCCGTCCACACTCGCACCAACGTGTAGTTGACCTCCTTCGAGGTCCTTTGGGTCCGGGGTATCCCGTCCACACTCGCACCAACGTGTAGTTGACCTCCTTCGAGGTCCGGGGTATCCCGTTCACACTCGCACCAACGTGTAGTTGACCTCCTTCGAGGTCCTTTGGCTCCGGGGTATCCCGTCCACACTCGCACCAACGTGTAGTTGACCTCCTTCGAGGTCCTTTGGGTCCGGGGTATCCCGTCCACACTCGCACCAACGTGTAGTAGACTTCCTTCGAGGTCCTTTAGGTCCGGGGTATCCCGTTCACACTCGCATCAACGTGTAGTTGACCTCCTTCGAGGTCCTTTGGCTCCGGGGTATCCCGTCCACACTCGCACCAACGTGTAGTTGACCTCCTTCGAGGTCCTTTGGGTCCGGGGTATCCCGTCCACACTCGCACCAACGTGTAGTTGACTTCCTTCGAGGTCTTTTAGGTCCGGGGTATCCCGTTCACACTCGCACCAACGTGTAGTTGACCTCCTTCGAGGTCCTTTGGGTCCGGGGTATCCCGTCCATACTCGCACCAACGTGTAGTTGACCTCCTTCGAGGTCCTTTGGGTCCGGGGTATCCCGTCCACACTCGCACCAACGTGTAGTTGACCTCCTTCGAGGTCCTTTAGGTCCGGGGTATCCCGTTCACACTCGCACCAACGTGTAGTTGACCTCCTTCGAGGTCCTTTGGGTCCGGGGTATCCCGTCCACACTCGCACCAACGTGTAGTTGACCTCCTTCGAGGTCCTTTGGGTCCGGGGTATCCCGTCCACACTCGCACCAACGTGTAGTTGACCTCCTTCGAGGTCCTTTGGTTCCGGGGTATCCCGTCCACACTCGCACCAACGTGTAGTTGACCTCCTTCGAGGTCCTTTGGGTCCGGGGTATCCCGTCCACACTCGCACCAAGTTGTAGTTGACCTCCTTCGAGGTCCTTTGGGTCCGGGGTATCCCGTCCACACTCGCACCAACGTGTAGTTGACTTCCTTCGAGGTCCTTTAGGTCCGGGGTATCCCGTTCACACTCGCACCAACGTGTAGTTGACCTCCTTCGAGGTCCTTTGGGTCCGGGGTATCCCGTCCACACTCGCACCAACGTGTAGTTGACCTCCTTCGAGGTCCTCTGGGTCCGGGGTATCCCGTCCACACTCGCACCAACGTGTAGTTGACTTCCTTCGAGGTCCGGGGTATCCCGTTCACACTCGCACCAACGTGTAGTTGACCTCCTTCGAGGTCCTTTGGCTCCGGGGTATCCCGTCCACACTCGCACCAACGTGTACATCTTGAGTCTGAATAGTAATTTGTCAAAAAGTTACATTGTCGATGATGGTGTCATTTGTCTAGAATATCAGTGATATGGCGTGTCAATTGTTGAGAACATTTGCATAAATTGAGTCATGAATGTTCTTTACGGTAAAAATTTCACCAATAACAAGTTGAGGCATAGTAATTAGTCTGATTTCTCCCTGACATGAAGAATATAGTTGTTAAATGTTCATCGAAAAAGGTTGTGGACTTTTAGGGATCACTTTTATGTTTGCAAATACTGATATTATAGTATCTAAATTATGACTGAACATAAACTGGCATTGATGTGCAGGTCTGAACTGGAGAAAAAAGAGGCAGAAATGAAAGATGAGAGCAACATGAAGGCGCAGTTGAAGAGTGTCGCTTTGAAGTACAAAAACATGTACCAGAAGTTGGAGAGTGAGAGAGGAAAACCATCAACCAAGGTTGGTAGATCTGGGTTTTAGGGTTGAGACTGGGAATTAGGAAGGGACCGGAACTGAATGAGGAGAGGTTGAGTTCAAAGGTTTCAAAATGCGTCCGAAAAGGATACTGAAGGATAAATAGACGAAAAGGATAAATAGAGAGCCGCAAACGGCAATAAAATAATTTCTCAAAGAATATATTAATAATAATATAAAACAGTTTATCTTAAGGTTGAGTTTTCAAAATATAAACAGAGACCCGCCAACACAAAATATGACTTGCCAATATAAGCCCTGGTTGAGATCTGGAAGGAGAAGCGAGGCTCTTCTCACTTGGACTATGTTTAAGAAATTAAATTTTGGTGCCTTTAATTCCATAACCATTTGAATATCCAATTTTCGAATCGTTGGATTTATTCTGATAGTTCATCATTATTCATTTATTTATAAGGCATTGTAGATTTGTCATAAAGTTTGTAAGGTGCGTATACACGAGAGAGCAGTTGGAGTGGCTCGGTTACTGTACTATTTATACTGTATGATCTTGGAGCATATTAAGGTAGCAGACATGTCGGGAGAGAATCTTTCGTCGACTGATGTACAGGAGAGTTCGGGAACGGCGCTCATCACTTCCTCCGCCGCTTGTCAGCTCTCTTTCTCTCTCTCTTCTCTCTCTCTCTCTCTCTCTCTCTCTCTCTCATTCTCTTAGCATAAACCATTGAGCCCTTGAAACTTGAAATTCGGTTGTTTTTTTTCTGTTATGAACCATACAGAAATGGAGTATAAACGCTATCTAAGCAAGTATGTATAGTCTTGAAGTTTGTTGAAGAACTTGCGAATGCTTGAATAAGCTAGGTCACTAGCGAACGAAAAGTGCGTTTAGTCCCGAAAAAGTCGGTTACAAAATAACCAAAAGCGAAACGATTTGCGTTGCTGAATATGGATTTTTTGTGTTGAAGTGTCAGACTCTGAGTGGGGAGTGAGCACGACAGTAGTGGCTGTGAGGAGGCTGCAACAGCAGAATGAGCAGCTGCAAGAGAAGTTGAACGAGAGTGAGAAGCAGCGGAAGGAGGCACAGTCCAGGCTGGGTCAGTTCAAGCTTCGAGATGTTATCACACATTGAGTACGGTCATTTATAGAGTCAGTAATACATTTAATCCATTCATACATGTCCAATACACTCTTAGATAAAGATATTCATTTAATATAGATCAATTTATACATACAATACTATCAAAAAACCGGTAAGTTGTTTTTATTTATTATTATTTATAAAGCGCGATTGTCAAACACTTCCAGGCCTTTTTTCAATTTTGGTTTCTTGATGCGAGTTTTAGGAGAAATAACAGTAAAAGGTTACTATCAGAGAAGGCAGTGGAAAATTATATTGAGGCTGTTTGATTTCTATGAAACAAGGAGCTCAATATACAATTAGAAATGATTTATACTCGTCGAAAACTGATTTTTTTCAGCAGAAGATTCGGTCAGAAGTCAGCTTCTTACTTCAATGAAGCAGGTTGGATCTTGTGCAGTTAAGCAGGCTTATTATAGTATAAGCTTGAAAAATGCTTAGATTCGCCTTATAACTATTTCATAAGAGAGTTTGAAATTTCTGAATAATTGACATGTTTGTAGATCCGTGACCTTAACTGCTAGTATCATTCAAAAGTTATGAATCGGTATATTACAAAACCTTAAAAAGTTATGAATCGGTATATTACAAAACATGAAAATATTACAAAACCCATGATTCGAAAAAAACAGCAAAGATCAAAGATAATAAATAGTAAGTCTAACTTGAGATATGTTTCCATATCATTTTCGTTTTTATAGCTGTTTGATTGGGAATTTTAAGTTATATATTAAGGCCTGCTTGAGGCCAACAGCGCGTCTCAAATCTTTTCCTTTTTTACAGCCGAACAAAAATTATTAATTTTAAGCTTTTTATTGGTATTTTACTAGAAATAGGTTTGTAGAGGCACACGGATCGGATCGAAGAGTTGGAAGGGACGATTGTGGCCATGGAGAAGACAATTGCTTCTCTCAGAGCTGCTAACGGTTAGTGGTACTCATAGCATGTCCAGCCGGGGAGTGGGGGGTCGAAAATAAGTCTGTGATTCGGTCAGAGGCGTTCAGAAGCTGAAATAAACCTAAGAGGGATCTGCCAATGACAATATAAAGTTATTTTTTAAACTGATTTTTTCAACAGTTTTCACTCAAAAAGTAAACTTGCATACTAGAAATATTGAGTCCCAACGAAGGCCGAAAGATTGATATCCCAACAGGCATCAGAATAACACTATTCAATTTCCGGGGAGGTTTCTGAGCGCAATCATCAGTTTATGTTCAGCTGCATCGACCAGCCAGGCGGTCGTTCCTCCCTGTGCTACGCCCTCAAATGTAGCAGCCGTCCTGCCAAATGCGTCATCAGCAGCCTCGACCACTGACGCAAGTCAGGTAAGTGCCGGGCTGTGTTTTCTTACTACTCCCAAAATAAGAAGCGTGTTGGTAAAATTTTTACCGGACTGAAATAGAGCCTGGCCAAAATATCAGAAAGAACTATTTTCGGCGGAACCTTTGGACAAACAACAAAATACTAATCATAAAGGAACGGTCGACTTTGGAGAAAGACCGAAATAGGGCACTGAAAGAAAAGTCAAGGCAAAACGAAATGAGTACTTGTATCATTAGTTCAGTCATTCATTTTATTCCCTTGCACATGGTTGATATACAATGGATAACTGTCACAGGGTGAAACTGCCACAGGGTGATTGTTTCGGAATATGAGTAGATATAATGCGCAGTGTGGGAAAGAGGAGGACTCTGCTAGCAGCCTGGAACACTAATTGTGTTGTTGTTGTTTTTTGCCCATATTGCCCATGTCGAGGGGAGTCCTTTGGGATAGGTTGGTCCTTTTGAGTCCGGAGAAATTTTCTTCGTCTACACTCGCACCGCAGTCGGCGATCCTCTTCGCGAGACCCATTCGTTAACCGGAGAAGGGCAAGAGGCTTTTTCACTGGCACCTCGACTCGCCATTACACAGTATAGGGGAGTACCATTGAATGATCTCCGTTCTCTATGAGTGGTGACCCTTCCCGAGCTCTGCCAATTGATGGCAAATCTCCTCCTAATCTTTGCAACCTCCCCATTCCCACAGTCTCTCTTCCGTTCATCGATAGTCTTGTCCGAGAAGCGCTGACAAAAGTTATGCAGCCGCTTCAACAGATGATACTTGCTCAGTCCCAACAGATTTCTGACATGAACAAAGTAATTCTGGATCAGTCACAGCAACTTCTACGGATTAGTGAAGAAATGCAATCCATAAAGTCATCTGTCTCTCCGGCCACACTTAGACCCCACTTGTATTCAGCTATCGTCGAATCCACTTATCGAGACAAGGATATGCTCATAGGAAAAGGTAAACGAGCTGTTATTATCGGACTTCCAGAAGGCAAGTCAGAGGATGATACGTGTTGCAAAGACAAAGATCTTATCTCACGTCTTATCATCAGACTCAATTCAGCGGACCTTATTGACGACCTAGAGAAGGGTAATATCAATCATCATCGTCACCCAATTGATCGCCCACGTCTCTCTGCTCCTCATGGCCGTCCCATGAAAATTGAGTTTTCTTCGCTTGGAAAGCGTAACCTTTTTCTGGAACTTTGCAGAAAGGCGAAACACCCTTTTCCTAAAGGATGTTACTCCCGAGCTGACCTCTCGCCGGCAGAGCTTCAAGCCGAGAGAGACTGCATCCGAATATCCACTAACCCATCTTTTCCCCCTGCCAAAGTGGTCGATGCTCACCTAATCCCTGCCTTTCCTCGTTTTGCCCAGTCTTACAAACGAGTACCCTATCGACCAATTTCCCCTCCTCCCGCCTCTTCGTCACTATCCCCCTTAGCCAGTTCAACTCAACACCAAATGCCATCGTCTTCGCTGGTGAACTCTGGGGCCCGGTCGACATCTACATTCGAGGCTTCTTCAACTGACTTTCCTTCTCTGGCGGAAAGCTCCGTGAAGCCGCTACAAGTCAGAAGCAGACGCAATACCAGAAACGCCGAAGAATCTGCCTCATGCCCCAGAAAGTCAGACGAATTTGTTTCCAGAAGAAGAAATGTTAGGAAAACCTCTCGTTATTCACCATAGGATAAGTCGGATAAAAGAGCTAGAAAAGAAGTAATCAAATGCTTGTATTTCAACTGTAGATCAGTGATGAATAAGCTATATGATCTTTATTTTCTTCTTCGTTGCTGTAAATATCACATTCTCTTACTATCTGAGACATGGATGCACAGTGAGCTTCCGGACTCCATTCTAACCGATAGTTTACCCTTCACGGTATTCAGAGGTGACAGATTGGCACAAAGAGGAGGAGGCGTAGCCATTCTAGTAGATAATGCCATCTCCTCATCTTTAGTTGTTCAATATAGCAAGGCTCAGTGCGAGGGGTTAGTAATAGACATTTATCCTAACACATCTTTCTCGTTTGCTTTCTCGGCCATTAGACTGATTAATATATATCGATCTCCTAGCTGTGGAGTAGAAAATACAAAGGATCTCTGCTCGTTTATCACCTCTCATGTTACTGAAGTATTTCCCACCATTCTGTGCGGAGACATGAACCTCCCCAAGATAGACTGGGCAAATCTCACCGCTCCCAATACATGTAGTATATCTCTTGCATTCTTAAACATGACATGCGACAACAATCTTAAACAACTCGTACTTTCTCCCACTAGACTTCAAAATACACTCGATTGCCTGCTCTGTAATTCAAATATCATAAAAGACTGTATTGTCAGGCCTCCCTTCTCCACCAGCGATCATGCCTCAATATACTTTGAAATCAGAGATAGAGCCAAGCGTATTATCACAAGCACCAGCTCATCGTTAGACTGGAAAAAGGCAGATTGGGAAATAATCAACTCAGACCTCTTTAGCATCGACTGGACTTACATGCTCTCAAACCTAACTATTGACGAAAGTGTCGATAAATTAACCAACATCATCCAATTCATAATGGATAATAGGATTCCAAAAAATAAGAATGTCAAAACACATTTGAAATATCCCCCCAAGATAAGAAGATTATACAGCTTCCTACAGAGAAGTAACAAACGAAACCCTCTCTCCATTACGTCATTACGCACATCCAAGAAACTTCACAAAGAACTAGTCAAATTCAAGCTCTTCTAGCATTTTTAGAAATGAACTTATTAAGCTTGATTGTGAGACCATTGTCACCAACTCTAGAATACATTTTTAATTCAAGTGCTTTGTTTCTTCAAATGTTTTGTTTCTGTTTCTCCTCTTTTTTCCATTATATTTGTGTTCTCGGTTAGCTCTCGAATGATAAAGAGTGAATTGAATTTTTGGAATTTCAAGTTATTATTGCGGATGAATAGTTCTTAATTGCTGATGAATAGTTCACAACTGAAGATACAAGCTTTGCTTTCTTTGCTTTTTTTGTGTGCTTTCCTATTTTCCTAAAATGAAATGTTCCTCATTGTTCTTGTCATATTTAGATCTCACTTACCATAACCTTCACTGAATTCACTTTTCTTGTGACAGTGTCATCTGTTTCGTCACTTAACATTATGTTTTGTTTCAAGCGGAATAAAGAATTGAATTGTATCGGCTGATGTTTTATCCGGTGGCATGCCCAGGCCAGTCCGGCATCGCCCTCCTTTGACGAACTATACTATCCAATTTTATTCCGCGACGGGCAAGCCCGCTATCTCCAATGCACCTGTGCAAAGAGACATCCCTCTATCCGCCACCTGAGGACGCGCTCGATACCGGTGAGGATTAACCGGTCCCTTGCGATGGTGTGAACTTGTGGGCTGTAGCACCATCGAAGGCGAGACACTAATTGTGTCATAATATGCTATAAAAGTGAGGCCTGGGTCGATATAATAATGGGAAAATAAACACATCATTTTACCGTTTGGTTGATAGGCATATTTCGAGAAGAGTTGTCTATTTGAAGAGAAACAACGGAGAAAAGGGGTTTTTTATATTATAAGTGTTTTTTTGTGATTAAGAAATCGGTAGAAATTAGTTTATAAATTGATGAATGATAGCGCTCAAGAGACACAGAAGAAAGGCATCAATGTTTTTTGTTGATGCAAAAAAATTGCATTCCTCGTCAGACGACCACTTCCGATCAACTTTTTACCGCGCACGTACGTGAGCATTACTGCCCTGGCCACACCATCCCCCTCCTTTCCCGTTCCCTCCCCCTCCTTTCCCACCGCTGAAAAAAAGTGAAAAACGCCTCTTATCGAATTTTCATTCATATTTACGTATATAAATAATTTTCAAATCCGCCGCCACTTTAGCCACACCATGGCGGAGCCGTTTGAACTAATAAAAATTGTCCAAACTTAATTCCTAGTTTCTCCTTTGGCTGACGGAGGTTTCAATTGTTATTACTCATTTCACTTGAGCGCAGAAGCTTGTGCGTGTAATTTACAAGCAGTAGGGACGGGACGTAAGAACAGTTCTATGTAGTGATCAAAATATAGTAAGATTGGAAAATTATATACTAACTGGCAGTTTAGTGCCTCAAATAGATCCTTTTATTAAACGGACTGCCGGCATTCGGAGCAAAAATGAGCGTTACTGACGAGAAGTTTCTCATGCTCTTTCAGCAGCAGGAACCTTCCACCAACAGACTTCTCCCACAGCAGGACTCATCCAACAGAGTCGGGCAGCACCAGGACTCCTTCTCAGGAAGACCGGCACAACAGCAGCCGCCTCAGCATGAATCTTCTTTCGGACGACCCGTACAGCAGCAGGACTCTTTTATTGGACGAACGACCCAACATCAGGACTCCTTCTCTGGAAGACTGCAGCAGCATCAGGACTCATTCGCCGCCCGCCCAGGCCAGCAGGACTCATCCGCAAGCAAGATTCAGCCGCAACATGAGTCTGCGGGCGCTAGCAGCAGTTCGACTTTCACGAACCTCACTTTGTTAGTTTTTAATCTAGGTCTCCTCTTTTTCAGGCTTGATTTTCGTACAGTAGAGGCTGAATTTCCGTCGATGAATAGGCTATACCGATGGTTAGACCGGTTTGTGTGTAGCAAGTGGCTCTGACTCATTCGGGCGTTTTGTGTAAAGGGTCTTAAGTTCGACCCGCACCCCAGACAGATTTCCTAAATCGAGGGTAGGGCTCACACAAGTCTAAATCAAGCCATTACTGCTACACATACAAGCCATGACGGGGGGGGGGCACAACCACTGGTTCTACCAGGATAGTGACAGACCTATCTTTACCTCGCCGCGAAGCCGAAAAGTTCGCGAGGATTATTATAGAGGCTACTATTTTGCGGTTGAATAGACCATATGATATGTTGATTTGTCTTAGTGGCCGCAACGTAGCAACGATTGCTCCGTCGCAGTCGGTAACTCCGACTGCCTCCTCCACCTTTTCCGCGTCGCCCTTCTCGACCAACTCGGCCGCGCAGGCTCGGACGACTGTTCCTGGGACGGCTGTGCAGCCCATGCAGCAGGGGCAGCCAACTTCATCCGGCGTAGGTGAGAGATCCCGCATCTTTTCATTTATGCACAGTTCACTTTGTAATCTAGAAATGAATCGGAAAACTGGGAAGGATTGGTCGTGAATATAGCAGGTTTTTGAATAGCAGCTCAAGAAATTGAAAGAATATGAGGTTTAATGGTAAGTTTTCTGGTTGAAGGGCTCTCTATTAAAAGTCATGAAAACATTCAAATGAGGTTTGGATGAGGAAGAATTTTTTTTAACGAAATGCAACTGCAGGGTCGAGTACGATCTTCGGAGCTCCGGTATTCGGTAGCGCGGGTATGTTCGGTGGTGCGGTTGCGCCCGCTGCATCACAGTCTCAGCAACCGATGCAGACTACGACCACGGTTGGCATGAGTTTTAGGGGTGAAATTATAATATTATATCTGATCTATTCTTTAAACGACGCTCGTGCGTTTAAACACGAGTTGACGTTTTAGAATGAAGTCAACTACGATTTGAGTGAAGACCGACAAAGTTTATCAGAGCTAAAAGAGATCAACCCCGAAAATTCCGAAATGTTCTTCAAACTTTGAGCAAAATACAACAGTAAAGAGGAAATTGCTTGTTAGTTCGCTCGCGCCGAGCCTGTTTCAACGGTAGCAGAGACGGAGTCAGCGCCGACTACATCTGCAGCGGTGGCAGTGGCGTCCGCCCAGTCCAGCACGACTCCTCTTTCCGCCATGGGACATCCGGAGCTGTTCGGGAAGTAGGCACTGATACTCACTTGCGCTTTCATTCCTTCATTAGAGTTCCTTTTTTTTAAATATCAAGGAGATTATGAACTAATGATATAATAAAGTATTTGTAATCGTCTTGTAAGATCTCATGAAGAATAATTGTCCTTAACTCTGACAAAAATGTTATTCCAGTGTTTTTTCTCTATCCCTCTTACTTTTTTCTTCTTTATTAGTTTCTCTACATAAATTTAGAGACCGCATTGGCTAAAATCAAAATCGTAATAGGTAGTAAAATGTTATTTTTTTGTGTTCTTAATCACTTAAATATTTCAAGAAAACATGAAAAAATCAAAAACAATTACTTTAAAGCAGAAAAAAGAGATCAGATATACACCCATTCACACAATGGAGGAAGGAGGAATTAAGTTTGCACGCAATTTTTATTACTTCAAACGATCCCGCCTTAAAGTAGCTAAAAAGGCGGCGGATTTGAAAATAATTTTTTTTTTAAACACGCTGCGCGTGCGCAGCGCTTTTCAAAAAAAAATCGATAAGGGCCGTTTTTTCACTTTTTTGTTTGCGATTCGCAATGCATATGCATATGCATTGGGCAAGTACCATTTTATGCTGTTTAAATGTAACTTTAAGCGTAGTGAGTTAGACAGAGAGATAAAGAGAGCGAGAGACAACACTGACCAGTTAGACAGAGAGAAAAAGAGAGAGAACACACTAACCAGAGAGAGTGCAGGCGAGTAGAGCATACATGAATTGACATGAATTCTCTCACCCTCGAAAGAGTACCAGAGTGCGTCTTACGTGCGCGACTGCGTCTCGCGTGCGTGCCTGCGCATCCTTATCAAAATTTTGCGTGCTGGCCTAGTCTATCGAAAGTGGTCGTCTGACGGGGGGTGCAGATAAGCTTCGAAAATTTTGCCTATAACAAATCTTGGTACGCTAGAGCGCGGAAGGTCTAGTGGGTCATGCTTGTACTAAAACGCGGCCTTAACTTCGCACTGGTAATCTTCATCATTTTTTTATTGAAAAAGTTTTTGATTTTCTCATTAAAATTTTTTTTTATGAATTGAAATTCGCCAATTTTTGAACTTTTCGGTGTAATTTGAATGTAATTGAAATGTAGTATTTTTTTTCTTCGAAAGGCCTTTTTTTCCGCTATGATAAAAATTAAAAATTTCTCTACCATTATGTCAATTTGAGTTTTCTCATCAACAAAATGAAATAATATCTTTGGTTTTAGCAATCGAAAGTTCGCCTTTACATAAAGCAGTGAGAGCACTATACTTACTCTAGCGCGTGGCTCAACTTCGAAAGGCCTTTTTTTTCGCTATGATAAAAATTAAAAATTTCTCTACCATTATGTCAATTTGAGTTTTCTCATCAACAAAATGAAATAATATCTTTGGTTTTAGCAATCGAAAGTTCGCCTTTACATAAAGCAGTGAGAGCACTATACTTACTCTAGCGCGTGGCTCAACTTCGAAAGGCCTTTTTTTCCGCTATGATAAAAATTAAAAATTTCTCTACCATTATGTCAATTTGAGTTTTCTCATCAACAAAATGAAATAATATCTTTGGTTTTAGCAATCGAAAGTTCGCCTTTACATAAAGCAGTGAGAGCACTATACTTACTCTAGCGCGTGACTCAACTTCGAAAGGCCTTTTTTTTCGCTATGATAAAAATTAAAAATTTCTCTACCATTATGTCAATTTGAGTTTTCTCATCAACAAAATGAAATAATATCTTTGGTTTTAGCAATCGAAAGTTCGCCTTTACATAAAGCAGTGAGAGCACTATACTTACTCTAGCGCGTGGCTCAACTTCGAAAGGCCTTTTTTTTCGCTATGATAAAAATTAAAAATTTCTCTACCATTATGTCAATTTGAGTTTTCTCATCAACAAAATGAAATAATATCTTTGGTTTTAGCAATCGAAAGTTCGCCTTTACATAAAGCAGTGAGAGCACTATACTTACTCTAGCGCGTGGCTCAACTTCGAAAGGCCTTTTTTTTCGCTATGATAAAAATTAAAAATTTCTCTACCATTATGTCAATTTGAGTTTTCTCATCAACAAAATGAAATAATATCTTTGGTTTTAGCAATCGAAAGTTCGCCTTTACATAAAGCAGTGAGAGCACTATACTTACTCTAGCGCGTGGCTCAACTTCGAAAGGCCTTTTTTTTCCGCTATGATAAAAATTTCTCTACCATTATGTCAATTTGAGTTTTCTCATCAACAAAATGAGATAATATCTTTGGTTTTAGCAATCGAAAGTTCGCCTTTACATAAAGCAGTGAGAGCACTATACTTACTCTAGCGCGTGGCTCAACTTCGAAAGGCCTTTTTTTCCGCTATGATAAAAATTAAAAATTTCTCTACCATTATGTCAATTTGAGTTTTCTCATCAACAAAATGAAATAATATCTTTGGTTTTAGCAATCGAAAGTTCGCCTTTACATAAAGCAGTGAGAGCACTATACTTACTCTAGCGCGTGGCTCAACTTCGAAAGGCCTTTTTTTCCGCTATGATAAAAATTTCTCTACCATTATGTCAATTTGAGTTTTCTCATCAACAAAATGAAATAATATCTTTGGTTTTAGCAATCGAAAGTTCGCCTTTACATAAAGCAGTGAGAGCACTATACTTACTCTAGCGCGTGGCTCAACTTCGAAAGGCCTTTTTTTTCGCTATGATAAAAATTAAAAATTTCTCTACCATTATGTCAATTTGAGTTTTCTCATCAACAAAATGAAATAATATCTTTGGTTTTAGCAATCGAAAGTTCGCCTTTACATAAAGCAGTGAGAGCACTATACTTACTCTAGCGCGTGGCTCAACTTCGAAAGGCCTTTTTTTCCGCTATGATAAAAATTTCTCTACCATTATGTCAATTTGAGTTTTCTCATCAACAAAATGAAATAATATCTTTGGTTTTAGCAATCGAAAGTTCGCCTTTACATAAAGCAGTGAGAGCACTATACTTACTCTAGCGCGTGGCTCAACTTCGAAAGGCCTTTTTTTTCCGCTATGATAAAAATTTCTCTACCATTATGTCAATTTGAGTTTTCTCATCAACAAAATGAGATAATATCTTTGGTTTTAGCAATCGAAAGTTCGCCTTTACATAAAGCAGTGAGAGCACTATACTTACTCTAGCGCGTGGCTCAACTTCGAAAGGCCTTTTTTTCCGCTATGATAAAAATTAAAAATTTCTCTACCATTATGTCAATTTGAGTTTTCTCATCAACAAAATGAAATAATATCTTTGGTTTTAGCAATCGAAAGTTCGCCTTTACATAAAGCAGTGAGAGCACTATACTTACTCTAGCGCGTGGCTCAACTTCGAAAGGCCTTTTTTTTCCGCTATGATAAAAATTTCTCTACCATTATGTCAATTTGAGTTTTCTCATCAACAAAATGAGATAATATCTTTGGTTTTAGCAATCGAAAGTTCGCCTTTACATAAAGCAGTGAGAGCACTATACTTACTCTAGCGCGTGGCTCAACTTCGAAAGGCCTTTTTTTCCGCTATGATAAAAATTAAAAATTTCTCTACCATTATGTCAATTTGAGTTTTCTCATCAACAAAATGTAATAATATCTTTGGTTTTAGCAATCGAAGTTCGTCTTTACATAAAGCAGTGAGAGCACTATACTTACTCTAGCGCGTGGCTCAACTTCGAAAGACCTTTTTTTCCGCTATGATAAAAATTAAAAATTTCTCTACCATTATGTCAATTTGAGTTTTCTCATCAACAAAATGAAATAATATCTTTGCTTTTAGCAATCGAAAGTTCGCCTTTACATAAAGCAGTGAGAGCACTATACTTACTCTAGCGCGTGGCTCAACTTCGAAAGGCCTTTTTTTTCGCTATGATAAAAATTAAAAATTTCTCTACCATTATGTCAATTTGAGTTTTCTCATCAACAAAATGAAATAATATCTTTGGTTTTAGCAATCGAAAGTTCGCCTTTACATAAAGCAGTGAGAGCACTATACTTACTCTAGCGCGTGGCTCAACTTCGAAAGGCCTTTTTTTTCCGCTATGATAAAAATTTCTCTACCATTATGTCAATTTGAGTTTTCTCATCAACAAAATGAGATAATATCTTTGGTTTTAGCAATCGAAAGTTCGCCTTTACATAAAGCAGTGAGAGCACTATACTTACTCTAGCGCGTGGCTCAACTTCGAAAGGCCTTTTTTTTCCGCTATGATAAAAATTTCTCTACCATTATGTCAATTTGAGTTTTCTCATCAACAAAATGAGATAATATCTTTGGTTTTAGCAATCGAAAGTTCGCCTTTACATAAAGCAGTGAGAGCACTATACTTACTCTAGCGCGTGGCTCAACTTCGAAAGGCCTTTTTTTCCGCTATGATAAAAATTAAAAATTTCTCTACCATTATGTCAATTTGAGTTTTCTCATCAACAAAATGTAATAATATCTTTGGTTTTAGCAATCGAAGTTCGTCTTTACATAAAGCAGTGAGAGCACTATACTTACTCTAGCGCGTGGCTCAACTTCGAAAGACCTTTTTTTCCGCTATGATAAAAATTAAAAATTTCTCTACCATTATGTCAATTTGAGTTTTCTCATCAACAAAATGAAATAATATCTTTGCTTTTAGCAATCGAAAGTTCGCCTTTACATAAAGCAGTGAGAGCACTATACTTACTCTAGCGCGTGGCTCAACTTCGAAAGGCCTTTTTTTTCGCTATGATAAAAATTAAAAATTTCTCTACCATTATGTCAATTTGAGTTTTCTCATCAACAAAATGAAATAATATCTTTGGTTTTAGCAATCGAAAGTTCGCCTTTACATAAAGCAGTGAGAGCACTATACTTACTCTAGCGCGTGACTCAACTTCGAAAGGCCTTTTTTTTCGCTATGATAAACATTAAAAATTTCTCTATTATTATGTCAATTTGAGTTTTCTCATCAACAAAATGAAATAATATCTTTGCTTTTAGCAATCGAAAGTTCGCCTTTACATAAAGCAGTGAGAGCACTATACTTACTCTAGCGCGTGGCTCAACTTCGAAAGGCCTTTTTTTTCGCTATGATAAAAATTAAAAATTTCTCTATCATTATGTCAATTTGAGTTTTCTCATCAACAAAATGAAATAATATCTTTGGTTTTAGCAATCGAAAGTTCGCCTTTACATAAAGCAGTGAGAGCACTATACTTACTCTAGCGCGTGACTCAACTTCGAAAGGCCTTTTTTTTCGCTATGATAAAAATTAAAATTTTCTCTATTATTATGTCAATTTGAGTTTTCTCATCAACAAAATGAAATAATATCTTTGCTTTTAGCAATCGAAAGTTTCTTTTTATATCAAAAATAAGGAAAATATTATTTGGTAACCTGAGCTGTGAGATTCCATTATAACTTCTGAATCTCGGTTAATAACATCCAAGAAGAGGCTCGAACTGAAATGAAAATTTTTCGCAAGTTTTGAAACGAAATTAGGCATAACAGTGATTGAATCTCTCAGAAAAACATATAGAAAGAAAAAAAATCTGTTGAAAGTTCCAAGTTATTCGATTTACAAACAGTTTGGAATTACGGAGTATTAGTGTGGCAGAAAAAATGGCGTACCAAAATATTGTCATTGCGGTCTCTACATAAATTACTGTATAAAAAAATGGTTTTTGAATTTTTAAAGACTCAATGGGAGGGCAACAGTGACGTACTAATCGAGAGACCCTCATAGGAAAAACGGAGCGTCACAAAGAATCAATGATTGAATTGTGGTGTTTGAGATCAGCACCGCCCTGCGCGAAACCCACGGAGCTCGCCGTATCATCTGCAACCGAGACTTCTGAGGCGAGAGCCGTAAAGGAATCGACTACTCCTGAAGAACAGGTTGGTAGTTCAACGTGAAAAGATGTCATGTTATTCAACCGGCCCCCCGTCCGCACGAGCCTTCCAATATTTTTTGGCCCGCCTTCTCAATTGAGTCTCCTTCTCTTTGTTCCCTTTTTTTATGATTCTATCTGCCCCCACTCTTTTATTCACCTATCCTGACCCGCCGTTTGTGATTACTTTCGAATATGAATATAGCAGGAAACAATTGGTAGGCTACGAAAAGTTTCAGATGATACAAAGCCTCTAAATGGGTCTTCGGAAGTTTTTTTAGAATAGTCATGCAGATCAGACTTTTGGAATTTGTTGCAAGTTCCAATAAAGAAAGCTCTTTTCCGCTAAGATGAAAGACGGAATGAGCTCGGTTATCTACTGGCTGAAAAATGCTTTGCTATAATTCTAATGGATAGCAAGTCGACCTATTTGCGTGTTTTTAGTGGAAATATGTCTTGACAATATTTTGAAGAAAACCTCGTATATATCATTGAAGAGAGTTGTACACGGTGCGGATGAAGATGCGAGTGCAGTACAGCACGAGCCAATCAGCAGCAGCTCTAGCAGTGGGTTGGATAGGAAGAGGGCCTGGGAGGGCGAGGCGATTCCTGATCAAGCCAAGAGAGTACGCAGGCAGCAGGAGATGGAGGATGCCATCAGGTGCGTGCCTACTTCTTAGGTCATATCATCATCCATTATCGAATGTTTTTTTTGACAAGTTTTTTTTCATTTGTAGACCATGTCTATCTATGGGAATTGAATAAAGGGTTCAGAAGTATGAAAAAAGGTCTGAATGAATTTGAAAAATAGTTATTCATCACTGATGGGTTTCAATGAACTTTAAAATTTATTTTACTTTTTAGTTTCTGTTGATTGATCCTAAGAGAAAGACGCAAAGAGAAAGATATGTTTTTAAAGGGAGAATGAGCGAATATGCAAGAACATTCAAAAAGAAGAAGACGCAGTCCTAGAGTTCTACAACATTGATGAAGAAGTTGAAGAGTTCAAGAAGCCAGAGGCGATGGTAGCACCCATGTGGTTAGAAAACCCCAGTACATCTCCCTCAAATATGTTTATAGGTTTCCAGCAAGTGAAGAACTTCTACCGACCCCTTTTCCCTTTTTCACGAATTTATCTTCAATTATTTGCTATCTCGTTCTTTCTTCAGCGTCTTGAGGTTCTCTTAGATTTAATTCTTTCACCTCCCTCTTTCTCCCTCGTTCATTTTCTCTCGTTTTTTTTTGTCCTTTTCTCTCTCTCTCTCTCTCTCTCTCTCTCTCTCTCTCTCTCTCTCTCTCTCTCTCTCTCTCTCTCTCTCTCTCTCTCTCTCTCTCTCTCTCTCTACTCTTCTAGTTCGCCTTATTATTCCAAGCCTCATGCCTGTCCAAGAAACACATAATAGAAAGAGAGAGATAGGGCATTATATATGAACAGTCAAAACTGGGTGGAACCGCTCGCTTTTCATTACTATAGGATTGGCTATCTTTTTTCTCAATTTTTTCGGCAAATGCAGTGAACCTATCAATTTTATACCGTTGCTACACCAATTGAGCTATACGCGCCCAGAACCTTTGAGTTATAATGTTTCTTGATAATTGCAGCAGCAGTGATCGTGCACAAGAGGGAGAAGACACACGAGATGAAATCGAAGGTTAGAAGTATTTTGAAGGGTTGTTCACAGTTCAAAGGCAGTGACGCGTGGTAAAAAAATTAAGAGGGCTGGGTTCGATTTCGCTCCGTGAATCAGCTTTTGTCAGTGTGAAAGTTGGTTTTAAAAAAATTCAATTGGAAGCAAGGCGCGTAGGGTGAAAGATCGGTTATTGAAATGAATCTTTGTGGACTAATCGGTTCAAGACATTTCATATATGTATCTGAAAACAATAGGTAAAGCACAGGAAGAGCTTGACAGGCGGGATCTATCAAAAGTTGTTAGAGAATAGTGTTGCTCATCTTTACAAAAGTTCTTTTTTATCTTTGCTATCCGCTGAAAGAACTTAAGAACGACAGGATTCTATAATGCATTTCGAAACCAGGCTGAGATTTACTTTAATAGGAAGTTACATTGATCAAAACGAAAGTAGTTGGTCTTGATATGGGATATTTATATTAATCATGAATACAGTAACTTTATTAGAAGAAATACAATTATCTATCGAAATAATTACAGTAATCGAGCTATACCAACTGATATTCTTACAGCAATCGAAGATGACGACGATGACATCATTGTGATGGACGCCCCAGAGATGGAGCGAGAAAGTGAGGGAGACACAAGGGAAGACGGAGAGAGCGAGGGAGACGAGGAGGAGAAGGAGGGAGATCTTTCTGATGAGGAAGAGGATATCCATTCTGAGGAGGTACTGTATCATAAGAGAGATAGAGAAAGGGAGGGAGAAGGAAAGAGGGTATAGAGAGAATGGGGAAGCGAGAGAGAGGGAGAGAGTGAACGAGAAAGAAAAAGTGCATGATGTTGTTGTTTAAGCCTAATTCATTGATTATAAGTTAGAAGTTGTATAATTCGGCTTAGAACGCACTTCGTTCTTCCATTCTGTTCTGTCTGACTTGAGAAGTGTTTTAGAGCTTTGACAGAGCTTTGACTTTTAGAGCTTTGGCTGTGGATCTGTATAGAAGATTACTTGAGATTGTTACGGATGAAGAAGAAGAAGTAGATGTGATCCATGAAGTGGGCGATGATGATTCAGAGAGTGAGGATGAGGCCGAGGCCCAACACCATCATCATCATCAGGTCCACTTATACTTTAGTTATAGAGTCAAAAGATAACACTCATCTGTTGGTCTTTCTTAAGCTCACAATTTGTTGAAGTTCTTAGTATAAAAAGCGCGGATTTTTTAGTTTGTAATAGAAAGACGAGTGTTTTTTTTCTGAAATGGTTTTAAACGTGAATTGGATTGTTTGATTTGTTTCAGGCGTTAGAGGAAGAAGGCGAGAGAGGGAGGGAGGCTGAGAATGCTCTGGATGAGGTGATTAAGAGAGAATGGTGTGGGGGGGGGGGGGCGCAAGAAGGATCAAGTAGTCCGGACGGGATGAAAAAGGTGCTGGTAGAAGAGAGTAATTTGTCAGAGTAAAAGTTTTTAAGATAAGTTTTTGTCACAACCTCAGAGAATTCTACCTCAACATTCATAGGATATCACGTGAGGGCTGGTTGGATACGCTCGAGGGCTTTTTTAAGATACCTCATTCTCTTCGAAATGCGATTGTTCTTTCCCGAAGCTCACCATCCCACCTTTCAAGTTTTTCCTACTTATAAGTATTAGATCCTCCCTAATCCAGATTTTTTTTCAGGCGGACGAAGAAAGCCGTGGAGCTCCATATGAGAGCCACGCGATGAGAGCAGGGCCGCCCGGGTTGGGAGAGGCTGATGTGATTGGTGGAGAAGCAAGAGGCGTCAGAGCTGACTCCGCCCACCGAGAAGCCACTTCACCCGCTGCTGCAGAGGCAGATCCGGCACAGCAGAGGAGGGCTCCTCGCATCCCAATTGTCTTCTTAGATGAACCGTCCTCAAGGTAGGTCGGCGTAAAAAAAATTTCGTTTTTTCATCTCTCTCTTCTTTCACTTTCTCATCATCTCTGTTCCTGATCGTCTCTCTCCCATTCTCTTCATATCCCGATTTTCTCTCTCTCCCTCTCTCTCTCTCTCTCTCTCTCTCTCTCTCTCTCTCTCGCTCTTGTTCCTCTTCTGAAACTTTTTTTTAAACTTTCTCTTTCCCTTTTTAAAAAATGATGATTTGCAAAAACGAGAGAGCGAATATAGTAGAGGCTTCAAAGCAATATGAATAAGATTATGACTTTTCGTTGAACAGGATAGTAAGAACGAAAATGAATCTTAAGCAACGAGTCTCGCCCGTTCGTGGGTCGCGGGACGCAGCAGAATGCAGGTGCTCGTATGGCCCGCCACCCGGGAAGAAGGGGTGCCGTCAGCGCCCTCCAGGGTCTCCTCAGACCAGCTCCGAGTGAGTTTGAGTTTTTTTTTTCATTTATTTGTTCGCTTTATGATCAATGTCATAGACATGAGGCGCCATGCCATATTCATTCAATTCATCAAAATTCTACTATCAATCACAGTTCTGATAACGTACGAGCGAGAACATTGAACGTAGAGATCAGAAAATGTAGAATACGGCTAAGACGATAAGCTCTCAAGCAGGGTGTTTCTTACCACCCGCATAACTTTTTTCGAGCGCATAGATTTTTAAACTTTCAGAGTTCAACATTCAATTTTTCCAGTGATTTGGACTTTCCCTACGAAGGATGCGAGAAAAACTTTTTCAAGCGCATAGATTTCATTGTTTTTCGGGGTTTTTGGAGAACGCATAGATTTTTTCCTACCCGCAGTGTGGGTCAGAGAAACATCCTGCTCTCAAGTTGTCCAAACCTTGCTAAAGACCGAGCTCAAGTCCGAGAATTAGTGTTTAACATCATTTGTTGTTTGTTTTTGGTTCGAGCCGTTCTACAGGAGAAATAGAAGATAATGCACACAGAATTTTCAGAACGTTTAGGTTTGAGTATTTGGATATTGAAATCAATTAATGGCAGCTGATAGCATAAAGATCAGCTGATTAATTTAGCATGCGTATAATGCATCTGAAGTTGCTTGAAGCTAGTAAAATTCCTGAACGAAAACCCGCGGGTTGCGATGAGTAAAGTGTATTGAAAAAGGGGTTCAACGACAGGGTATACTCTTTGAATGAAAACAGTTGATATCCGTAGTTTGAAACAGCCTTGTCAACAACTGGAAAACTATACTATTTTCTTCAATCCTTATTCCAGATCCACCGCACAGCACTGCGCAGATGGTACGACGCGCCCGCGGCGCGATGGGACCACGCAATCTGGCGAAGAGTAACCGCGGCAATCGAGGAGGACATTAAAAAAAGAAAGATTAAGATCGATTGGAAGATTGAGATCGATTGGGCAAGCATCAACATCCACAATGTGATATCGATTCAACTTTAACATTCAATTTTTTTTTCGTTTTGAGTATTTTTTTATGTTTCTCAAGATCGAGTAATTATTTCAACTTGGTATTCTGTATAGAGCATTGACTTTTGAACGCAGTGATTCAATGCATTCCTCGCTCGTGGTTTGTTATCAAATTCACTGGTTTTTTGTGTGAGGCATCGGTGTTTAAGCAAGTTTTCATAATTTCTTCTGAATTTTGTGGATGCTGAACTTTGTGTACCTCGAAATCAATTTTTGTCTTTTTTTTTTTAATTTTGAATTTTGTAAGCATGCTCTGCAATTGTTTTTTCTTCATGTTTTGATTAGAATAAACTACCTTCTATACGTAAAACAGAAGAAATGGGGACGAAGAATTTTTTTGACAGGACATATCTCATACTTGCGAAATTAAGTATGAGAATGGAACTATATACTCTTAAAGTATTCCAAACCATCCCCCAAACTAGTATTACTATTCACGCACATTGAAGATATGCTCAAAAACACAAAGCCCGCGGAAAACGGAAACACAAACTATTTTCATCGCAAAAAGATGATATTATGATGATTCGCTGAAGCTCAAATTGAGAATCACGAGCTTGCGTTAGTTAATTAACATGGTAATCGTGGGCAAACGAGGTCCACCAACTGTAGGTAAGACTCCACATTTAAACGTTGATGCTGGAGCATATAGAAAAAAATTCTTAGAGAAATCTATTAACGTTCTTGATTATAAGCATCTCGACAAGATTGCGAAGCAGTCACACAAACCTTTGTTTTTTTGCGGGTAAACTGCCACCAGCCTCTAGGCTTTGCACAGAAAAAAGAGTATGAGTAGTCATACTTTCGTATGAATAGTCATCTCGATTCTCATACTCGCGAAAGTAAGTATGAGAATAAAACTACATACTCTTAAAGTATTCCAAATCATCCCGCACACAAGTATTACTATTAATACTTTGAAAGTATGACTATAAAAAATGAAAGTATTCTAGTGATACTTTGTTAGTAGTATATTGTATATACATTGAAAGTATGCAAGTTATGTATTGATATATTTCTTATACATTGAAAGTATGCTGTTCCTTGGGTTTTTTCATTCAAAAACTTTTCTGTTTTCGACTTTCCTGAAGGGCCTTTTTCCCAAAGGGCGTTCTCGTATGGCCTTTTCTTCCCAAAGGGCGCCCCAAGGGCTTTTTTAAGGAAAGCGCTTCACTATAAAAATTTTCTTTTTCCCAATGCCTTCCTTCCAGAATGGCTGGGTGAAATGATTTAAACGATACCATTTTTATGTGTGCTTCTCTCGAGATCATAGATGTATATAGAGCAACCTAAGTCAACCAGTCAATAAATGGATAAGAGCCAAGAAAAGGAAGAGAAGCCACAAAGGCATACTTTCAAAAGTATTCCATTCATACATTGATTGCCTCTCTAGCATACTTTCATACTTACGCGCAGGAATACTTTCCAAGTGTTACTATTCATAAATCCCATATATGCCTTTTTAGCACACTTTCCCAAACTCATCATTTTTTGTATATGTGTTTGCTATTCCTTAGGCTGCGCACTGTTATGCTCACCAACCGTTTTTAACCGTAAAAAAAGTAAAACTAATTTGCTCACATACAGTCAGATACATACAGGTTTGAATTTTCCCGTTAGGAAAATTCCTGACTAGCAATAAAATGACCTTTCGATTTGCAACAGTTGCTCCATTTGGACACTCAATACGTCATTTCATTGCTAATCAGGAAGTTTCTTGATAGGAAAATTTAAATAAAACCTGTATGTATCACACTGTATGTGAGTAAATTATTTTTACTTTTTACGGTTAAGAACGGTTGGTTAGCAAAAGAGTGCACAGTCTTAATCGGTATGATGTCAATTCCCTCCGCGATAAATCAATCACGAAAATTTACCACAGAATTTCGTTCTCACCTGACACTCAACGATGAACTTTTGTTGAAATCTTAAAAACGGGTTGTTTTTCGTTTAAAATAACTTGTTTTTATTTCTTAAATATAATTGAATTTCGCCTACGGAGTTTTTTCTCATAATAAATTTGCTCGGGAATGTCACTTATTCGGCGGTCACTTTTGGCAAATTTTTTGTCAGAAAACAAGTCATCGGAAAGCATGAAAATTAATCAAGTCTAAAGCTGACTCAAGCCAACGAGCAGACCCTGTAAGCTAAACGGTACGAGGTATGTGCATCCGAAGACCGCTGAAGAGTAGAGTAGCGTAGAGAACAACGTCGACGTACCGAAAAAGATCATAACTCCAAATAATCTTTGATGTGTATTGACTAGCCAAGTCCGGGAGAAGACAGAAATCGAAAGATCAAAATTTTCTCCCGGGCAGGGAATTGAACCCGGGTCTCGCATGTGACAGACGCGGATACTAACCACTATACTACCCGGGACACGACTTTCTTATGTTTTTGTAATTCAATTTCATGATCAAAAAGAAGAGATGTTAAAGAGTTTATGTATGTAAATATGTATGTATTAGCATCGCACGAGTTTAACTTAGTCAAGAAATGGAAACGGTGAGTGAGGAAAGTGAGTGTTTGTAGTGTTCTATAAACACTACAAATAGACCTTATATAGATTTATATACATGTTCATATAACATTGAAAACTGATCAGTTAAAAAAAACTTTTTATTGTCATTGGCGGATCCCTCTTACGTTTTCATTTATTTAGAACGAAATTTATTAATTTTTTTTTTGTTTTTTTGTTTGTTGCTATAAATAGGTTTTTAGAGGCACACCGATCGTGGAGAAGACAATTGTTTCTCTCAAAGCTGCTAACGGTTAGTGGTACTCGTAGCATGTCCAATGGGTTTGGGTTGAAAATAGGTCTTCAATGCGGTCAGAGGCCTTCAAAAACTGAAATGAACCTAAGAGGGATCCGCCAATGACAATATAAAATTGTTTTTTTACTTATCAGTTTTCGCTCAAAAAGTAAACTTACATACTAGAAATATTGAGTCCTAACGGAGGTCGAAAGATTGGTCTCGACAGGCATTACGACAACACTATTCAATTTCCGGGGAGGATAGTTTCCGGGCGAAATGATTTAAACGATCCGATTTGTATGTGTGCTTCTCTCGAGATCATACTTGTATATAGAGCAACCTAAGTCAACCAGTCAATAAATGGATAAGAGCCAAGAAAAGGAAGAGAAGCCCCCAAGGCATACTTTCAAAAGTATTCTATTTATACATTGATTGTATGCCTCTCTAGCATACTTTCATACTTACGCGCAGGAATACTTTCCAAGTGTTACTATTCATAAATCACATATATGCCTTTTTAGCACACTTTCCCAAACTCATCCTTTTTGTGTGTGTGTGTGTGTTTGCTAATCGTTAACCGGTATGACGTCAATTCCCTCCGCGATAAATCAATCCCGAAAATTTATCACGGAATTTCGTTCTCACCTGATACTCAGCGATGAACTTTTGTTAGCTGTTTTCAGCTATTTGTGATTCGGGGCTAAAGTTCCCCTCTTGTCTTCTAGAAGTACGACCATGTTCCAGTTAATCAACATGATAATTATCTCCTTAAAATTCTGCTTTCTCTTTCTTAATTGCAATTATCAGTTTCTTTAGAGCTTGCTCAAGCTACCTATGATGCCAGGTTGTCCGCAACGCGGTCGCGTTGTGTTTCTTTCTCAGTTACTATCAGGCACTGTAGTGTAGGGTGAAAATGCTTGACTGTGAGTAGTTTGGCGAAAGTTCGAATTCGCTGTGATGAGTTATTCTTGCAAAATTTTTATTTTTAGCTAAGCCAGAGAAAGATAGAAGTCGAAAGATCAAAATCTTCTCCCGGGCCGGGAATTGAACCCGGGTCTCGCATGTGACAGACGCGGATACTAACCACTATACTACCCGGTACACGACTTCATTATGTTTTTGTAATTGAACCTCCTTATCAAAAAGGAGAGATGTTACAGAGTATATGTACGTATTATCATCGCACGAGTTCAACTGAGTCAATAAATGGAAGCGGTGAGTAAGGAATGTGAGAATTTGTAGTCTTCTATAAACACTAAAAATAGAACTTATACATATATAGATTCTTATACATATTGCTTGCTATTCATACAACACTCATTATTGCTATATATGTATGTATCTATACTTATATCCAAACGCTCAGGCAACTATTATTGTCTCCCGTTGTAGTGTATTGGACACACTCTCTGTCAGTATATATTTAAGAGTAAGAAGCACGCCTTCCACACGAGAGAAGCGACTTGACCTGACCACACCCTCTTCTATATTAAGCTTTTATGTAATTAGTATATATGCTTCAATATAGTATCTATGCAGTTAATATGTAACTATTTAAGTACCATTATCTCCTCAATGATTTATGTATAACCATGTATGTATTTTATCTCTTAATTATTTCATGTATGATATCGGGACTTCCATAAACCTTTCTACTTTTCATATCTCTCATACGTGCGCACTGAGTGGTTGCAATCGATATAGCTCTGTCTATATTATCTGACCCTGTCCAAAATACTCTCATCATGCCTCCTCCCTCTACAAGCGCTGTACTATCTCAACATTCTGCCGAAATCAAATTGTTGATTGAAACAATTAACCGCCAAAGTGACCAAATTACTCAACTTCTAACTGCCGTGAATTCAATGATGAACTCCTTCGCCACAATGGTTCCTCTTCTCTCTCAACCACAGTCGACTTTTCCAAATCCAGTTTTCGCTCCTGTTTCTCAACCTGATCTGATCGCCTACGATGCTGTGAGAAGAGTGCTCCAAGAAGACAGGCCCATACTCGAAGAAAAAGCTCATAACATCGTCTTCGTCGGTCTTTCTGAAAAAGAAAACAACATGGAAACGGATGCCTCTGATGGGAACTTCCTTGTCGCCCTCGTCTCCGAACTCGGACTTCCAACTCTCTCTGCTGCGCTCAAGGACAAGTCCATCACTCATCGCCGATATGGAAATCCAGACAGCAAACGGAGAATTCTGAAAGTGCACCTACCGGTCCCATCTCTTCGTACAGAAATGCTTCGGAAAATCAGATCTCTTCGTCCCAACACGCTCCGGCAACACCCTCGGGCCTACGCTCGCGAAGATTTGACTCTGGAAGGACTTCAGCTTGAAAGAGACTGCAAAAGGACCGTTCGAGAAAGAAACGACAAAGCTGGAGCAGTCGAATGGGGAGTCCAAGGTACTAGAATTGTTCATTTTTCTCATCCACGTCCTTTTCACATGCGTGAGAACAGTTCTTTGGGACGGGAAGACAAATAGGATATCGATGATGCTGGTGTTAGTGAGCCTTTAAAGTTCGATTTATCAGTACATTTGGTCAATGATCCTCTTCTATTTTATTACTGCAATTGTCGCTCTATTCGTAACAAATTGTACGAACTACAATTTCTTCTATCTTCTTCTCTGTACAAAAGTGTCTGTTTATCAGAGACTTGGATGCTTGATTCTGATTCCGATTTGCTATTACTCTCAGGTCAACCTTATTCCTTATTTAGATCAGATCGGAAATGTGCTGCCAGTAATAGAGGCGGTGGAGTAGCTATTCTATCAGCGTCCATTTTATGTCCATTTCTCGTATCTTCTTTCTCTTGTTATGAATGTGAAGCCGTTACTATTGAGCTTTCTGTCAATTCTCTCTACCCTCGAGTACGCCTAATGTGCGTTTACCGATCTCCGAGTGCTAGCGATTCAATTATAGCACCATTGATGGAATTTATCGCGTCTAATAAATGCTCGAACGTTCCTTTAATAGTTGTAGGGGACATGAACATGCCGTGTATCGACTGGGAAAACTTGACGTCTTCAAATGATTTATCAGCTTCTCAATTTCTCGCTTTTTCTTGTGATAATCATTTTATTCAATCGGTTCACTACCCGACACGTGGTAACAATATCCTCGATCTACTTCTATGTGATTACCCAGTTATTTCTTCGTGCAATGTCATAGCCCCGTTTACTCCAAGTTGTGACCACAATGCCATATCGTTTAGTATTTCACATTCTACAAATCCTGATCCCGAAAGTCAGCCAATTAGAATATTTTCTAAAGCTGATTGGTCTAGTATCGAAATGTCGATATATCTACATGACTGGACTCTCGCTCTATCTTGTTTAGACATTAATCAAGCATATGCATATACGTGCGATTATCTTTGTAGTTTGATTGACCAATACGTTCCTAACGCATTGCCTGCCCCCCTGATAAGTCGTTATCCTTACCAACTACAGAAGCTGTTCAAGAAACAACAAGAAGTTTCTGCTAGAGCTCCTCACTCTGAATATTGTAGAAAGGTTTCGAAAGAATTTTCCGATAAATTATATGCCTTTGAGACATCTAAAGAAGCATCACTTGTGTTAAGAGAAAATCGCAATAAATTCTTTTCGTATTGTAAGAGCCGATTCAAAAATTTCGAAGAATCGTATAATGTTTCTGATAACAACAATGTAGCAATAACTGATACTTCAGTGAAAGCCGAGATGTTCTCCTCTTACTTTTCTTCCGTTTATTCCATTCCTTCACAAAATGTATTACCGGCTCCTTATGTTCGAAGCAATTTATCGAACCTCGATTCCATTGATGACTCCATGATACTGAAAGCTATTTCGCAACTCGAGAATAAGGCTAACACTTCTCCCGATCTTATTCCAAACATTTTTATCAAGAAATGTAAATTTGCTATTTTAGCGCCTCTCAGAATTATTTTCAATAACTGCATTACAACCGGACAAATACCTGATTCATGGAAGTTCGCGATTGTCAAACCCATTCCTAAAGTTAGAGGATCGTCGAGTCCTTCCAACTATAGACCCATTTCTCTAACGTGCTCTTTGTCCAAAGTTTTCGAAAAAATTATAGCGAATTTCTTATACATGTGTATTGAGAATAATGATCTACTGTCCCAATTCCAATGCGGGTTTCGATCTAAGCGTTCAACCATAACCTCACTCGCTGAATCACATTCCTTCATGATAAACCATCTAATTCAACGATCTCCTGTCGACGTTATATTTCTTGACATTTCCAAGGCTTTCGATTGCGTTGATCATAGATTTTTAACATATAAGCTTAAATGTTTAGGTATCAGCGAGTCCATTGTTAAATTGATTACTGGCTTTCTAGACAATCGTAAACAATCTGTATCTTTAAATGGCGTATATTCTCAACCCGCAGCAGTATCCAGTGGAGTTCCACAAGGCTCTTCTATTGGCCCTTTATTGTTTCTGCTGTTCATTGACGATATTAAAAAAGTTATTCCTACGACGATTCGATATAGCATTTTTGCCGACGATCTAAAGTTGTATGCCGAAGTTCCATCACGTCACAGTGACTTGCAGTTAGCCATTAACAACATTTGCGACTGGTGTATTGAATGGAACTTAACCTTATCTCCTACTAAATGTACTGTTTTGCACCTTGGTAAACAACCTGTTGAGCTCAATTATGAAATCAATAATTCTATCCTGAGCAAATCTTCTTCTGTTAAAGATTTAGGTATAACGATTGATGGTAATATGAGTTACAAGCTTCATATAGAGATTATCTGCAAAAAAGCTTCTTCTCTAGCTAATATGATCCTCAGAGCATTTAAATCTAAATCCCATTCTCTCCTCATGCAGTCATTCAATGTTTATGTTCGTCCGATACTCGAGTATGGTACGGAAATTTGGTCTCCTGTCTCCAAACAACTAGTCAATGATATTGAATATGTGCAGCGTAATTACACTAGAAGGGTTTTCTATAGATGTGGCCTTGGCAATGCTTCCTATCCCGAAAGATTGAAATTTCTCGGTACTGAATCGCTTGAACTCCGTCGCACTATAAGAGATCTTTGTTTTCTCCATAAGAGCCTTCATTCCAACTTATCCATAGACACCTCTCATTTGTATACACTTAATCCTCATCAGTACAATACACGGCATGGTCACCAATTGAACATTAGACTTCCCGCTCTCTATCCTGCTAGATTGTCTACTTTTGTATCTAGATCGATTTCTATATGGGAATGCCTTCCTAGTGAATTCAAGTCTTTGCAAAACTCAGCTCTATTTAAAGAAAAAATTAAACGTATTGTCACCAGCATCAGTGCTTAAATTAATTTCCTTTCTGTTCGATTATATATCATAGTCCACGCTCTAATTTGTCGTATTGACTTCGTGATATTGTTTATAATGTTGCGTGGAACAATAAATGAAATGAAATACTCAGTCTTGGTATTTGGGGCTGGAAGACAGGAACACACAAAACTCGCAGACTCTCATTGGACTCCAAGCTGCATTAACAGCTCTAGCTGACACGAATTCCTCCGCAAAAAAAAACCCTTGAATATTTTCATTTCGGTTCCTTTCACGAACAATCACATAATTTCCTTCGACTACAAGCACAAGACGGAAACGAAGGGATGCGGAGCTTCCCTGGTTAGTCTCTGCCAGCCGAAGAGCCTTGCAGTAGAAAGATATAAAAAAAGGCCACGGCCGAGTAATGGAAGAAGTTTTTCATCAGCCGATTCGTAATCCATTCTCATCTTTGATTATTCAAAGGTGGCCGATTTTTTGGACTTTTATTGTTAAATTGCAGAATTTTTTTCTTCTTCCACTTATTATGTGTATGTTCGATCTGGCTACAATGAAAATTAGCTCACAGTTCGAGTGATCCATTTGGCTAACGGGGCTCCTTTGTTTAACTTCTTTCAATTTGGTTTCCAAAATTTTCTAAACACTAATTCTTTAAAGTACAGCCTGATCAACTTGAACTAACTTTTGGACGTTCGCTTTGATTCTTCTCTTAGTGATAATCTGGAGTTTTACGACTTTGAAAATGACTGTTCTTCAGAAGTGTATTTCTGAATGTTACGGTTACACATATGTACTTTCAAAACTCACAAATTATCAAGGTGTCTGCGGTTTTAAACTAGTGAAGCGTGTAACAATCATATTTGTAGAGTTTTCAACCTTATTAGTGTAATACTCTGTTCTCAATATCGAGCGGTGACCTTTCTACTTGCTCCAATTCATTTCCATTTCTACTGCCTATTTGCAATTATGTCGGCCTCGACAACAAATGAAGACGCAGCTCTCCTACAAAAATCTCTGAAAGACTTTCTTGACGCGGAAGAGAAGACACCTTCTCTTCCACTCCACGTCGTACTTCTCCTGAGAACCTGCAACGCTCTTTTCGACAAGTTCTACACAAGCTCCGTCAGCCAAGAGACCATCCGAAAGGAGATCGATGAGGAGAAAAGGCTTCGCTCCGTCGTCATCGAGAGGGCTCCTGAAAACACCGATGCTCGTCCTTCCGCACAGACTCAGCACGATTCTCAACTCATTACCAGTCTTCTAGACGCATCTGGTATCGCCGTCGGTGGAATCTCTCACTTCAGAATGGGAAAGCCGCCGAATACGCCAGGAACGAGTTCGTCTAGACTTCTCAAAGTAATCTTCCCCACCAAAGGACATCAAAGACTGTTTCTTTCAAAGAGTGCCTTACTACGCAAGAATAATCAATTCCAAGGAATCAATGTCCGACCCAGTCTTACTAAAGAGCAAAGAGAGAGAGAGTACTTGCTAAGACAAGAGAAACGTAAGTTATTATCGGAAGGAAAAGACTACGTCATCTTCGATGGTGAATTGATGCCCCGGAATGAAGCAGACCAAAAGCGACGATCTCCAGCACAGCCGCGCTACTCCGCCTTTCCAAATGCTCGAAGCAGTCAGAACATAACAGTACGAGCTCCGAAGTCGACACGAACAAGCAGCGCCCTCATTCGAAGCCAGACGAATCCTACGCCGAAGACGTCAAACTGAGATCATGTACCGGTCTGAAAGCTTTCTATTTCAATATTCGCTCAATCAAAAATAAACTTTCATTGTTCCGTTCCTTTCTTGAAATAGAGCAACCAGATGTAGTAGCTCTTAGTGAAACTTGGCTTAACTCTAGAGTAGCTGATTCAGAAATTACCGGTCTTCTTCCTTACAATGTTATTAGAAATGATAGAGACTCTAGAGGAGGAGGTGTGGCTCTCATAATGCGGGATCATTTAACTTTCGCTAGACAATCATTTTGTGATACATGTGAAGTTGTTGCGGTTGATTTGTTCTTAGCAAACTCATTCTGTCGTATAATAGTTTGCTACCGTCCTCCAAATTACAATGCTGAACTAACTACTACATTATGCGATTTGTTAGTAGACTTAACAGCATCTTGTAACTTCCCAGCTATCGTAGTAGGAGACTTCAACAGCGACTTTTTAACTAATCCGTCAACTGTTTCTGATACGATTTTACGGTCTTTCGTAGACACTGCTGGCTATAATCTTATGCTTAATGATCCGACTCGCCATACCAAATGTATAGACTGGCTTTTGACAACTGAGAAGAATATTGTATCTAGCCCTTGCATCATTCCACCGTTTCATTCGTGTGATCATTCTGGAATTCAGTTCACCTTGCAATTTTCCTTTGCACTTCCTGAAAGCGATGTTATTCTTGATTTCGCTAGAGCTGATTTTGAAGCACTGAATGAATATTTTTCAAGTATAGAATGGGAGAATCGTTTTGACTATTTTCATGATATTGATGATTTGTATAATCGTTTCTGTAAAATAGTGCATGATGCGATAGAATTACATGTTCCGAGACGACTCCCTCGTTCTCCATTTGCCTCTTATCCTTCCTATATACATAGACTCATCAAATACAGAAATTCACTTTTTCTTGATATTACAATACCCTTCATTCGCACTATTTATATGAAAGCTAGTTCAGACCTTCTCAAACAAGTTAAGAAATGGAATAAGTATTGTGAGAGGAAAAAACTGAAGAGAGCAGCTGACCTCTATCGCCATATTGCTTCCCTCACTAAACCTAAATCAGCTCCCCCACGCTGTTTGAAAACTGCTACTGGTTGTATTGTTGTTGATTCTCTCTCGAAATGTGATTTATTAGCTTCCGAGTTTGCATCTTCTTTCACTAAAGACGATGGCTTTCCTCCTCCAATCTACGGTGATTCTATTCCTCCCCAACCAGATGATCATTTGTTCTTGCCATGTAATGTTTACCGAGTTCTCTCCAAGCTCAAACCTACTGGTAGCGTCGGTGCGGATGGAATTCCTCAAATAGTTTTCAAAAAGTGTGCCAAATCACTCGCTCTTCCGCTCACTCACATTTTCAATTTCTCTTTATGGCTTGGTAAGACACCTTCCGTATGGAAACATTCTCTGATTACTGCTATCCCTAAGTCAGCGAAAGAATCTTCCCTACCGTCCTCGTATAGACCAATATCCATTCTCTCCCCTGCTTCTAAAGTCATGGAACGTTTGATAAGAGCTATCATCGATGAACATTTAGCGAAATTCGAATTGTTACCTCAAAATCAACATGGTTTTCGCTCCCGTGCTTCTGTTGTTACTAATCTTTTAGTCTGTGAAGACGACTGGACACAAGATATCAGTAAAGGCTTATCTATCGATGTGATTTATCTAGACTTTACCAAAGCTTTCGATACGATAAGTATACCTAAGTTATTGACAAAACTTGCACGTTTCGGTTTGTCCCTATCTTTGATGTCTTGGCTAGAATCTTTTCTTGACGGTCGAATTTTTTCTGTACGAATGGGCAAGACAATATCTGCTCCTCAACCTGTGACATCTGGCGTGCCACAGGGTTCCGTATTAGGACCACTTCTGTTTTCTTTATACATTAGCGAATTGAATTATGTGCTTAGCCCTTATCCGAATATACGCTATCAAGCATACGCTGATGACATTAAGTTATATGTATCTCACAGTGCTCACAATATAACTGAACGAACTATCGAAATGCAGAATTGTCTAGATAATGTGTATAATTGGTGCGTAGCCAACCATCTTTCTTTATCTTCGAACAAGACCTATCATCTACGCTTAGGCAAAACTTCTCCTCCTTTCAATTATCACCTAAATAACTGTGTTTTAAAAGTATCTACTCAAGTGAGAGACCTTGGAGTCCAACTAGTACCATCTCTTCGCAGACATGACGCGATTCTTGAACGAACTATGAAGGCTACTAAAGCGATGTATGCTATGCTCCGCTCTATAAGCATCAATGATTCCCAAGTACTTGTTAAGTGTTTCAATACATATGTTCTACCTCATCTAGAATTTGCCTCTTGTCTATGTAATCCAATATACCGGAAGGATTCTGATCTCCTAGAAAAGGTTTTGAGATCTTTCTCTAGAATACTCTTTTATCGATGTTTACCACAGCCTGATTATCCTCTCAGCCTTCCATGTTACAGAGATCGTCTGAATCTAATCGGCCTAAGTACTTTAGCCGAAAGAAGGGTGATTGCCGACCTTAAAATGGGTTGGAAGATCTTCAATGACAAGTCTATTATTGAAAAATCACGCATTTTCAAGAGCACCTCCTCTACCCGCACTAATATGAATGGTATTGCTATTGAATGTACTTCTTCGACGTCTAGATTCAATTGTTTCGGTTTACGTGTTTCAAGAATGTTTTACGTAATCCCGAGTGAAATACTGAATTCAAGAACAGTAGAGCAGTTTATAAATCGTCTCCGTAACGAGAATGTGATATGTGACCTGGAGAATAACTAGTAGCATTTAGATATTTGCCTTACTTTTAGATACTTGCCTTACTTTTAGATATTTGCCTTACTTTAGATATTTGCCTTACTTTTAGATATTTGCCTTACTTTAGATATTTGCCTTACTTTAGATATTTGCATTACTTTTAGATATTTGCCTTACTTTAGATATTTGCCTTACTTCTCGCCACACTTGAATATTATTTACAATGTCTCTCACCATAACTTTGCATTGCAAAATGTCGATAAAATATATATATATAATACCGCTTTGATGAGTTCTTCTTGGTGTAACATTTAGCGAAACCTTTTTTTGAATATTTTTTCTACCGAACGAGTTCTTAAAGCTATGAATAAACAGCATGCTTATTATTGTACAATACAAGGCAAAAGAGACATCAAAAACATCGAATCGAACTCTTACAAATCATATCAGAGTGCCTTATTGACAAGCTGACATTTCTATGGCATATTGCGTTTTTGCCAGGAACCTAGGAATCTGAAACAAAGAAAACTTTTCAAATATGGCAAAAGCTCGGTGGTGGATGTCATAAATTGGTTAGTTGTTCCCTCTATTTAAAAACTCAATACTTACTACATAGACCTTTCGCCCTACCCAGAATTCGCTTGTCCGGAAAACCTGAACCAAACTAGCCGTTCTCAATATTCCCAGGACGTGTCTTTAAAATTCAATATTTTTTGTTGGGGTAAGTGAAAGCTATCCTTTTTTACGAATAACTCTCATAAGAAGTACCTGTACGTGACGTTACAAAACTATTCAAGTCGAACTTCCGAAACGGCAAAATCTAAGTGAAACAGAACCGATGATCATCTAAGGTAAAGTTTTACGATCTAACTTATTCAACTCTAACTTATTCACGATGTTCTGGATGTTCGAATCCATAAAGTATACTATACTGCTAAGAAAGTTGCCTAATTGCAGCATACGAAAAAACTTGTATATTTTCAAGTTTGAATTCGATGATCCTCATGATCGAGTAGATAATTTCACAAAAAGAGTGCATAAAGTTAGCAGCAATACCGAAGTATTAGCAAAAGCTGAGAATATAATAAATACTCTCTAAATCCAGCGAAACTTGAATTTTGAACAAGGGAACACCAACGCAGCACTCTGCAATAGGGCAAAAATCCATACTAAGGACGCCAACATTTGATCCTGGACACGCTTCTGGCACCGAAACAGCTTGACAAAGGTAAATAGACAGTTTGTTCATAGTTAGTTATGACATATAGAAAATACAGAGTATTCGGCCTAAAAATCACTCCGTTAAAACCAATAAAAGTACATGAAAACAAGAGGTTAGTCATTATTAAATGCATAATTAAATTTTTGAAAGTATAACTATTTGTTCTTCTCTCGGGTAAGAATCAGCGATACCGGTATATACATGTTCTTCCAGTATGAAACGAGGTTCTACTAAGTCAGTCCGTCCTACAACACAATAGAAGTTGCACCAAGGGGCATTAATGAGCTTTTTCTATTATTCGAAAAGATTCAGAAACAAAAAAGGGAAACTCATTTGACAAAATTGGAAAAAAAACAACAATAATTTTTGAAAGGCCGCTACATATCATATTTGAAGTTTTATGACCTTTCTTTGATAGAAAACTAGGCAAGATCCATGTAGAACATATGTGAAAAGGAATCGCATCTTACCTATAATTGTATCTCAGCTTAAAAATCAAGTCATCAACTTTATTTCCATCAATCCTTTGATCAGATCTTACGTCATATCTTCGTCACGACTTTGATAAGGATCACAATGAAGAACTGAGGGAGAGAGGAACAAAAACATAGAGAAATTTAAATCATAAAAAACCACTTAGTTTGTTCGAGATGAATCGTTCGTAATGAAATACTTTGTATTGTACATCAGAAACTTTTCCAGGGCTTTGAGTCTTGATCGATAGTTTCGTGAAAAAAGTGTGATCGTTAAGCTTTTTTTTATCACGGCCAAATCTCGCGAAGCGGTCGTCACTCGAAGAAATATGAGTTGCTAGTATGGTTTCGGGAAACTTTGTGACCCAAGCACAACCCAAGAAAAGACTTAACGAAAAAATTTAATCTTAAGCTCCACTCTCAGTATAGCTTCTTGTTCGGGTTTCTCCCGAACTTGTCTTCAGCTACTCTTCATCAGTCAGTCGTGGGATACCGCGAAAGCTTGTGTGGGTTTTGTGATATCCTGGGTTTTGTGATATCCTGGGTTTTTTTCCCGTAAGCTCCCGCCAGCTACTCAAGTCAGCTCCGGTGGACAGTTGTACACGGTCTTCTCTTTGTAATACACCTACAAAAAACCTGATTGGTATTCTGATAACAAGCGGTCGCTTGCAGATTGTTCTGTACCAATCTATCGGCAGCAAAAGCGCAATGAATCTGCAGAACCGATGTGAATCTTTTTGGAGCAGAAGACTCAACTATGCTTTTTTTCCCTCTCGCATACAATATAAGTCATATATTATACATAAAGACGATTGTGTTTAATTTTTTTTAACTGTCTAACTCCTCTCTAAATATTTTGTAAACCATGAACCGTATCTTAATTTGGAAACCAGTAACAGTTCAAGAATTTATAATCGGTTACCAACCAAAGTTGGACTTTTTTATGAGATGAAATAACGCCTGAAATGGAATTCAGTGAACAAAACGGAACAAAATGGGTGTAACCTCTTCATGTTCCTTATCACATATGAGAAGTAGAGAAGCTCCGAATGTGAAGAGAGTTGCGCCCCAAGCAAATCCATACGACCAGTCCACCTGAGATAAATCACTAAGTTAAAACACAAAAAAACCAATCAATATAATTTTTCACAAATGTAGCAATAAAAGACTGTTTTATAGACTCTATCAGTCCTACCTTCTTATTTGCACTCGATCCCATTTCGGGGCAGAGTACAAGCCAGTCTATGAAGCAAACTGTTTCTTCTCTCAAGAAAACATTAATGGTGCAATTAACAATTTAACGCAGAGCGGGCACTGCTCTTATGCAGTTTTCACTGAACGGGCACTATGCGGGACAAAAACCAAGAAGAATATTTTCAAAATTTTACTCTGCGGTTTAAATCTTTGCTTACGAGAAAACCAATAGCTGGTGTATCAAATGAAAAGAGCCAAAATAGGAATGGCCAACCTCCCATTCTCTTCTCGATCCGTACTCCTTCATCTTAGCATAGAAGCAGGCGGGAAATATGATTAGAGCAGCCAGCTCCAGCAAAACTTAACAAACTCACTTTCTCCCTCTCTTTCCTTTTTTTGTATTTGATATTTGTCGGCGGGTTATATGGTTCGTCGATGATTTAGTCAAATAATTTATATTTAGGTGTATAGCTTCACTCATTAGCCCAGTCTTTATATCTTTCGTTGCTCGCATTCTCTTAGGAAATTTTTCAAAATTTGTTCTTTTTTAAACATAGATTGTGAATACAAATTTTTAAAAAATTGAATTTGCCCCAAGTGTTTCAGACTTAGGAACAAACAAAAGATCAGTGAAGAGCAGGTTTCCGGGTCCCTATATATTTTTCGAACTTTACAAAAACCTTCTCCCTTCTTCATTAGGAATGATCCATAAAACCTAGAGAGCTCTAATATATTTTACTGAAGAGCCGCTTTAGCTTTCCGAAGGTCACTAGACATTTTCTCTTTTTCCCTAAATTCGTGCTTACTTTTTACAAAGTTTCCTAATTTTCTCGCTCGTCTTCTCATTATTTTAGGTGTGTCAAAAGAAGAAACATTTGCTGTTCGGTTCAGAATAGCTATTTGATAACTCGATTTACCTTGATTGACAATAATAATATGATATGCATATTAAATAAGAGCATATCGATTTGTTGTAATACTATGAATTATAAAATATCAGCTAAAACAACTAATGACTACTTATAGTGATGAGCTTCTCTCCAGATAGTGATGAGCTTCTCTCCAGCTAAGACAACTAATGACTAATTATAGTGATGAGCTTCTCTCCAGCTAAGACAACTAATGACTACTTATAGTGATGAGCTTCTCTCCAGCTAAGACAACTAATGACTAATTATAGTGATGAGCTTCTCTCCAGCTAAGACAACTAATGACTAATTATAGTGATGAGCTTCTCTCCAGCTAAGACAACTAATGACTAATTATAATGATGAGCTTCTCTCCAGCTAAGACAACTAATGACTAATTATAGTGATGAGCTTCTCTCCAGCTAAGACAACTAATGACTACTTATAGTGATGAGCTTCTCTCCAGCTAAGACAACTAATGACTAATTATAGTGATGAGCTTCTCTCCAGCTAAGACAACTTATGACTAATTATAGTGATGAGCTTCTCTCCAGCTAAGACAACTAATGACTAATTATAATGATGAGCTTCTCTCCAGCTAAGACAACTAATGACTAATTATAGTGATGAGCTTCTCTCCAGCTAAGACAACTAATGACTACTTATAGTGATGAGCTTCTCTCCAGCTAAGACAACTAATGACTAATTATAGTGATGAGCTTCTCTCCAGCTAAGACAACTAATGACTACTTATAGTGATGAGCTTCTCTCCAGCTAAGACAACTAATGACTAATTATAGTGATGAGCTTCTCTCCAGCTAAGACAACTAATGACTAATTATAGTGATGAGCTTCTCTCCAGCTAAGACAACTAATGACTAATTATAATGATGAGCTTCTCTCCAGCTAAGACAACTAATGACTACTTATAGTGATGAGCTTCTCTCCAGCTAAGACAACTAATGACTAATTATAGTGATGAGCTTCTCTCCAGCTAAGACAACTAATGACTAATTATAGTGATGAGCTTCTCTCCAGCTAAGACAACTAATGACTACTTATAGTGATGAGCTTCTCTCCAGCTAAGACAACTAATGACTAATTATAGTGATGAGCTTCTCTCCAGCTAAGACAACTAATGACTAATTATAATGATGAGCTTCTCTCCAGCTAAGACAACTAATGACTACTTATAGTGATGAGCTTCTCTCCAGCTAAGACAACTAATGACTAATTATAGTGATGAGCTTCTCTCCAGCTAAGACAACTGATGCCTACTTATAGTGATGAGCTTCTCTCCAGCTAAGACAACTAATGACTACTTATAGTGATGAGCTTCTCTCCAGCTAAGACAACTAATGACTACTTATAGTGATGAGCTTCTCTCCAGCTAAGACAACTAATGACTACTTATAGTGATGAGCTTCTCTCCAGCTAAGACAACTAATGACTACTTATAGTGATGAGCTTCTCTCCCATTGGACAGTGACTCACCTGCAAGAATGGCTATCCATGTGGCAAATCTATAGAGGATGTACTTCCTCTTCGCGTTCGACTGTGTCAGTCCGCAGACATTCAGAAGGAAGGCGATGCCTGTAAGCGCCAAGGCTATGATGAGCAGTGCGGCTGATGCCTTGATGAAACCTGTACAAAAAGGTATTAAATTTCTGCTCTTATTTTTATTGTGAAATAATAATACTTGTAAGCCATTTGCTCTTGTTAGTACAAGTTCTTTACAAGTTACTAGTAGGTACAAGTACCTCAAAAATATTATTACTTGATCTCAACTTCCATAGCGGTTTACACCTTATTGAATCTGTTTTTTTCGTTTACCGATCGTCAATATAAAACCCGCTTTTAGCAGATATTAGAAACTTCATTTGCAGAGACTGAACACAAACACCTTGAAGGGCCATATGTTACAAACCAAACCATTAACTACACTTGGTATTTGAGCGTGAAGTCATGCTAGGTTATCTCTGAATAATTTACTCTCATCTCTTCCTCATTAAATCCCGTTTTGAGCGTCTGGCGGAAAGAATCTTATAAAGTTCTTCGAAAACCCGGCAAAAACATTCTTCTTCCCAAATTTTCTTCAACTCAAACGCTTTATCTTCAATGTCACTTGTTGATATTTCTTGTTATCTTCTTCGATCTCTCACACCGAAGAAAAACTCAATCAAACAGCAGAAAAACTCAATCCTGTGATTTTAAAATAGAAGAACGCTTTTGCTTGCTTATTGAATCATGACGTCATGTTGTTCTTCTATCTTCAGAATATAGTCGTTTTGTTCTTTTGTCTTCAAAGTTTATCCCCGTTTTTCATATTCTGCCACACGCCCGCCTGTTTTCCTCTCCTCGTAATAACGTTTACACATTTTTTTCTCAAGTTAAAAGTATCAAGTTCTGTAAAAAAAGAAGTTCAAAAAAAGCTAGCTAAGCATTGTATAAGAATCACTACACAATTAAAGTTTTTCAAATCCTTTTCAACTACTATTCAAATACAAATTTACTTTCAACTGATAACATTTAATATTGGAAAAAATTGGGTAAAATTCTCGCCAAAATTTTAATACCTGAACCTTTTGAAACATGACCGATAGGGTTCTGAAACTGAGAAAGTCTTAAGCGAAATGCGCAGTCTTTGAATCTTATTTGCTCTGGAGGAAAACTAGTCGAGTCTCTTGAGAATGCTCATGAGACTAAAATTTGCACTGGCATGATAATCTCTCGTTTTCTCTCTTCCTAGTTTGCTCTTTCTGTTTTTCTATCCACCTCATTCATTCAATCAAGTTATGCTCACCGTAAAATACATTTCGTGAACTAAAAAATGATTACTGTATCTTTTTATGAAAAAATAACAACTTTATCAGAATGCGGAAGCCGAGTCCTAGAGAGTAATGGCTTTCAAATAGCCTTTCCGAACTATACTTCCTCCTTACTAATCCATCCTGACTTTACTAGCCACTGACTATTCCCTTCTGACTATTCTGGATGCTAACTACTCCCTTTACTACTAGCAGGGTTTTTTTACTGTGCAAGAAAACGGTACAGACGCCCGCCAAAGGCGGAAAAAATTTTTCACATAAGGATCCTAATCCCCTCGTTCCTCTCGAGATAATCGCATCTGCTCCACTTTTTTTAAAAAAAATTTCCCCGTAAAACCATCGTTCCCCTTCCCTCCACATCATGACTTCACTTCACTCTACTCAAGTTTTCGACTCCTCGTTTGAGAAACCATCCAAGTCGATAGTTCAGACTGACGTCGGTTTACGACCCTTTGGGCCACATAACCCGGGATTTTGGGCTATGTGGGCTGGAGGTTATTTTTTGGACACGCCTCTTGACCGTGTCCCTTAGGCCAGTGAGATAACAGTGAGCGAGCATTTTATAGGATGTGGGCTGCCCAGTTCCCACACCCACCCGCGACGCTCACTAGCCTAAGCCCCTCTTTGGTCAGCCACGGCAAAGCCACAAAGTCTCCCATCCGCCTGCGGGAGAAGCCTTACATACGCCATCGGGGTAATCAGCGCGTGGACAGACGCTCACAATAGGCGGAAAAATTTTATCACTAAAGGTTCCCCCCTTATGATAAATAAGCAGAGGCCCGCGAAATTTTTAGTTTTGTTTTACATAAGGGTCCCCCTTAGGATTTGGAAAAAAAATGCCCGCCGACAGAAGGCCTGACATGACTATTTAACCCCTGCTTACATGACCATCCTGACTACTAGTATTTTGGGTAAAAGAGTCTGCAAGCAAAGTGACTGATCTGCAAACTAGATTGACTCCTGAATAATCTCTTCTGCAGTCTTACCTGAGTCTCTGGCGGGAGCATGGCATTTGCCGGGAACGGGAGCTCCGACAAGGGGCGGCGCCTGCCTCGGATCATCTGCCGAGGTGCACTCTTGGAAGAGTCCTGTGCGGAAAGTACCTGATCTGCAAGCAACTTACAGTAGCTTACATACTGAAAAGCTAACCTTGTTCTTGAAAATTAATCGACGACCCAAGTTAAATGATCAGAATAAACCTCACCTTAACCACCATGTCGAGCAGAGCGCGATGACGGAAAGAACTAGGCCACTTCCGAAGCAAATGAGCGAAAGCACCTCAACAATTCAATGTTGTGATTGGTAAACCAGACATTTAAAATTACCATCAAAATATTCTATTTGAATCCTTGCTCTAAATTTTTTTCTTAATTAACGAGAGTTTTCATGCTTTTAGAAATCATTTGACTCATGTGTAACACACTGAGTTTTTGTTTGCTTTCTGTAAATTCGATACCAAAGTCATGCTTATTCTATGAACCATTCACAGAAAAGTCATGCTTATTCCATGAACCATTCACAGAAAAGTCATGCTTATTCTATGAACCATTCACAGAAAAGTCATGCTTATTCTATGAACCATTCACAGAAAAGTCATGCTTATTCTATGAACCATTCACAGAAAAGTCATGCTTATTCTATGAACCATTCACAGAAAAGTCATGCTTATTCTATGAACCATTCACAGAAAAGTCATGCTCATTCTATGAACCATTCACAGAAAAGTCATGCTTATTCTATGAACCATTCACAGAAAAGTCATGTTTATTCTATGAACCATTCACAGAAAAGTCATGCTTATTCTATGAACCATTCACAGAAAAGTCATGCTTATTCTATGAACCATTCACAGAAAAGTCATGCTTATTCTATGAACCATTCACAGAAAAGTCATGCTTATTCTATGAACCATTCACAGAAAAGTCATGCTTATTCTATGAACCATTCACAGAAAAGTCATGCTTATTCTATGAACCATTCACAGAAAAGTCATGCTTATTCTATGAACCATTCACAGAAAAGTCATGCTTATTCTATGAACCATTCACACAAAAGTCATGCTTATTCTATGAACCATTCACAGAAAAGTCATGCTTATTCTATGAACCATTCACACAAAAGTCATGCTTATTCTATGAACCATTCACAGAAAATTCTTGAATATTGGATATGAAAGTTCTAAAAGCCTTGCAGAGATAATATATCGATTGTATCATCGATGTTCTTTCCGATGACTTTTCACATACTCGGTTTATAAAGGGTTATGTAGCGAATTATAATCCAGAAAATAAGTGAGGGGTTGAAGGAAGCAAGCAGAAGAGTGAACTGTGTATGACAAAGAAGTTAGTGATGAAGATCCCCCTTAGGGGTTGAAGAAGCAAGCAGAAGAGTGAACTGTGTATGACAAAGAAGTTAGTGATGAAGATCCCCCTTAGGGGTTGAAGGAAGCAAGCAGAAGAGTGAACTGTGTATGACAAAGAAGTTAGTGATGAAGATCCCCCTTCTTCCTTCGATTTTACTACTCGTTTCTCTTTGAAGTTGGGTAAATTGGAAATAAGTAAAGTGAAGGACGACGCCCTTTGTATGGACAAATAGGATACTCTCAAAGACTTTCTCATTTCTCACCTGAATACTACAACCTGTACATTTCCTCCTTTCTTTTCTTTCTCAATCCTTTTCACTATTAATAGATCTCCCAGCAGGTAGCTAGCAGCACCGAACCTTTATACCCTTTGATATATCGAGCGGATACCAAGATTGAACACTTCAAAGAACATAACTCTCATTGAACATTCACTCAGTGTTGGCTTCCCTTTATGTGCTATTATTTTCTCTCTGTCTCAGTTTCTATTGGAACAAATAGTAATTATAGGAATTAGATTTTATTCTTCTGGAAACTCTCAGATTTGAGATCAAAGGAGGGAGATGAAGAAACAGAGAGAGAGAGAAAGAGAGAGAGAGAGAGAGTTAGAGAGAGGGGAAAGTGGAGAACTGAACTCGATCGAGTCTGGGTATTTCTCCTCCCCAATGACTCAAGCAAAGCGTATGCAAATGCTCATCCTTCTTTTACCTAAATGACACACTCTATTCCGATCAAGACAGAGCCGGTTCACACTACTTTCGCTATTATTAGGTTGATGTTCAAGTCGTCAAACATCTCTCTCTCTTTCTCTCTCTCTCTCTATCTCTCTCTCTTCCTTCTGCTCTGCTTTGATTCCTGTCCTCTTTCTCTCTGTGTCTCTCTCTTCTCTCTCCTCCCTCTTTTTCTGTTTACTTTCTTATTTCTTTCTTCTCGTTCTTCCTCTTTCTCTTTTCTCTGAATGAGCCCAGAACAAGATGAGTACAGCGATAGAAAGTGTAAAGAATAAAGAAGAGAAAGAAGAAGTGAGAGAGTGAAAGGATCAAAAGAGGCATAAAATTCCTTTCTTGACCTCGAGAAACCGGGTGCCAGATCAGGAAACGCCAAACTCAGAGTAGATAATTATTATTCTTTCACTCAATCGTAAAGCATAGTTTACATTTCAAGCGCATGGTTTAAATATCAAGCACAGTTTTCCTTCTCTGGGCAAGTAAGAAACATTTGTTCAAGAGCGTAAAAACTTTGTCCAAATTCAATAAACAGACAGTTCAGATACAAACAATTTGGTTGAATTTGCCCCATTTTAGCAGGAATAGGCTCTTGGATTTCGTTGAAAAAATTTACAATTTACCCCGTATACCTTGAAATAAACTGCGGGAACAGACTCCTATATAGGATCCTGTTAGTAATATATATGCCTTATAGGCCCCTTAAAAACAAGGACATGTAGGCCAACCGGTTAACTGGGTATTCAACCCACCAGTAACAGAGCTTGGAATCACCTTGAGCGGTCGCACGGCGCTTACGGTCTCGATCGTTGTCGTTTGCGTGGCGGCCATTGCAGTGACCGCCGCTCTCTCTTCTCGCAGCAGGTAGCCGTTGAGGGACGCAGATCGGCTTGCTGAAGCTCGATCATTGATTAAACTTCTAATTGATTCATAAGTTTATTTTTTACAAGCAAAATTAAATTGTATTCATAATTCGTTTTTAAAAGAAAATATAGAGCGCATGCGGCGCACGAATTGTGAATTTATTTGCAACGAAACTATACAACGGAACGACTTTTGGATGGCTCACTTCGCAAAATGCTTCACATTGTAGAGATTAACAGGAAACACAACTGATGTTAAACGTGAGAAACACCAATAAATTAAGCGTCAAATCAGCGCTCATGGAATACACCGATAGCCTGACTAACCACACAGTTTTTAGAAACACAAATGGAAAAAACGAAAACGCGGCGAAATCTAGTAACACGCTCAACATCCAAGTAGTTCCTTGCACAAGTTGTGAGCCTGTCTTTTGGGCGCCGGATTATAGCGCGCGAAAATTGGTACTGGAGCTCTGAGATGCCGCGGTATGTAGAGAAGTTTAGTCATTTTCAAGTAAGAGAAATGTCTTTCAAAGTACATATACACGAAAAAATTAAATAGTGTGCATTTAAGAGAGAAAAAATGTCTTCTATTCATCCATGTTCTTCTAGACAGAGAAAAAATGTCTTCTATTCATCCATGTTCTTCTAGACTATTTTTTTAAACTTCTCTTTTAATCCTTCTTCCTCTTTTTCTCTCTACGTACAGTTTTTATAGAACATCCTTTTTCTAAAATCTGTTTCGATGAATTCAAGAATATGAACAAGCAAATTCCAAAAAAGCCTAACAGAAATATTTATAATCTTACAATATTTCGAGAGAAAAATCGTAATCCAAAAGAATAAGAATCAACAATGTAATAGGAAGGGCATTATTTCCTTTAGAAGTTTAGAAACAGAATATGGAGAAAGAGAGGAATCATAAATTTTCTTTTGTCGAAGTTTCTAACTTGATAATCGTAATTGATGTGAATTAGTACAATGGAAAACTGTGAAGAAGCTTTCTTCCTGGAAGAAATTTTATAAGAAGGCAGGTGAAAGAACAGATAAGGGACTAACCCTCTCGTATAAAAAGTAGGAGAGAGAAAGAAAAAATATGAAAAATAGAGAGAAATATAGGGAAACAGATTTGGAAAATATAGAGAGAAAGAGAAAGATAAAAGGGTTCGTCAGGTAGGAAACGGAAGTGACAGGGAACAAGAGCGCGATCCAGAGTTCTCAAAGACTGACTCATTTTCTGAATCGATACTTTCAATGTCACATAAAAGCTAATGTTGTTATCACTCCCCCAATGCGTGTGTATTTCAATATCGAAAGATCTGCAAAAAATTTCACCATCTTTGCTGATTCATTCATTTTACATTCTCTCAAAATGGAATCAACACGATGAATTTTTTTTAAATGAAAGGCCGATATGAAGATGAACTAACATGAATTATCAGAAATTCGGAATATATAGAATTGTGAATCAAAAGATCAATACTGAATACTTAATATTTTAGTAGTCATTAATAACTGAAGTATTTACTAACTATCGATAATTGTATTGATGAATCAAACTTATTCTATGTAGAAACGTGTTTCACATCGCGTGAGCACTTGCAAGAATGGTTAGTTTTTCGTCAACCATTTTTTTCGATTGCACGGTGAAAAGGCAGTTTCTGTGACGAGGTATGAAAAAAACTCAGTCTTCCGTTTCTTCCTTCAATATTTCCAATTCTTCCAAAACAATCAAAAAAGAAAAACATTTCTATACATAGATCCTGCTTTATGCAAGAGTGATGGATCGTTAGAATTCCGCTTTTCACTTTCTCAACGTAATCTCTGCTAAGTGTTTTCGTTAAACGCTCCCATGTCTCACCACGAATTGCCGTGAGAATGAAAATGGACTACGGCATTTTTTAAATTACAATTTTTTACTGTTGGACGTAAATATAAAAATACCGTAATATATTTGCATTCTCACGGCAATTCGTGGTGAGACATTAGAGCGTTCAACGAGAACACTTAGCAGAGATTACATTGAAAAAGTGAAAAGTTGAATTCTAACGCTCCATGAATCTTTCTATACATTCACATAGTGACACGGAATCAGAGCAAAATAGTCCATGTAACGGGAAAATCTCTCTCTAGATATTAGAGCTTGTAACCACCAAAAAAGAGACTTCTCGATGCCGGGAAAGCCTAAATCTGGGTCGCACACACTACAACCGCTTCAAATTTCCAACGACATGGTGGAATTCGTTACTTCCCACGAAAATGGCTGCGTAAACCAGTTCTCATTCTCATAGTTGGTTGTCTTAAGCTCCAGGATTTAGGAGAGTGGGATTAAGGGGAGGCTCAATTGATCTCTCGGTAAACATTGAAATACTTGAGTGGATTGAGTGAGGCAGTATAATCGAAGCAGCCGTTCATGCTTGTCTAACTGTGAAAGGAGAATTGGGTAAGAGGGAGCTGCTCCACTTCGACTGGGTCCGCTTCTAGACGCATCATCGCGCGCCGATAAACTTGAATGCTACAAGAAGGAACAACATAATTAAATAAGAACACGACGAATGGTAAGATGCTGCCGGTCAATAGCGCTTGAAGAAATTGAGAAAGAGTCAGGGGAGAGAGTTAGATAAATTCATAGAGAAAAGTACGTAGAAAGGAAGACAGATAGAGAGAGAAAGGAAGAGAGAGACGGGATGAAGAGATTAAAAGAAAAATAATGACACTGAAAGGGATCGCAGTAAGCGCAGGTCAACTTTTTCTTACCATACGTGTTGTGTGGTTTTCAACTAACCACATAAGCTAACAGTCTTGTTTTTTTCTCAAACAACACTCTCTATTTGACGTTTTCATTTTTTTCGCTCTTCCTCTTTTTCAGACAGCCTTTCTCCCTTACTTCAACTTCTTCTCACTTTCTACATCCTACTACTTTCTCTCAGCGCCTCGATTTTCTCTTTCGAAGTTCTCAGCGCAAACTCTCTCGTTGTACTGGTAGAACTCTCTCGTTGTACTGGTAGAACTCTCTCGTTGTACTGGTAGAACTCTCTCGTTGTACTGGTAGAACTCTCTCGTTGTACTGGTAGAACTCTCTCGTTGTACTGGTAGAACTCTCTCGTTGTACTGGTAGAACTCTCTCGTTGTACTGGTAGAACTCTCTCGTTGTACTGGTAGAACTCTCTCGTTGTACTGGTAGAACTCTCTCGTTGTACTGGTAGAACTCTCTCGTTGTACTGGTAGAACTCTCTCGTTGTACTGGTAGAACTCTCTCGTTGTACTGGTAGAACTCTCTCGTTGTACTGGTAGAACTCTCTCGTTGTACTGGTAGAAAAGAATGGTCAGCGGTGTGTTTTCCGTTCAAGCGTTCTTAGCGATTTCTATACATGGAATCATCTTTTGAACATCCAACCTTGACTTCATCCTTCTCTCCTATGTATTTTATTTTGTAGCTCAAGGATTTTTCTCTTCTTTTTCCTTTCTCTCTCTATCTCTCTCTCTTATTTTCCCTCTCACATTCTGCTGCCTCTTCCTCTTTCTATTTCTTTTTATCTCAGTCCGATGAAAATGCTTTCCAACAACAACCTGTCTCGAAATGTGTCTAACCAGCAATACACCTTGCACACCTTGCATCTCCTTCCTGTGGTTTCAATCCAGCGAACGATTCATGGAAGTTCAGGGACGCTGGCAAAAGAAAGAAAGTGTAAAAGAATTTATGTGCTGAGAAAAAGCAGCATAGAGAATAGAGAAAGAGAGAGAGAGAGAGAGAGAGAAATAGAAAGCAGAGAAGAGGGAGAGAAAGATAGAGAGAGGAGACGAAAGGATACTAGAAGTGCATGAATGCGAGAGAACAAGGGAAAGAAGGAAGGGAGCGCGAGATTAGCAGAGGAAAGCAGAAAAGAATATAGGAAAGCGGAGTAGATGCGCGAAAAAATTCATTGGTTTCTCAGGCTTTTGCGCTTTCCAGACACCAAATGAAGAACGGAAACACTGTTTGAGCAGAGTCGGAAACATTATCATTGTGGATTGGTTGATGGAGTCATACATATATTTGAAGAATGGAAAGAGCCAAGAAGGGAGGGAGGAGAGGAAAAGATAGAGGCAAGAGGAGAAAGTGAAAGAGAAAGGGGTGGGAGGAGAAGAAACAATAAGGAGAAATGAAAGAAAAAAGACAATTAAAAGATTAAAAGAGAAGATAAAAGTAAGAGAATGAAAGAGATATAAATAGACAATTAAATCTCTCATTTTTCACCAAAAAAATTTAAATTATTGTTTTCGTTAATTGAGCACGCTTATGTCTACTCGTTATTTGGCTATGCATCTCTCTTATTCACACTCTCCACCCTTCGCTATCAACTGCGTAACATAGCAAACATTATTGTACGGTATACAAACGCGTCATTATACCGAAAAGACAGGGAAATTCAATAAGATCGACGTCGCCACTTCGAAAAGCCCCACTTAGATTGACGTTCTCCCTCAAGTTGCTCCAAAATTCATCTCTAAGACTGAATGCTTCAAGTTCTCCAATGGAGTTTCTCAGATGCTCGCGCTCTATCAAACGAGAAGAGGGGTTAACACATGCGTGCCCAGCTTATTTGCACAATGATGACTAAGCGAGGACGGCTTGTGAGAGGATGCTGGGGATAGGTAGAGTGAGGAACAGAGAGTCGAAAGAGAGTGAGAAAGAGCAAAAGAGAGGCAGGTTATTGTGTGCAAAATAAAGAGAGAGTGAGAGAGAAAAAGAGAGATAAAGTGTTTGAAAGAGAGTGAGAGGAAAAGAGAGTATGATAGAGAGAAGAAAAGAAGAAGAAAGCGTGACTGCTTTCTTCCCACGTTCTTTTCTCGATGCCTCTCTCTCCTTGAATGGGCAACTCTCCGAGCACCTCTGTCTCCTTTTTTTTCTCGTTAGCTCGGTACGAATCGTCCCGTCGAGCAAGAAGTACATTAATTGATCGAATGAGTGCTACTGGATCAATTTATCAAAATCATGACAACTCTAGAATGATTATTCTAACATCTGTACCCCCAAAAATTTCAAAACTTTGTTAAAAATTATAAACTCGAGTTTTCTTAGTGTTCTCTAGACCATCCCAAACAATGAACTTTAGAAACTTTAATGCACTTTAATGCAGTCTCAAAATCGGGAATAAAGTTTACAATAACAAAAAACATTCCGGTATGTAAAGCTACGAGGCGGTTTGATCCAGAGTAAAAAGAGACTCGAACCATAGATCAAGCTTTGAAAACATTGCGAGCTTTCTCTGATCGTTAAACAAATCAGCGATTAGTTATAAAAGAAAAATGCTGCAAAGAACGCAATATAATTTATCGTCTTGGAAAAAAAGATGCTTCAAGTTGTTAGTATAGAAGTGATGCGGTGAAGCGTAATTGTTTAATAGTTTTAACTAGTTAATTACTAATTACTTGAACTATTTATGGACTCAACAACTTAATAGCTATTGATTAACGATTCATCATGGTTAAGACTTGCTCAGGGTGTCCTGTAATAGGTCTCCTCGAAAGACTGACCAGTCTCTCGAATCTTTCATCCAACAAACAGAAAAGCTAATTAGCTTCGAACCAGAAATTCGAAACCAACATTGAGAAGCAAATTTTGAACCAAATTATTGGCGAATGTGAGTCAAAGCAACTTCCGAACAAATAAAACTTAGGCTTCCGCTGTTCTGAAATTTTAAACGATGGAACTGTTTGAATGCTCTAATTTTCGGGGTTTTCGTTTTCAATTGTAAACTTTTTAACATAAAACTAGGAACACCCAAGAAGAGTTGAAACTGAGTTTAATCTTGATAAGTAGTTTACAGGCCTAACTGCCGTCCATGAAAAAGCAGGTCTTGATTGAAGCATCCCCTAAGAGGGAAGCCTCAAATGCACTAACGATCATGCTTGCTAGAAAGGCTACATTTACTCTCTTGAACCTTGTATTTCAATCCCCTTTGCAGTGTTACTAAATAAACACTGCTTTTCTCTCCTTTTCCTCTCATGTCACTCTATATGTATCTCTCTGCTTCCAGTCATCTCTAAAACCTCCCTTCCTCTCTTGTTCCTGTGGCAACCAGCGTATCACATTTCGAGATAGCGAGAAGGATGAGTAAATTTGTTCTAGGAAGTCAAACCGTATTCCAACCGGAAGAGTACACTGACATGTACGCGGAAATACGATTAGCTATATACATTATATACAAAATATATTCCATACATCAAAAGCAATAGTCAAAAAGTTGAAAATGACCACTCATCTGAGCAGAAAGCCAGAAAGCGGATAAACGAGTGAGTCTCCACAACCTTGCCCTCAAATATTGAACTATCTCTAATCCTTCATCTGCTATTCTTCTATCAATCACTGCTCCTCATTTTAGACCCTCCGCACTAGTTGTCGTTTTTTTTAATATTTCGAAAACAACAGGCACATTTACATATATTATGGTATTTTTCACATGTAACTTATTTCACAGTTAACATGTTTACTATATTTTCATTTGACCTACCTTTAAAATGTTAGCATAACTCTGAACCCCGAAAATCTATCTAGCAAATCATTTGCGCTGGAGTTATCTCAAGATCTTCAATGCCACGCGAATTGTACGAGTCAACAGAGGGAAAGAGGCAATTTTGACTGAACACAAAAGGAAGTGAAAGAATACTATGAGATCTATCGGTAGAATACGTTTACCGAGAGATGGTTCAACAGAAAACACTTGAAGTGAACAATTTGAAGATGATTGGAGAATAGAAAGTCATTGTGGAATGGCATTCTTTCCGAATTGACGGAAAAGAAGACACTTGAACACAGAGATGGTTGGGAAAGACACTCGAGGAAGCTCGTCCAGAGCCGCAGAGTAGGGTTCCTTTGAGAAGGAATCATACATATTTGCTTATGAATGAAGTAATGAATATGATTGAATGAATGGAAGAGTAAACAAATATGTAAGAGTGGGAACCTCAGTAAACATTCTACAGGTTGTACAGAAAGTCCAGGTGGACAGTATTTTTTCCGATAAAAACTTAACGGATTGAGCAAATCAAGCAAAATTTTCATCAAAGTTTATCCAAATAGTTTGGGATATAACTGCGTTTTCAAATTTCGAACAGCCCCCCTTTCTCCTTGACACAGGCGCGGAGTCGCTTGTGGAAGGCACCCACCGTGGTGGACAGGTAAGCGACGTCAAGATCATCCCCCGCCTTCTGTAGGGCGCGCTTCAAACTTTACAAATTCTTGTGTGGGAAAGCATAGGCCTTGCTCACAAGAACCGACCACAAAGAGAGAGAAAGGGCCATTCCGCTTCTGTCATGGTCTGAGCCGGGATTTGCGCGACTGGCAAGACTCCACTCGTTTTCGTAGAGCAGGGAGTCATAATGAATGCCAATAACTACCTGAACGACATTCTCATAAAGGAAGTACTTCCCTGGAGCCAGGCTCACTTCGCGGGACGCAATTGGACGTTCCAGCAGGACTCTGCGCCCGCCCACAAGGCTAAAGTTGTGCAAGACTGGTGCAAGACCAATTTCCCTTCCATGATCACATCCGCCGAATGGCCTCCGTACTCACCTGATTTGAATCCTCTGGACTTCTCTGTGTGGTCGGTCCTTGAGAGCAAGGCCTGTGCTTCCTCACACAAGAATTTGGAAAGTTTGAAGCGCGCCCTACATAAGGCGTGGGATGATCTTGACGTCGCTTACCTGTCCACCACGGTGGGTGCCTTCCACAAGCGACTCCGCGCCTGTGTCAAGGAGAAAGGAGGGCTGTTCGAAATTTGAAAACGCATTTATATCCCAAACTATTTGAATAGACTTTCATGAAAATTTTGTTTGATTTGCTCAATCCGTGAAGTTTTTATCGGAAAAACTACTGTCCACCTGGATTTTCTGTACACCCGTAATCGGCGATATAAAGAGGGAAAAACATACATATGTATACTCAGGAGAATCCGCATAATAACGAAGATTGAAACACGTTTTGAGAGTTTGATTGTTCCGTGGTTTCACATCTTTTATTCTGGATCACTCATCAAAAAAGGAGCTAATTTGAGAAAAAAAACACAAAAATTTTCGTTAAAAAATTTTTCATTAAAATAAGTAGAATTATATATAAGTCTATTCAAGTCTATTCAAGTCTATTCAAAAAAGTCTTGAACAAAAAAAATTCAACGTGGGATAATTGAAATGAATAAATGAATTGTTATTTCGAAATAGCAAAAGATTAGGAATCATTAACAAAAATATAGTAAGACAAGAAGGAATTGTGAGAAGGGTAGAAAACATGAATGAATAGAAATAGAGAGATACAAAACGATATATAAAGAAGATATTAAGAAAGAAAAAAAGAAAAGAGAAAGAGAAGGTAGAAAGGAGAGAGAGAGAAGTTAAAACGTTCATGGAGCACCGTCAATTTAGGTCAGCTGCATGAGCGAAAGGAGTAGAGGCGGTAAGTGTTAACTGTCCTCTCAGAAAATAGGAGAATACAGGCTGAGAGAGAGAAACGTCATTTCGGAAGCTTATGTTAGGTAAGCAAGAGATCTAGGTGAAGAAAGAGTTTGAGGGGGATGAAGAAATCGCCACAGGATATAGAAAGAAATGAGAGGATTTGGGAGAGGACAGAGAGTCAAACTGACAGGGAGAGAGAGATAGAGAGAGAGAGGAGAGCGATAAAGACATACAGAGAGAAAGAGAGAGAGAAAGAAAATATAGAGATCTGAAAATAGGAACCCATTGAGAAAGAAATCGAATCAAGAAGATATGAGTAAATAAATTCATCGGGAACCTTGTAAGAGAATACAACATTCTCTTTATCCCTCTAAATCGTCTTTTCTTCTTCGCAGAAATTTCTCTATCTCTTTCTCTTCATCTCATCTCTTTCTAATCATCTCTCTCTCTTTCTCTATATATCTCTACCTTCCTGGTCCTTCTAACCTCTTCCTCCGCTTGATTACTTTCTTCTCTCAAGTTTCAGCTGACTCTTTGTCGTCTTTAAAGTAACCAAATCACGGAATGCCATGTTACCTATCCTTGCGCCCTTTTCTCGCCTTTTATTCGTCACACGTTTTGCTGCTCTCACAACGAACATGGGAATCGAGGGAGGGCCTTTTTCTGAGTGGCTCTTTTCTACCTGTACCTAAGAATCATAGTCGTACAAAAGTATTACAAAAGAATGAGGTCATTCGCTCAGCCAAATCCAACCGATTTCTGCGAAGACCTAACACGAAGGAATTGATCACATAAACCTTTCATGGGTAACGGAAGTAGCTAACTCGAACAGACTTTCAATCAATTAAACAGAGCTAAGATTTTTTCAGTTAGTGAGCCAGAGGCATGTTCCTCATATCGGCGAATTCAAGCGACCCTATCTATATTGACAAAAACCAGTTTTCAAGAAAACAAAATTTTCGATTGTGTACTACTACCTGCTAATTATATAAGAAAAAAATAAATGAGACCTAGCTTAGCTTGGATTCCGACCGACATTTAAAACAAACCTCTATAAATGCAGAAAAAAATCATTGAAGCGAATCCAAATGGCGTCAGACAAAACTAAAAATCAACAGCAAACTTACAGATTATGTGAGCATTTCACCAAGAAGCCCGTCTTAAACAATGGTTTAGTAGGTTGTGAGAAGATAGAGGCAATCAAACCATTTAGAGGTAGTTTGGCTCTATCCCTATCTCTCACTCTCTCTCTCCCTTCTCATATTTCTCTTTCTCTCTCCTTCTCTCTGCCTAGCTCCCTCCTCCTTCTCTATTCCTATCTGATTCCTTCTCTCTTCCTTTCTCTCTCTCTCTCTCTCTCTCTCTCTCTCTCTCTCTCTCTCTCTCTCTCTCACATTCTCTCTTCTCCTCTCATCCTTTTCTCTTCTCCTCCTTTTCTCTCGACCCATATAAACGCAAATCCTGCCCTGCAATCGTAGCCCTCTTGGCGTAATCTGGCTGAGAGTCACTTTGCTAAACTCCTCTCATACCAAATGAGGCCAATTAGGCGTCAGTTGCTCCTAATGCTTTTTTATTTATATCTCTAACCTCCCGTTTCTCTCTCTCCCCCTTATCCCTCGCTCTTTTCTAACAGTCTGGCATTGCTCGGTTACCAGATTCTTATCCCCTGAGGCGATTCTCGCTTCATCTTACAGAGAAATGATGCGTTTCACGGTAAATCGCGAAATTGGGGTTGCGTGATTGCTACTTAGAGAGAGTGAATATGATATGGAATGAGGGAACGTGAGAGAGCGTGGGAGAAAGCGTGAAAGAAAAAGAAACATTATAGAGGGACAGAGAAAGAGTTGATAAAGAGAGAAAGAAGAGAGCGAGAGAACGATAGAGCCCATGAATCTGTGATTGCGAAGAGTAATAATTAGGCAGTCATTCTTCGATCTCTCACAGGTGCAAAATTCTGAATGAAAAATCCATTTCTGAGGTTTCTGAATCATTGCGTTAAAATACACTTCATAACTGTTATATTTCGACTCACTAATTGAAATGGGAAACGTCCAGCTATCCACTTCCACTAATGATCTCTTTCTCTCACGAATTTTCTGATCTTCTACTTGTTTTAAGTTTCTTGTTAGAACACTCTCAAAATTTTTATGTGAGAAAACGAAGAGAAATTCTTAAGAAAAACCAATTTCATGACCAGGAAGTCCGTTTTCGGCGGCCAATCACGATAGCTTTTTTCACTTTCTTTTTCTTCTTCTTCTTCCTAGCGTTCATCCCGCCGCCGGGCAGGGTCCGCTTTGTAGACTGCACCACGCCAATTCACCCGATCAGCTGCGTCTTCAGTCTTCAGCCCGGTCGTCTTCATGTCTACTTCGATGCAGTCTCGCCACCTAGTTTTGAGTCTGCCTCTGGGTCTTTTGCCCTCTACTTCGAGATTCCAGGACGATTGAGAAACAGAATGAAGATTTGATCTCATCACGTGCACGTACCATCTCAGCCTTGACTCTCGGAGCTTTTCAGATATAGGGGCGATGCACAGACGATCTCGGATGGTTTCATTTCGCACCATGTCTAGACGAGTGAGTCCGAGGCTCCATCTGAGCATTTTCATCTCCATAACATGCAGCATCTGTAGAGTCTTTGCTGTGCATGGAGCACATTCGAGGCCGTACAACGCGACTGGTCTGACAACTGATCGATAAATTTTACTTTTCAGTCTGTCAGGCATTCGCTTGTGGCATAGTACACCAGTTGATTCTCTCCATTTGAGCCAGGCAGCATTGACTCTCGCATCAACTGTAGCCTTGGGGTCTAGGTCTGAGGTGATGTAGGATCCGAGGTACTTGAAGCCATCCACCTTCCAGAGTTCGGTGTTCTTGACTTTGATGGTATTCGAGGTATTCGAAGTACTCTTTCCCAACTCCAAGTACTCGGTCTTTTGGAGGTTTAGTCGTAGACCATAGTCATTGAAACGTTCGTTCCACTCTCCTAGCTGTCTCTCCAAGTCCTCTGATGTGTTGGAACATAACACAACGTCGTCAGCATACGGTAGAGTTTTTGGAGGACCTGTTTGTAGATCTCTGGTGATCGTGTCCATTATTAGTATAAAGAGGAGAGGGGAAAGTGCGGAACCTTGATGAACTCCTACAGCAACCTTGAATGACTCCGAAGTACCCGCTGGACTTCTTACCGTACTTCTAGGGTCAGCGTACATCATTTGAATCCATCTTATGTACTCTTCTGGGACTAGGTGGTCTCGAAGAGAGAACCATATCAGCTCATGAGGTACACGGTCGAAAGCTTTCTCTAAGTCAAGGAAAGCGCAATGGACTGATTTCGCCTTTTCCCTGTGTTTCTCTAGATAAAGACGAATGGCGAAAATAGCATCCGTTGTTCCACTTCCTTTGACGAAACCACACTGATTGACGGTTGTGCTTACAATTTTGCGCAGCCGTGCTTCGATGATCTTTTCCAAGATCGTTGCGGTATGAGGAATGATTCTTATCGGCCGGTAGTTGGAGCATATTGTGACATCTCCTTTTCCTTTGTAGATGGGTATTGTAGATGATCTACTCCAGTCTTCGGGATACTCCAGGCGAGCAGTGGCTTTTTGAAAGAGGGTCGTAAGATGGAAAAGTCCACAATCACCTGCGAGTCTCCATGCAGAGGCGGCGAGATCATCTGGCCCACATGTCTTTCCATGCTTCATTTTCTGAAGGGCTTCTCTTACTTCAATCTCTGAGATGGTGGGAACTGGTCCTTCTACTGGTAGGGACAGTGGAATGGGAGGGTGGTCGAACTCGATGTTCGAGATTTCCTCGAAGTGTTCTCTCCATCGCTGACAAATTTCGACATTGGATCGGAGGAGTATGCCGTCCCGGTTCTTGATTGTCCTCACGTGAGAAAGGTCTTTTGTTGCTGTGGCTCGTGCTTTACAAACCCGGAAAATTTCCTTCTCCCCTTGAGGCGTGTCGAGCTTACTGTAGATTTCTTGGATGGCTGCGGAGCGTGCTTTCGCTATGGCTCTCTTAGCTTCTCTCTTCATACATGTACAGGCCTCGGTCAGCTTCGGTTCCGGATCGTTTCCTTCATACAGGTACAGGGCTCGGTCAGCTTCGGTTCCGGATCGTTTCCATTGCTTGAGAGCCGCTTTCTTCTCCTTGACAGCAGTTTGAACGTCTTCGTTCCACCACCATGTCTCCTTGTCTACAATGCGTTTGCGACCTGGTTTTGTTGAGCCCAGAGTGACTTCTCCTACAGCCTTCATCTTGTCTCGAACGAACCTCCAGTGCTCCTCAATGGAGTCTGAGAACGTTTTTTCGAGAGTGTTCGGGGATAGGGCGAGAAGAAGCTGATGCATGAAGCGAACCTTGTTGTTACGTACCTTCCACCATTTTATCCGAGAAACTTCGTTCAGGGGCTTTACGCTGCACTGCTTCTGGGAAAATCGGAGATCGATTATAACTGGATGGTGCTGCGAAAAGACATTATCGCTCGGAATCACCTTGCAATCAGTGATCAGTCTCAGATTTACTCTTTGCGTCATCCAGAAGTAGATTTGGGTTTTCCTTCCACCACTGCAATACGTGGTGAAGTGAGACTCTCGTTTGCAGAAGAAGGTATTGCAGATGGAAAGATCGTGCTCTTCGGCAAAACTCAAGATTTGCTCTCCCTCTGCATTTGGCAAACCATAACCGTTGCCTCCATGAGCTCTCTTATGGGCTTCGCATCTTCTTCCTACGTGCCCGTTCAAGTCTCCTCCGATCATGAGAGTTTCTTCCGGAGGGCATTTTCTGATGACGTCATCGAAGTCTTCCCAAAACTCGTCTTTCTCGGAGTCGCTGCATCCTGCCTGCGGTGCGTATGCACTGACTATTTTGAAGAGTTTGCCATTGCATTCCAAGGATATGGACATCAAACGATCTGAGATGCGACAAACTTCCGTGACGGATGTGGTAAGGTAGGAGGCAGCGATAATTCCGACGCCATTGCGGTCCGATGATGAAGTATTGCCCGAGTACCACAGCTTATACCTCCCGTCGAGCTGCTTTGATTTCCCTCCTTTCCACCTAGTTTCTTGGAGGCATGCTAGATGTACTCTTCTTTTTGCCAGCATGTCACAGACTTCCATGAACTTCCCAGAGAGACTTCCGACGTTCAAGGTAGCTAGTCGGAGCCTGTTTTCATTTTTAGTTTTGTTTATTTCTAGTATTAAATTCTAAGTTATACTTTATAATATACTCTATGCCTCTCTGGGCACTCACTGATGAGCCCCACCCAGAGAATGCAAATGTCTGTCTGAGCTGGGGCGAAACAGGCTTTTGTAAGGTTTACGTCTTAGCAGTGCTATTAAATAATTACCTGAAGTTATCAGATCTTTCATCATTCATGACTAACAATGAAAGAGGGTTTTGTAAAATGAGATCAGAGGCCCCGCAGAAAATCGAAACAGAATCCCGCGAACATACGCTAAGACTAGACTATTTAACCTCTAGTTTTACGATATAAACATGAACCTAGTCGCTGACCATAACATTGAATGTTGTATTGGTTAAGAGTCTGCGCTTTGCATCTTAGACTCTTTTCCAATTGTTGTGTCCGTCCATTGCAACACACTATGCATAATCCCCGACTGTGTATCTCCTCTTTCTCCACTTATTAATCTCGCTCTACTCATATCTCTGCTTTTCATTATCCATCTTCTCTCTATATTTTTCTTCCTCCTTCTCTCTATCCTTCTGTCTGTCTCTTTCTCTCTCTTGCTATCTTACTCTCTGTCTCTGTCTCTGTGTGTGTCTCTCTCTCTCTCTCTCTCTCTCTCTCTCTCTCTCTCTCTCTCTCTCTCTCTCTCTCTCTCTCTCTCCTTCTGCCGAAATGCTAGCCAACGCATCTAAAATCTGATGGAAAGAGGATTATATCGAAGATGTAAACATTCAAGTAGTGCAAGAAGATTGAAGACTCTGAGAAAATGAATGCAGTTAGAGAAAATGAAGACCACAAGCTTCGTTTGTTGTAAAATCGCCGAGAGAAATGTTTGTTAGGACAAATTATTTAGGAGAAGCATAGGTCACCTAAACTTGCCAATACATTGAAAAAAGACCACTCATTATATCAAAGGGATAGAATAATGTGAAGCGAGCGGGTCTTATCAATATAGACTTCCTCTATCGCTCAACATCTCTCCTTTCTCAGCTCTTAAATTCTCCTTGCTCGAACGAGCGATCGTTGTTTTTATTATAACTTTTTACAAATTCATGCTGATATCACCGTCACCCAAGCTTATCAAACCTATGTTTTTGCCTCGTCCTTCTTCTACGCTCAGCATTGTCATTTAAAGATATTAATTCGCTGAAAATGCTTTGATAAGCCGAAATGTTTGGACCTGCATGAATTGTCTTCTCAACAGCGCATCAATGTGTTCGACAAATATGCCCCATCACACTAGCAGCAATATATTACGTTTTTTCTCTCTAATAATTAACCCTCTGGCCCTTCCCCCTCGATCATTCAATCATTTCCCTAGCTTCTTCTGTTGACACGAGGTGTGAGAAGGATTCAGTATTTATTTCTCTGATGCCTCTCTTAATGGAAAAACCTCTCTTAATGGAAAAAGCGAACTCGAAAACTTGAAAGCAATATGTCTCAATATAAGTTATAAGTCAACTGGAAAAAGTAAATTCCACTGGATATTTGATCTACACAGATGTTTCCACTGGATATTTGACCTACACAGATGTTTCCACTGGATATTTGATCTACACAGATGTTTCCACTGGATATTTGATCTACACAGATGTTTCCACTGAATATTTGATCTACACAGATGTTTCCACTGGATATTTGATCTACACAGATGTTTCCACTGGATATTTGACCTACACAGATGTTTCCACTGGATATTTGATCTACACAGATGTTTCCACTGGATATTTGATCTACACAGATGTTTCCACTGGATATTTGATCTACACAGATGTTTCCACTGGATATTTGATCTACACAGATGTTTCCACTGGATATTTGATCTACACAGATGTTTCCACTGGATATTTGATCTACACAGATGTTTCCACTGGATATTTGATCTACACAGATGTTTCCACTGGATATTTGATCTACACAGATGTTTCCACTGGATATTTGATCTACACAGATGTTTCCACTGGATATTTGACCTACACAGATGTTTCCACTGGATATTTGACCTACACAGATGTTTCCACTGGATATTTGATCTACACAGATGTTTCCACTGGATATTTGATCTACACAGATGTTTCCACTGGATATTTGATCTACACAGATGTTTCCACTGGATATTTGATCTACACAGATGTTTCCACTGGATATTTGATCTACACAGATGTTTCCACTGGATATTTGATCTACACAGATGTTTCCACTGGATATTTGATCTACACAGATGTTTCCACTGGATATTTGATCTACACAGATGTTTCCACTGGATATTTGATCTACACAGATGTTTCCACTGGATATTTGACATACACAGATGTTTCCACTGGATATTTGACCTACACAGATGTTTCCACTGGATATTTGATCTACACAGATGTTTCCACTGGATATTTGATCTACACAGATGTTTCCACTGGATATTTGATCTACACAGATGTTTCCACTGGATATTTGATCTACACAGATGTTTCCACTGGATATTTGATCTACACAGATGTTTCCACTGGATATTTGATCTACACAGATGTTTCCACTGGATATTTGATCTACACAGATGTTTCCACTGGATATTTGATCTACACAGATGTTTCCACTGGATATTTGATCTACACAGATGTTTCCACTGGATATTTGATCTACACAGATGTTTCCACTGGATATTTGACCTACACAGATGTTTCCACTGGATATTTGATCTACACAGATGTTTCCACTGGATATTTGATCTACACAGATGTTTCCACTGGATATTTGATCTACACAGATGTTTCCACTGGATATTTGACCTACACAGATGTTTACACTGGATATTTGATCTACACAGATGTTTCCACTGGATATTTGACCTACACAGATGTTTACACTGGATATTTGATCTACACAGATGTTTCCACTGGATATTTGATCTACACAGATGTTTCCACTGGATATTTGACCTACACAGATGTTTCCACTGGATATTTGATCTACACAGATGTTTCCACTGGATATTTGATCTACACAGATGTTTCCACTGGATATTTGACCTACACAGATGTTTCCACTGGATATTTGACCTACACAGATGTTTCCACTGGATATTTGATCTACACAGATGTTTCCACTGGATATTTGATCTACACAGATGTTTCCACTGGATATTTGATCTACACAGATGTTTCCACTGGATATTTGATCTACACAGATGTTTCCACTGGATATTTGATCTACACAGATGTTTCCACTGGATATTTGATCTACACAGATGTTTCCACTGGATATTTGATCTACACAGATGTTTCCACTGGATATTTGATCTACACAGATGTTTCCACTGGATATTTGATCTACACAGATGTTTCCACTGGATATTTGACATACACAGATGTTTCCACTGGATATTTGACCTACACAGATGTTTCCACTGGATATTTGATCTACACAGATGTTTCCACTGGATATTTGATCTACACAGATGTTTCCACTGGATATTTGATCTACACAGATGTTTCCACTGGATATTTGATCTACACAGATGTTTCCACTGGATATTTGATCTACACAGATGTTTCCACTGGATATTTGATCTACACAGATGTTTCCACTGGATATTTGATCTACACAGATGTTTCCACTGGATATTTGATCTACACAGATGTTTCCACTGGATATTTGATCTACACAGATGTTTCCACTGGATATTTGATCTACACAGATGTTTCCACTGGATATTTGACCTACACAGATGTTTCCACTGGATATTTGATCTACACAGATGTTTCCACTGGATATTTGATCTACACAGATGTTTCCACTGGATATTTGATCTACACAGATGTTTCCACTGGATATTTGACCTACACAGATGTTTACACTGGATATTTGATCTACACAGATGTTTCCACTGGATATTTGACCTACACAGATGTTTACACTGGATATTTGATCTACACAGATGTTTCCACTGGATATTTGATCTACACAGATGTTTCCACTGGATATTTGACCTACACAGATGTTTCCACTGGATATTTGATCTACACAGATGTTTCCACTGGATATTTGATCTACACAGATGTTTCCACTGGAAATTTGACCTACACAGATGTTTCCACTGGATATTTGATCTACACAGATGTTTCCACTGGATATTTGATCTACACAGAAGTCTCCACTGGATATTTGATCTACACAGATGTTTCCACTGGATATTTGATCTACACAGATGTTTCCACTGGATATTTGATCTACACAGATGTTTCCACTGGATATTTGACCTACACAGATGTTTCCACTGGATATTTGATCTACACAGATGTTTCCACTGGATATTTGATCTACACAGATGTTTCCACTGGATATTTGATCTACACAGATGTTTCCACTGGATATTTGATCTACACAGATGTTTCCACTGGATATTTGATCTACACAGAAGTTTCCACTGGATATTTGATCTACACAGATGTTTCCACTGGATATTTGACCTACACAGATGTTTCCACTGGATATTTGATCTACACAGATGTTTCCACTGGATATTTGACCTACACAGATGTTTCCACTGGATATTTGATCTACACAGATGTTTCCACTGGATATTTGATCTACACAGATGTTTCCACTGGATATTTGACCTACACAGATGTTTCCACTGGATATTTGATCTACACAGATGTTTCCACTGGATATTTGATCTACACAGATGTTTCCACTGGATATTTGACCTACACAGATGTTTCCACTGGATATTTGATCTACACAGATGTTTCCACTGGATATTTGATCTACACAGATGTTTCCACTGGATATTTGATCTACACAGATGTTTCCACTGGATATTGACCTACACAGATGTTTCCACTGGATATTTGATCTACACAGATGTTTCCACTGGATATTTGACCTACACAGATGTTTCCACTGGATATTTGATCTACACAGAAGTTTCCACTGGATATTTGATCTACACAGATGTTTACACTGGATATTTGATCTACACAGATGTTTCCACTGGATATTTGATCTACACAGATGTTTCCACTGGATATTTGACCTACACAGATGTTTCCACTGGATATTTGACCTACACAGATGTTTCCACTGGATATTTGATCTACACAGATGTTTCCACTGGATATTTGATCTACACAGAAGTTTCTACTGGATATTTGATCTACACAGATGTTTCCACTGGATATTTGATCTACACAGATGTTTCCACTGGATATTTGATCTACACAGATGTTTACACTGGATATTTGACCTACACAGATGTTTCCACTGGATATTTGATCTACACAGATTTTTCCACTGGATATTTGATCTACACAGATGTTTCCACTGGATATTTGATCTACACAGAAGTTTCCACTGGATATTTGATCTACACAGATGTTTCCACTGGATATTTGATCTACACAGAAGTTTCCACTGGATATTTGATCTACACAGATGTTTCCACTGGATATTTGATCTACACAGATGTTTCCACTGAATATTTGATCTACACAGATGTTTCCACTGGATATTTGATCTACACAGATGTTTCCACTGGATATTTGACCTACACAGATGTTTCCACTGGATATTTGATCTACACAGATGTTTCCACTGGATATTTGATCTACACAGATGTTTCCACTGGATATTTGATCTACACAGATGTTTCCACTGGATATTTGATCTACACAGATGTTTCCACTGGATATTTGATCTACACAGATGTTTCCACTGGATATTTGATCTACACAGATGTTTCCACTGGATATTTGATCTACACAGATGTTTCCACTGGATATTTGACATACACAGATGTTTCCACTGGATATTTGACCTACACAGATGTTTCCACTGGATATTTGATCTACACAGATGTTTCCACTGGATATTTGATCTACACAGATGTTTCCACTGGATATTTGATCTACACAGATGTTTCCACTGGATATTTGACCTACACAGATGTTTCCACTGGATATTTGATCTACACAGATGTTTCCACTGGATATTTGATCTACACAGATGTTTCCACTGGATATTTGACCTACACAGATGTTTCCACTGGATATTTGATCTACACAGATGTTTCCACTGGATATTTGATCTACACAGATGTTTCCACTGGATATTTGATCTACACAGATGTTTCCACTGGATATTTGACCTACACAGATGTTTCCACTGGATATTTGATCTACACAGATGTTTCCACTGGATATTTGATCTACACAGATGTTTCCACTGGATATTTGATCTACACAGATGTTTCCACTGGATATTTGATCTACACAGATTTCTAGAGAAAATTATGCTTTTTTGAATTTTTAGTTATTGCCTTCGACCATTATTTTCTTTTAAAAAATCAGGAAGTTACGAAGGAAAAAACCACAACTCGCGGTTCGTAATTTTCCTTAAATCTAAAAGTTTACATTGAATTCTGAAAAGAAATTCGTAAAAATAAATTCCAAAGAAAAAAGCTGCAGTTTTCTTTTTCGTCAACCTGAAAATGAAATTTATACATTAATGATTGACCAACATAAGCTTCATTTATTATATAATTTGTTTCATGTGTGGACTTGCGAAAAATGAAAGCTATTATTTAAGTGAAAAAGAACTACAAATGTGAAAAGCAATGGAAGATACAATCTCTAAGCCGTTTGGAGTCAAAGGGTGTTGATGAAGAATAAAACTTCCGATGCAACTAATTAAAAGTTTTTCGAGTTAAAAAGAGGAAAGTGCAAGTAGAATTGCGTGGAGACGAGACACAATACTTGAGATAAAAATTTAACGGACACAACAAAAATCATTTACACACTATCTAAATATTAGAAAACAGAATTTTGAAAAAAAATGATTCAGAGAATAATAGGAAAAGTAACACTTATATCTATTTTTTGAACATTCGATGAGTAAATGAAAGTTTGTGCTGACATTGAAGATTGAAAGTGGAAGAAGAATACATAGAGAGCTAAAGAGAGACAGAGAGAGAGAAAACGAAGAGAAGTATTAAGAAAGGAGAGAATAATACGAACTAAGAGAGAGAGAGAGAGAGTCAGAAAACAAAAATATATGAAAGTATGAGAAAGGGAGAGACAATGGTTATCCTCACCTTGGTCAGCAAACATATGTGCGCAAACATATAAATGAGCAGAATAGAAGAAGCAGAGGTATGGAACATCCATTTGGAGAGAGGAATGGAAGGGTCACAGAAAGAGGGAATCTCTAGAGAGACAATGAGAAAAGAATAGAAAGGAAAGAAAGATAGAAAAAGAGAGATATAGAAAGAGGAAAAGATTGAAAGAAAGAGAGAAAGAGTGAGCGACAGAAAGAATGAGAGAGATATTGAGAGAGAAAGAGGTACAAATGAAGGGAGGGAAATTTAGCATGAATGGAGGAAGAATAGAAAGAGATAAGAGAAACTGAGAGATAAGATGAACGGAGAGAAGAAACAAACATCAACATGATGAAAAGAGAATGGGATGATCTAGGGAGAAACAAGAAAACAAAAACAACGAGAAGAAAACCGATAGAATGGAGCTTTTCTTCGACATTCAATTCATCCTCCCTCTCTTTTTCTCTGTTTTCCTTTCCTCTCAGTTTCTACCTCTTTCCTTCTTTATTTCTCTCTCCCCCTCATCTTACTCTTTCTGTCCCTTTTTTATTGAAAAGTTCTAATTCTAGCGTTGAAAGAAGGATGAAAACAGCAGAAAATTCCACTTTTATAATTAGAATTACACTATATTTGGATTACGAGCATAATTTAAGGATTGACGCCAATAAATAAACTTCGATTTTTTCTTAGTCTGGCACTCTTGCTGCTGGCAAGTGCATGTTCACACTCTTCTGAGCACATGTGTTGATGCTTCAAGACTTGGTGGAAGCTGAAAAAACGCGAAGGGTTCTGGAGAGGGAAGTGGAAAGAGAGACATGGAGGGAATGAAAAAGAGGAGAAAGGAAGAGGTAGAGAGAGAGAGAGATAGAGATAGAGAGAAGAGGAGATAGATAGTGAGGAATAGAGAACGAGTGAGGAGAGAGAGACAGAGAGAAAGTTGCAGCAGCTGTTTAGGTCCTACAGAGCAGAGAGCATTGAACACAATTCGAGGTAAGCAAGACTCGAAAAAGCGTCAAAAAGAGGGCGAACAAGAGGTGAAAAAGACTCACAGCAGCGATGAGAGAAGTGAGGGGTGATGCGAGTAATCAAAATACCCATCTCTTCAGACTTGAACCGTCGTAAATCACTCCTTCACCGAGGGTCTCTCGCTTTGAGTAGAAAAAAAGGAGGTGTTTTAGGTGTTTCTTTGCGTCATGGAATTCAAGATAAAGCTTATTTACTGGTAGTTCATTCAAGTTTTTATTGTATCTGAAACTGAATCAGAAGTCAATTATTTAAAAGGTTACGGATCGGAAGTGAAGCAAAAACTGAAACATCGTAAAATGCACAGTTTTAAATGTGGCAGCAGAATTTTAAATGAGCAAACTTACAATTTCTTTTGATTTACTGATTTCTTTCAACAGTTTCTGTACAGTTCATGCGCTTTAAACCATTGAGCTACATCAAAATCTCATGTTTTTTGTTCGTCATTGTGACTTGAAAAGCAAGTAAAAACTTCCCTTCAGTATTTGAATAAAAAACAAAAGAACACCGAGCAAACAGTAGGAAGAAAAAATTCCATATTCTAGACGAATATGTACATTTAAGAAAGTTATAAAAAACACAATTCACGAGTAACTTTTATTTTGGCTTTTTGCCAAATACTGTAAACTCGGTTTCGTTTTGAAAATTTCTAGTTTATGAACATTTCTCAAATGTTTGCAACACTAATGCACGACGTTAATTTATTCCGGATGACCTTTAGTGGTAAATCTCTTCGGAGAAAGTCTGCACCCTTCTTCTCCTCATAACATACTCTCCTTCACCAATGAGGGACTCTTCTGGTTACTTTTACGGCCTTCTGAAGTAAGCAATGGGCACGATATCGCCACAAGAGTTCAATCATCTTCTCCCGCACTTCGTTCAGCATCTAAATGACCATTCGCGAGAGAAATGGACATTGCACAAGGTTCGATTTTTTTTTGTCATAAAACAGTTTTTGAATTGGTTTCGGTTGGTTGTTTTCTGGTTTTTTCAGTCTTGGTTATTCTCTGTCTTTTCGGGGTATTTTTATTTTCTAATTAGAAATCTCTGATTTCTCACGTGATCTTCTCAATACCCTGCTTTAACTAGTCACCAAAAACTTGAAAATTGTGTGATGTTATTCATCTTTTTTCCAGCAGTTTAGACCAAAATGCGGCGAAAGTAACGCAGTTCGGTCCCGCGCATATTTGATTTTTTTCGGAACCCTTGTGATCGCCTGAGTAAGTATATCGACAGAAAGAAAAAAATTATTCGGTATTAAACTACTTTTTTAAACGCATGTTTTTTCAATCAATCAAACGTGCAAAAATCCAAACTGTGAGTAAATTTACTCAGGCGGTCTCGTTCCTTAGCCGTACGGCCTCCTCAGCGTAACTTGTACCCATAGCTCACCAGGATGTGTTGAATATAATTTTCTTGGGCGGTTGACCGGGCGACCCTGGGCGGCCGGAGGGAGGGGAAGTCAACAAAATCTTTGGTATGTTTAGTGAAGTCTATTGATTTTTTATTTCGCGTAGTCGGAGCCGTAGTTTAACCAATAGACAATAAGTTTATTCACAAGCATTTACTTTTTTGGATCAACTACTGTTATATTTTCTTCACCATTAAACAAATTTCTGGAGGACCGGGCGGGCGACCGAGAGAAATTTCACAAGTTTGGTAAGCTATGCTTGTACCTAAGCCTAAGCGAAAAAAACAATGAAAAATACCTGGAAGCTTGTCATACCTGTCAATCGCCAAACACATTCCAGTTTCGTGCGCTGGGTCACAGTCATGCCTGGTGCTTGTGTCTTGCTCACTTTAAACAGTTTTAGCCGGTCCAGATTGATATAAAAGTCATCATTTTCGCTCAAAAATGTGTAATGAGCAATTCTAAGCATGATCCAAATTTAATGAAAGAAAATTGAGCGAAAAGAAACACTGAGTTTTTTTCAAATAAATACTTAGTTCGAAAAAACTTCTCTCGAAAAAAGTTGTTTCAAACCGATTCAATCCGCTCTTGCTATGGTTATAATTCTTAGTGGACTGATGAGGATTCGGAAAAACCTTTATTCGAAGAAAAAAACGAAAATGAGCGGGACCGCTCTACGTTACTTTCGCCGAAAATGCTAGGTCAGCAACTCGGTACAAAAGCAGGCAATTGACAAAAGGTGGACTTATCACAGACTTGTAAACTTTTGCCATCCGCGCAGGCTCTGCATTTTCGGCTGGCTGTTAAAACAATTGGAATATCTCTCATTTTGTTCATCATTACTATAGGGCACTGTAGTGTAGGGTGACCTTCCCTAGCCCCAATACCTCAAAGTCGGTGGGAAGGTGTAAACTCACTCAGCCCTACTACCGTGATTGCCGGAATCACGACATTCTGAGTGAGGCTAAAATTGGGCCCCTTTGGACGAGTCCACTTCCGGCAGTGGTTCTATCCGCCAGTTGGCCAGGCGGAGAGGGGTTAGTCCAGGCCACACGAGTCGAGGCGTCTTTTCGATTAATCTTCTGCTTTTCTACGGTCAAGGATTAGCAGGAACTCCCGACAAACACGTTCCGCGATGCCAGGCTGGATTGACCATCCACTCAACAGGCCGATCGCATGAATACCCTTGTTGTAAACCATGGCTTCAAGTTCTTCAAGATATATCACCAAAGCTAGGGCGTCCCCCGGAAGCGACGCGGTCTTACCTTGTCCGCTAGGACCGTCAAATATGCGAGGACAGGCAGCTACCCATGGGCGGGGTATGTCTGCGCGGCGTACAGCCCAAATTCGCCTCGTCACATTGAATGTTGGAACACTGACGGGACGCAGTAGAGAGCTGGCCGCAATGCTAGAAGCAAGAAGGGTTGACATTGCTGCTGTACAGGAAACGAAATGGAGAGGAAGCAAGTCGAAGCCGATAGGAGACGGATACAAGCTGATATACCATGGCACGTCATCAACAAGAAATGGTGTTGGCATTATCCTCTCCTCGAAAATTGCTGATGATGTAACCGAAGTCATTCGCTCTACAGATCGAGTCATGGCCGTCCGAATTTCTTCGTCCAACAATCACTTCCTTGTCGTCTCAGCATATGCACCTCAACAAGGATGTAGCGACGCTGATAAGGAGGACTTCTACGACTCTCTAGAGGAAGTTATCAAACTCCGAGAGTCTCATGAAGACATCTTAATCGGCGGAGATTTTAACGCTCACATCGGTTCAGATCGACAAGGTCGTGAGAGAGAACATGGAGGACATGGAATCGGAACGATCAATGCTGAGGGTCAACGGCTACTTGACTTCTGTGCTCGATGCGATCTAGCAGTCGTGAACTCCTTTTTCAAAAAGAGACGATCTCACGGACTCACATACGAGAGCGGAAGAAATCAGAGTCAAATTGACTTTTGGTTAATCCTGAGAGCAAAGCTGCGGAACGCGAAAGATGCAAAGGTCATTCCATCAGACCATGTTGCATCTCAGCACCACCCTCTCTTTATGGACTACAGCGTATTGAAGTCGAAGAAACAGCCTTCTCGTAATCCTGAATGCACACGTGTCAAATGGTGGCGCTCGACTGGGAAAGCAGAACGTCTCTCTCTCATGCACATCATCCATCGCAATCTACTCCCTCCTGCACTCTACAAGCAGTTTCCAGAGGACATAAATGAACATTGGAAGCTTCTTGAAGACAGCATCAGAGCACCCGCCGCAAGCATCCTCGGAAAGACGAAACCCGGAAAGCCAAGAATCGAGAAAGACACCTGGTTTTTCACCTCCGAAGTTCAGGATGCGATCAAGGCGAAAAAGAATGCCTACAAGAGATGGAGGACGTCAAATGAGGCTGACGACCGCGCTGCATACAGCTCAGCCAAGAAAGCCGCCAAAAGAGCTGTCGCAGTTTCAAAAGCCTCCTACTTCCGCGATCTCTATGAGAAGATGAACCAACCAGGTGGCGATAAAGCCATCTATCGGCTTGCCAAGGCTCGACACCGCAACACCTTGGACATCCAGAGAGCAGCCACGATAAGGGACAAACAAGGGAAGCTCGTCACTGACCCTTTAAAAGTCAGAAACAGGTGGCGCGAACATTTCGAAGAAATGAGCGGCCAAGAGTTTGAGCACCCTCCCATCCCTACTTCCCACGCCATACAAGGACCCGTGCCAACCATCACAACCGAGGAAGTGAAGAAGGCACTCTCTAAGATGAAGACTGGGAAAGCGGCTGGACCGGACGACATAGCCACCGAAGCCTGGAAACTTGCGGGTGATGTTGGACTAGCACATCTCGTGCACCTGTTCAACACCATCGTAAAGCAAGGCCAAATTCCACATATCTGGCGCTACTCCACGACCGTTCCAGTCTTCAAAGGAAAAGGCGATGCCAGAGTGTGCAGCAACTACCGTCCAATACGCCTTCTCAACCACACTATGAAGATATTTGAGAGGATACTGGATTCACGCATACGAGATATCGTCGATATTCCAGCTCAGCAATGCGGGTTTGTGAACGGAAGAGGCACAACAGATGCAATATTTGCACTCCGTTTACTCGTCGAGAAGCACGCAGAGAAAAGATCACCTCTCCATCTGACCTACCTCGATTTGGAAAAGGCGTTCGACAGAGTCCCCCATGATCTTATTTCATATGCATCATCAGGTTCCTGAAGAGTACATTCGATGGACAATGGCGATGTACGATGATTCAAAGAGTACTGTCAGAACTCCGGTCGGCATCACAGAGCCATTCGCAGTAAACGTTGGAGTGCACCAAGGGAGTGCTTTGTCTCCCCTTCTCTTCATTTTGGTTATGGATACCGTCACGCGTCCTCTACTGACTCCGGCTCCGTCAACCATCGCATACGCCGACGACATTCTCCTTGCTGCTCCTACACGTGCCGAAATCGAGAAACGCACCCAAGAATGGAATGACGCTCTTAGTAGGCATGGCTTACGCCTCAACATCAAGAAGACCGAGTACCAGGAAATCGGAGTGCAAACGACGGGAACTGTTCACATCAGCGGTGAACCGCTCCCGAAGACCTCCGAATTCAAGTACCTTGGTTCTGTCATCTCCTCAGACACGTCAACAAATGCAGCGGCACGCCAAAGAGTAAATGCAGCTTGGATGAAATGGAGAGAAGCTGCAGGTGTCCTCTGTGATAGGAATATCACAGCTGGCATACGCGGAAAGATGTATAAAACAGCAATCCGTCCCGTGCTTCTCTATTCGACGGAGACCTGGCCTACAACGCGTATAACCGAGAACATTATCCACACGAATGAGATGAAAATGTTACGCTGGACACTAGGACTGACTCGCCTAGATTGTGTGCGTAACACGATTGTGAGAGGGAGACTCGGCGTTGCCCCAATACAAGACAAGATGCGAGAAGGGAGAGTTAGATGGTATGGACACGTGATGCGAAGAGACGCGACCAACATCGCAAGACACGCCCTTGACATGGAAGTACCAGGCAAACGCCCTCGAGGCAAACCGAAGACAAGATATATGGATACGCTCAACCAAGACCTGCGCCTTACAAGACTCCACTCGGAAGACGCAACGGACAGATGTTTCTGGAGAGCTAGAAGCCGTACAGCGGACCCTACTCCGACCTCGGCCGGCGCGGGACAACGCTAAGAAGAAGAAGAAGAACTGTAGTGTAGGGTGAAAATGCTTGACAGTGAGTAGTTTGGCGAAGGTTCGGATTCGCTGTGAAGAATTATTTTTGCAACATTTTGTATGTTGAATTCATGTTTTTCAACTTTTTTTTGTGAAAACTGTTCTTCACGCTAAAGCATCATAAAAATACTAATAACTGCATCCTTGTAATTTCAAGTATTCCAGTCTTCATCGGGAATCTATGCAAAGCAGTCCGTTATGATAAAGTGGAAGGGTGAGACTATCAATCGACAGTTGCACATAACACACAACAACACTTACGACGTCCCGGTACTATGGTTCAACTTCTATCGACGTGGTTCGTTTTAGAATATACAAGCTATGATCTACCGTTTAATGAAGTAGACCTTACTCATTCAGTTCCAAAGAACAGCAGAATGTGTTGATGATCACACCCCTAAAATCTAGGAATGATGAATGACCAACACCGTAGAATAGCAAGGTTTCAACAGAAGGCTTACCTTGATGAGAGCAGGGTGTTTCTTAGCACCCGCACAACTTTTTTTCGAGCGCATAGGTTTTTTTTAAATTTCAAAAGTCAATTTTTGCAATGATTTGGACTTCCCTTACGAAAAATCCGAGAAGTTTTTTTCGAGTGCATAGATTTCAATGTTTTTCGGGGGTTTTTATAGCGCGTAGATTTTTTTACCCGCAGTGCGGGTCAGATAAACATCCTGGATGAGAGAAGCAGCGAGTTTAGAAAACAAAAAAAATCGCTTGAACAGTCGAGAGTAGGTTAGTGTGCGATCTTCCCAAATCTGTTTTCGACTTCAAGAGTAAATTAATATAAGTAGTGCTTGTTCAAGTCTGCCTCTCCTCTTCTGATATATGAACTAGCACTGATCTAGAAAGAGCCACTATGTATCTCTACCAAGCTAGTTGTATAATCCTTCTCAGGGGAGCGTGTACCCTACCGCAAAGCAGGAGTAAATGTGAGAGATGTTATATTTTCCTCCAGATGGCAGTCTGCTAGCGAACGACGAGATTCTCTTGCTGGCCTCCTCGCAGGAGTCTCTGGTGGGAGGTGACATCTCCTCCTATCTCTCCCTCCATGAACACCCGCATCTCGGCATCCTCTTTTACAACATTCATCCATGCGCTTGTGCGAGTATCATGGCGGAACTCAACGTCCACCGCGACCATTATATTCTCAGGTGAAAAAAAGAGAAACAGAGGGAGAGGGAGGTACTGTGAATAACAACAACAGTTCAAATGACACAATTAAAATACTTTGAAATGTTCTTCCCCTCCACTTTATAAGCAAAATAGAACATTTTTATCAAGTAAATTTCCCATTATCAAAATTTGAAAAAAAATTTCATTCACATATTTAAAATACTTTGAATGCCTTAATTGCGGTCATGATCAGTTAATCAATTCAGATAATCAATAACATGAATAGTGAAATAATCAGATCGATAAATCACATTATGATATATTAAAAAAAATTATTTTAACCGAATAAAATGTCAAGCAAGTAAAATAATTGAATGGAAAACCCGATTATCTCAGACAACACGTTAATTTTTCAAAGGTTATGTTGAATCGAAATGTCGCTTTGGCTGTTGCGAAATGTTCGCCCGAAAAAAATTGTTGAAAAATTTTTTTGACTTTTTTTCGATCAAGCCTGATTCCAACGCTTCGGACCTTTGAGTACAATAGAGTATTTACCAAAAAGCGTGACACTAAAAGCATGATTCGTAAAATGCTCTACTTGCAAGTTGCAACAAACATAAAACTAATAAAGTTTTCATGACCAAACTTTCAGCAATTGACTGCCGTACAATAATGGACCCATTTTAAATACGACTAGACCGATTTCCGAAAGTAAAAACCTTTTTTAACCAATTCGCAACAAAGTTCTCTGATCCTCTTACGTTTTAAAAATGCATTATTCGAAACCTTGCTTTCTAGATTTGAAGTATTTAGTCCCTTATTTTCTAAATCACAACACTAACTGCTAACAAAGTTTTTCTACAGTAACCCGTGAGAAGAAAACAAAAGCAAGGTTCCCCTTCCAGTTGGCTCTCTATCTACGGCCGCTTAATTGGCCTTTCAATCCCCGACTCCTTAATCTGTTCGCTGAAACTCCCGCAGGGTCCTTCGGAATGCTTTCTTCTTGACACCGGAGCGAGTGTGAAGACTCCGGAGCTTCTCTCAGAAAGCGAATCCGATCGTTCGCTTCAGGTATCTTCTTGAACAAAGATGAAGTTTTGTTAAATTAAAAAAAAATTGAATTTTCTTGTAATCGATGGGAGATCTATTTTTTATTAGTTCGTTGTTCAAAATAAAATAGAGTGCTACTTCCAAGAATTTCAAGTCTGAGAAATAAGGAAAAGATTGATCGAATTCCGCCCCATAATTCAGCTTCTAGTTTTAAAAAAAATTAAATTTTAATCAAAAAGCATCGCTCTAGCCTTTTTCTCAATTTTCAAGAAATGGATGTCTTAAATGTATTTTTTAAAAAAAAGCATTCAATATGGTTTACCTCAGGCTAAATGAAAGGACTACTCTGAAAGCTTTTTTTTGAAAAAGGAAAAATAAATAAAAACTCGAATGAGCTTTTTGTTTGAAGTATTCTCTTTCCGTTCCACTTTAATTGTGTTCTCTCATTGAGTGCAAATCTAGATTCAAGCTCTGAAATTAGAGACGAAATAGTGGTCTCTGGACACGCAATGAAATTCTATAGAGCTGTATTTTGGAGAAAGATGTAAACTTGCGGCAAATAGTATTCGAATTCCCGCTAACCTCGACGGGGTCGAAGTACCGCAACAGCACGAGAAAGAAAATGTTGATGGAGGCGGCCATGATGTACAGTATGCCAAACCAGAGACCCGCCTCAGCGTATCTACTCGAAAGGCGGCCATGATGTACAGTATGCCAAACCAGAGACCCGCCTCAGCGTATCTACTCGAGAGAGGACCTTCCCGAATTTTATCTCTTCCGAAAAATAACCTCTTTCGTATAGCTTATTTGGATCGTCCTATTTTCCGATTTTCTTCTAACACTTAATGAGCAATACGTCTAAAAAAAATTACTGGCTCAGAATTACAGAGTCTTATGGAAGAATAGATTGGATCGATAAGAAAGAAAAGTGATATAAACAGGACAGATCCTCATACAGTCTATCAGTAAAATTTCGCCGGAAAACTTCTAACCAACCTTCTGAATCCTTCTTTCCACGACAGTGTATTATTTTCAATCACTTCTTGGTAGACTGTATTGGTTCTTTCGGCAACATCTGGCCAGAAGTACCTTAAGAACGCGAAATACGGACTGGTTATCAAGAGCCATTTTCATTATGGTTTCATTCTTCGTTGAAGCACTTGAGTTCTTGGTATCATGGAACGAAATCTTCAGCAGTTGGATAGTAATATAATAGTCAGTTCATTACGGGCTCGAGTGGTCTTTGTCAATCATCGAAAAAGCCATTTTGACGAGTGACGACGTTTCAAAACTCTACCTGCGGTTTTTTAGCCAGCTGGTAACAACTTGAACAATGTCTTATGATAGAAAGAGCATTCCTCAAAGATGACTCACATCTTGGTGACCGCATTGTGCTTCTCGACTGGATCCATGAGTTCTCCTCTGTCTCTTGAGTCGATGGCAGAGCAGAGAGACTCCAAAAGCACTGAAATGTATCAACTATAGTCATAGCTGTCCAAAAGGCGCCAATGGCCCCCGAACCCTTTTTTCTCCGACTATTTGGTCGTCCAATTGTTCTTCACCCTTTCGCTAACTCTTTTTTCTCAGCGTAAAGCCCCATTCTCCCTTCATGCCAATTACGCTACCAATCATCATTTTATGAACCGGTTACACAGTTTTAGTTCTAGAAATGATCGATGCCATTGAGGTATAAACTCCTCTCAATTTGGTTACAGGGGTCTCACTGTCGATTCCTCCCTTTACTTCTCGCAAGCATACGTAGCGACTGATATGAAGTCTTTTTGTGAGTTGTTTATATCAAACCTTCATTTTATCTGGATGGGCTGCAATCTTTTCACCAGCTCCCGCTGATTGAAAGATTACTCAATCTTCCAAATTTTTCAACCAACACACACTCCGTATGACATCTACGTCATTTAAGAACGAGTAGAAGACTGACAATGAGGGACTGGCTCTTGAAGAGTCACAAAGTCATCTGGGAGCACTTCGGGAACTCCGCCGACCCGCGTCGTTACGACGTGTAGACTGCAAAGTCAATAAGTTATGCTTTAGTGCTCAAAGCTTTGTTTTTTCGAGGACTTAAAAAATTTTTTTTTCGGTGATGACGTTTATTGCGCTCGTGAATGGTAAGAGAAAGACAGCTAGGATCGATCCCCTCTGGTGGACTATTTTTTGCCGTGCGATAATTTTAATGTCTTTTCAGCCCTAGAAAAATTTTTTTAAAAAAACTTTCGCGGGCTACATGCTGATCACTTAAACGCAAAGAAGTGTTTTTAAAGGAATAACTTGAGTAAAGAGCTGAAAACGTTGTGCAGACAAAACAAAGAATGAGAGGCATTGGATGGATACCTTCAATTGAGAACAGCGGGTTTTTTCGTGTGCAAGAAAAAGGTACAGACGCCCGCCAAAGGCAGAAAAAAAAACTTTTCACATTTTTTTTTCACTTTTCACAACTTTTCACGTCCCCTTCCCCTTATCATAAAAAACAGAGGCCCGCGAAATTGTTTATTTTTGTTTTACATAAGGGTTCCCCTTATAATTTGGAAAAACAGAAGCCCGCCGACATAAGGTGTGACATGACTATTTAACCCCTGATTGAGAACAATTCTGACAGAAAACAGTGTATTTTCGATTTAAAGATTGAATCGTCATATTTTACAGGGTGACCATAAATTACCTGGACAAATGTAAATGTCTGTATTTCCTTTCAAAATTAAATTAATATCTTGGTATCATAACATACTTTATCACAATATATAACCAACAGTTATGCACAATCATGTTCGATATGGCCGCCTCTAGCGCGAACGCATGCCTTGAGACGACGCTCGTATCCACATGCCAGTGACCGCAGGTAGTCGTTGTCGAGTTCGTCCCATACCTTCAGAAAGGCGGCACGCAGAGAATCGAGAGTGTGGTGGTGTATAGCTCCAAGCTTTGCCTGCATGACGCTCCAGACGCTGAAGTCGAGTGGGTTCAGGTCGGGGGAATTCGATGGCCATTCGGAAGTGCTTGTGAAGTTTGGGGTGTGTGTGCGCAACCACTCTTGTGCGATTTTGGTCTTGTGGGCAGGTGCCGAGTCCTGTTGAAAGGTCCAATCAGCTCCATTATAGTGTGTCCTACTCCAGGGCTCTACCACGTCTTCGAGGATCTTCTTTACGTAGAAGTTGGCATCTATCTTCACACTAGAGTCGACGAAAATCAACGGCGTTTTGCCCGTTGCGCAAACACCTCCCCAAACCATGAGGTACTTGGGGTGGCTGCTTCTTCCGACTGTGATTCCATGCTCAGCTGCTCCATTACTATCGTGAGCAAGTACTCTGTCGTTTTGAGAATTCACCGACATCTCAATGGTGAATATTTTTTCATCAGTCCATATCGTACGGAAATGCTCGGCCCACGCACATCGTTGCAACAGATCTTTGCACCGTTGATGTCGAAGAAGCGTCTGTCGAGCATCCAATCCATGTCTTTTCTACATCCTGTAGGGGTACATCCCGAGACGGTGTTTGATTATCAGTCGCGTTGATTCTCGGGAGATACCGACCGATGAAGCGAGCTTCCTCATGGATCGTCGAGGATTGCGTGCGATGCGTTTCCGGAGAATGATCCTAATCTGGGGCGTGTCGGATGTCGGTGGACGACCTCTTCCTGCACGGTCCTTGCCATCGGCTGTCTCCCGAAGACGATCGATGGTGGCGTAAACAGTTGATCGTGGAGCATTGAGTCGTCGCGCGATGTCCGCTCTCTTGTGACCGGAGTTGTGCAGTGTAATGATCGCAGCACGAAGAGGACTTGATTTCACCATAACTGTACAAATAAAGCTAGAGTCATGAATCTTGAAACAAGAAACAACCAGTCTCAGAGCATTATCACGGAAAAATGAAAACAAATATCGGTCTACTGTGTCGCGCAATAGAGCGCGTTAAAAATTTGTCCAGGTAATTTATGGTCACCCTGTAATTATTTGATACTTTGTTTCGGGACAAAAATTAATTATCGGCTCAGGAAGATTCCTACTACATATAAAGAAGAGATATAAAGAAGAGGCTTTGAATAAGATTCTCAGGGAGTACCCGCAAGAAGCAGCTTCGACGATTGCCATGCAGAAAGCCTCAGTCAGCGAGGTATTGATGAAGATCTGGAAGGCAAGAGTGGAGGTCAGATTTTTTTTAATTGAAGAACACAGTTTTCATTTCAATTCAGTTTCGCTAACTTAGCAGACAAAAGTTCTAAATTATGTGTTGCAATCGATTAACTTTGAAATTTTATTATCACAACTGTTTTTCAATAGTAAAGTCATATTCTGAATCAACTGAGTGCGATGACTCTGGATAAGTTTTCCTTTTGCTTTCAAAGAGAATATATTAAAAACATGAATGGGTACTTAAGTTATCTAATCATAGGTCACTTCCCCTTCTCCCAACTTGAAAAAATTGAGCTCATTCAAGAGGAAGAAATGACATAATAAAAGAAAGATGAAAGGCGGAGAATATAGATTCTGCAACATAAGAGGCCAAGAATCAGGGGTTAAATGGAGCCGCCCAATTTGGGTTTACATGTATCCACCGCTCAAAGTTTGGAGGAAAAAAGAAGAGAAGATGAAGGAAAAGGGTAATAAAAGATAGGGAGTTTTTTGTCAATCTTCTTCTTCTTTTTGTCAATCTCCGTGTGTATATGTATCCGCCGACACGACCGATCCGGTCACTATTCAACTCCTGCCAAGAATTCAAAGACTCACTTTTCATTATTCTAAACTCATTACTGAAAAGAAATCATTGACAAGGAGTGGGGACCGATTGTTTTAGAGGACACTTTTCAGTTTAATTCTTTGTAAGATTAAAATACTTCCTTTAGTTTCAGGGCTCTGAGGTACTGTATCTGTAGAATACTGTAAGACGAACCTGCCCTTGGACAAGAACATCGCGCACTCGATCGTGCGGAACCATACCGAGCATCTTGACCCGAATCTGTAGATCGTTCCTCTCGAGCATCTCTTCCAATTCCACTCGTTTCGGCCCATCTCCCCCAACCAGAAAGCGAACATGCTGATAACGGGCGCAAACCTAAGTGAATGATTATCTGTTTTGGTAAAAAAAAAAAACTCAAACTAGTCTTGTTTTTCTGATTCGCTTGAGAATGACAGGTTATTATTTATCTTTAAAGTATAATCATTTTAAGAGTAGACTAATTCTCGCACATGTGTGCATTAGACTTAGCAATATTCTAGTTGAAAAACTTGATGATTAAAACAATTCTATCTTATCAAATTAGTATTTTTGGTATATTTTGTCAGGTTCTAAGATTAAAGTGCGTATAATCGTGCGAAGTGCTTGAAACCATCGATTACTGCTAACAGATTATTTTGTGAGTCTACAGCCTGTTGATAGCTGATGTATAAGTTCAAGTTACGCTGAATATAGCCGAGATATTATTAGTTTAGCCAATCGTAATTGTCTTAAATGATGACCTGAGGGCTTTCTATTCATGTCATAACGTCGTAACTCTTCCGTACACGTTCCACTAACTCTGGGAATAATCTCGCACAGCAGATCGGCACCTTTCCGGTAGGCTAATCGTCCAATGAAAACTACGGTAGTCGGATTACGGTAGAATTGCAGGCGATCAGGAGTGAATAGCGAAGTCTCGATTGCATTCGGAATGGTGCAAACTCGAGACGGATCAAGATGACCTCGCAGTACCGTATTTTCTTTACTGTAACAACTTGTTTTGGTTCATCTCAAGAGAGAAAGCAATAAGTACTTTAGGCATCAGAAAAGTTGTATTCTATTCCATATTAATAGATTCATTGTTTCGGCTTCGCGCAACATTTGAAATTTGGTCGGTCCACTTCAATGATGAGGTGCACATTGTACATCGCAAGCGTCTTTTTAAAAAAACAACTGTGGTTTCTTTTCGAACCGTAAAATAAAACCTTCGTTTTTAAATCCAAATGTTCCACCTAGTGTAAGAAACACATATGATCCTGTCAACAGGCGCGAGGGAGTATTTGAGGACCAAGGAGTTCGTGAGTATGGCGGAAGCATCTCAATACAATACTGTTTACGTCTGGTCGAGGTTCCTTATCCCTTTTATCATTTTATTATTCTTTTTCGTTTCCTCTCTCTATATCTCTTTTATCCTATTTATCCCACTCTCTTCTGTGTATTCTTAGTCTCTCGCTATCTCTTATACCGTTTCTTTATCTCCCTGAGCGATGAGTTCAAAAGCAGTATAACCAGCAAATCCAAAAAGAGAGTGATCTGTGAAGACGGTGTGGAGTCCCAACTGCCAAGCATGAAACATGGCCTCATGCGCCATGGACGAGAAAGTCTATAGGAGCAATGAGATTATAATTAATACTGATCTACCACTGATGGAATTCAACTGACTCATATTGAACGGTCTCATAAGAGCAATGAGATTATAATTAATATTGATCTACCACTGATGGAATCCAACTGACTCATATTGAACTGACTCATATTGAACGGTCTCATAACGAATTTTTCTCTCATTTTCGAATCATTCGTTACGAAAAAAGGGGTAAGTCAACTTAGAATCTTGGAACGACAACAAACTGAGTGTCCATGCACGATATCGATCCGTTCTCTCAGGAATATCTTACGGTACCACGGCATTCCACCCAGTACGGTGGGCAGGGTGCAACCGTTGTAGGCAACGATGAATGGCAAATAGTAAACCTGAGAAAAATAGACATACAGAGAGAGACATGTAGTAAATATGGGTGGTAAATTTGCATTCTAACATTTGTAGTGGCATCGATCTCTCGTTATCGCTTATTCATCTACTTTATTTAATCTCTCGTTATCGCTTATTCATCTACTTTATTTAATCTCTCGTTATCGCTTATTCATCTACTTTATTTAATCTCTCGTTATCGCTTATTCATCTACTTTATTTAATCTCTCGTTATCGCTTATTCATCTACTTTATTTAATCTCTCGTTATCGCTTATTCATCTACTTTATTTAACATGTTTTTTTAAAGATATGTAAATATAATATACAAAGAATTTTCGTAGCAGCAGTGAAAAAATATTTGTCGTCATTCCAGGCTACCAAGCGTTCACCTTAGTTCTGTCAAGGGCCAATAATATAAGCTAAAAAAATTTAAGCTAAAAAGCCAAAAATTAATTCATTTCCTGGGACCTTGAGCCCATTGGAGAGCAATCGAATGCCTTTCCGTGCCCCGTAGGAGTGGGTGATGACGACCGCTTTGTGACCCTGTTGCAGCAAGCACTGGGCGAGGAAGTATACGTGAGTTTCCACACCCCCAGCATTTGGGCAGAAGAAGTCCGAAACGAGCCTGGAAGAATAAGGACACTAGAATAACGATCAGGCACTACTTCCTTTTTCCCTGGGGTTGTGAAATTAAAAAAAGCGGAGTCCCTCTTTGGAGACTGCAATTCTCCATCTCGGCATTATAATGATACAAAAAAAATTGATGAATGTATGACCACAATGATCAAAAAAAACTATTACAAAGAGAGAAAAAAAGCAGATCTCGAAGTGGAAAGAATTTTTCCCGAGTTTAGTCAATCCATATAGAAATGTGGGCAACCACTGCTCAGGATGCGGTAACCTCAAAATGCACTAGTAAAAATTGTTCTGGAACAACTAATTCGGGAACTTCTGCACTTTAGGAACCCCCCTCCCAGAGGTTCCATTGGTCAGTTTTTGGGTCATTTTCTTGATACGGTCTCGTTAGCCTAAGCCGTACGACCTCGGGAAGGGAGGGGGCCCTAATGGGGGAAGGGGGGAGGAAGAGGGCCCTACCTAAGCGAAGAGGGGGGGTTGGGGCCCTAGGGGGGGGAAGGAGGGTAACCCCAAAGGGGGGGGGGGAAGTTTATGTAAATGATTATCTCTCACTGGACTGCATAACGTCTGAAGTTTGGGGGGGGGGCTGAATGAATCTAGAGTATACCCAGATTTTGAAAGTTTTGATTTAAACGAAATTGTGATTTTCAAAAGAAGTTTTAAGAAATGTAATGCTTTGAATGAACTGCCAATCACAAATTTACCTTTCAAGGTAAATTAACTGCCAATCAAATCTAGTTGGCGTCTCGGGGTGACTGAATATGCAAAAGACCCCGTTCAAGCAATAGTATATAATTAAAATCAGAACTAACGCTATGCTCAGCCGACGATTCTTCTTTTCGTCGAAAGTCATACCTTCAACCTACATCCAGTCTTATAAAAAGTTTAAAAAAAACCCAGAAAATTTAGTTCCCGTATATTATCAATTAGACAGGACCAAATTCGTGTTTTAACATAAACAAGCAAATCGGGGCCTTCAAAAAATGACATGGAGTGACTTGACACTTGAGTCAGCTCCGAAAATAAATGTGGTCTGGTTTGCTGAGGAAAATTAGTAAAAAAACAGAAAATTTATTTTCGGTGTTGACCAAGTGTCTGTCACTCCGTGGCACTTATGCTAATTTCTCAAAGGGGAAATAATAAACGTCTACCTATTTCAGTGAAACGTTCACCTAAATAAAAAAACACGTCAGCCTAATTTCGTGCATTTTCTACCTATTTTCTCAAACACGTTTACCTATTTTCGTGAAACGTCTACCTATTTTAGTGAAACGTTCACCTATTTTAGTGAAACGTTCACCTATTTTGACAACTATGTCTTCTTGTTTTGACAAACTTGTTTACCTATTTTGAAAAAACACGTCTTCCTATTTAGACAAACTTGTTCATCTGTTTTGACATTGTGATTTCGTGCGACGTCAAACTTTTTTCGTGCAACGTCAACCTAAGACTTTTTCTTGTCTCTGTTGACTTTCCGCTGCATCTAATGGCTTTTTGCTGTTTTTTTCATGATGAGAAAGCTATTCATGAAAATTCCCTTCCCCCTTTTATCCTTAGGGCCCCCCTTCCCCCCTTTAGGGCCCTTACCCCCCCCCTTTGCTTAGGTAGGGCCCTCTACCTCCCCCTTCCCCCTTTAGGGGCCCCCTCCCTTCCCTGCTTAGGTAAACCCCCTCCCTTTCCTTTCCATAAAATTTATAAAGATAATTTTAAAAGAAACAGAACAAGTAAGAAAAAAGAAAGAGAAAAAAACAAGAAAGAGACAAGTTTGTCAAAATAGGTAGACATGTTTGTAAAAATAGGTGAACGTTTCACTAAAATAGGTGAACGTTTCACTAAAATAGGGAGACATGTTTGTCAAAATAGGTAGACATGTTTGTAAAAATAGGTGAACGTTTCACTGAAATCGGTGAACGTTGCACGAATTTAGGCTGACGTTTTTCAAAATAGGTAGACGTTTTTCAAATCAGGTAGACGTTTTTCAAAATAGGCAGACAAGAAATTGTCGTCCTTTCTCAAATTCGCAGGGCAGAATCTGCCATAAACGCACAAGCTTTCAAATGAAAGCGAATGGATTTCGCATAGTTAGACTCTTGTATTAACTTGGTGAGACACAGTGGTATTCTTTTTTGTAAAAAAAATTTTGTTTCAAAACCTTAATATAAACTTTTTTGGCTCTTATTCCCTGAGGCCGTATGCAGGGAAAACAGATTATAATAATCTGGATTATTATAATACAATTATTAAAAAATCCAAAAAAGTTATTATTTTTTCTATAATGGAAATCGGTATGCATAGATGTCAGATCACTTAAACTTGGATCATTGTCCAAAAGGACACGGAACTTGAAAAATTATTTTTACATTAAAAACGCTTAGGCTTAGGAAAAAGTTTACGCTAACGAGGCCGTACGGCTTAGGCGAACGAGACCGCATGAGAAAATTTACATTAAAAAAAATTTATGATCGCACCAAAAAGAGCTCCCCCCAAGTGAAGCGGAGCCCCCCAAGCATAGGTAAACTGAAAACCGGCAAAAAAAATTTCTAGGGCGACCGGCCTACCCACACCCCGTCACACAATGGAGGAAGGAGGAATTAAGTTTGCACGCAATTTTTATTACTTCAAACGATCCCGCCTTAAAGTAGCTAAAAAGGCGGCGGATTTGAAAATAATTTTAAAACACGCTGCGCAGCGCTGCGCGTGCGTGTGCGTGCGAGCGCGCACGAGCGCGCTTTTCAAAAAAAAATCGATAAGGGCCGTTTTTTCACTTTTTTGTTTGCGATTCGCAATGCATCGGGCAAGTACGATTTTATGCTGGTTAAATGTAACTTTAAGCGTAGTGAGTTAGACAGAGAGATAAAGAGAGCGAGAGACAACACTGACCAGTTAGACAGAGAGAAAAGAGAGAGAACACACTAACCAGAGAGAGTGCAGGCGAGTAGAGCATACATGAATTGACATGAATTCTCTCACCCTCGAAAGAGTACCAGAGTGCGTCTTACGTGCGCGACTGCGTCTCGCGTGCGTGCCTGCGCATCCTTATCAAAATTTTGCGTGCTGGCCTAGTCTATCGAAAGTGGTCGTCTGACGGGGGGTGCCTACCGACCCTCTCCCTTACTCGAAATGAATGTGGTACTTTTTTACATGATCTGGTAGGGCGGAGCCTCCGGGGAAGGGGCGTGGCCAGGGCGCTTACTGCGCGCGACTCTGCTCCCCTAAAACACGGCCTGGCTCTATTAAATTCTTTTTTCTTACTTGTTCTTTTCTTTTCCTTTCTTTTAAAATTATCTTGACAAATTCTGGGGAAAGGGGAGGGGGAGGGGAGGGGGTTTACCTAAGCAGGGAAGGGAGGGGGGCCCTAAAGGGGGAAAGGGGGGCCCTAAGGTTAAAGGGGCAAGGGAGTTTTCATGAATAAAATCTCTTCCTGAGACAAAGGGCCGTGGCTAAAATCTCTTCCTGAGGGCCTTTAACAAATCGCACCCCCTCACCCTTTCACTCGCGTCGCGGCTCACCTCACCCTCGCGTCAGCGGAACCTAAAACACGGCCTCAACTTAAAAACGGCCTACCTCAATTAATTAGTATTCTTTTTTCTTTCTCTTTTTTTATTTTTTAAATTATGTTTATAAATTTTTATTTTTACATCAGAAAATTATTTTTACATTAAAAAACGCTTAGGCTTAGTAAAAGTTTACGATAACGAGGCCGTACGGCTTAGCTAACGAGGCCGTACGGCTTAGCTAACGAGGCCGTACGGCTTAGCTAACGAGGCCGTACGGCTTAGCTAACGAGGCCGTAAGCTAACGAGGCCGTACGGCTTAGTTGAGGCCGTTAAAGGCCGAAAAACCTGACGAATAGCAGTCATGAATGTAATTAATTGAGCTAAGCCGTTTTTAAGTTGAGGCCGTGTTTTAGGTTCCGCTGACGCGAGGGTGAGGTGAGCCGCGACGCGGGTGAAAGGGTGAGTGGGTGTAGTATGTTAAAGGCCCTTCCTGAGATATTGCGCGCGAATTCCTGAGACATTGCGCGCGAAACGCGCGGAGGATTGTGCGCGAAACGCGCCCTACCAGATCATGTAAAAAAGTGCAATGAATGTCTCTTCTCAGCTGACAGTGAAAGTACAAAAAATCTCCATTTCTCTGCATAAATAGAACGTTTATTCAGTCATAACCCAACCTCAATCGATTTCGTCAAGTTGAAAATGGAAATTTTTCGCCTGTTTTGGCGGTCGACCTATTGAAAAATCAAGACAGATTTTTACTATGCCCCTAAGTAAACTTGTGCTTTTTTGATACGGTCTCGTTAGCCTAAGCCGTACGGCCTCGTTTTTTTAAGCCTAAGCGTTTTTTAATGTCGAAATAATTTTTTCAAGAACCGGAGTCCCTGATGATGATCAACAATGAAAAAAAAATCGAAACTGAAAAAAAAGCGTTTAAGGCTGCGCACTGTTTTGCTCACCGACCGTTTTTTACCGTCAAAAAGTAGAACTAATTTGCTCACCTACAGTCAGAAAAAAACGAGTTTTTTTTTGAATTTTTTTGTTGCGGGAGTTCCCTGATTAGCAATTTTTATGAACGCTGTGACTGTCCAAATGGAGCAACTTATTGCATTTTGAAAGAAGATGATGCATTTGGACAGTCACAGCGTTCATAAAAATTGCTAATCAGGGAGCTCCCGCAAAAAAAATTCAAAAAACTCGTATGTTTCTGACCGTATCACGACACTTTGTACCGCGTCACTTTGTATACGACACTTTGTACCCGACACTTTGTACCCCGTCACTTTGTACCGCGACACTTTGTACCGCGACTCGAGTGAGGCCGCGCGTTTTATTTTTACATTAAAACATATTTTTACATTAAAAAACGCTTAGGCTTAGTAAAAGTTTACGATAACGAGGCCGTACGGCTTAGCTAACGAGGCCGTACGGCTTAGCTAACGAGGCCGTACGCGGTACAAAGTGTCGCGGTACAAAGTGACGGGGTACAAAGTGTCGTATACAAAGTGACGCGGTACAAAGTGTCGGTAATTCGTTTCTGACTGTAGGTTAGCAAATTAGTTTTACTTTTTTACGGTTAAAAACGGTCGGTGAGCAAAACAGTGCGCAGCCTAAATCTAATTTTTCGTCTACATAGTGTTCCAATGTCTGCAAGACAAGACGCAGCGTATGCCCATCAGGGAATGAGAGCCACTGTTTTTTACGGGCTCGTTTCTAACCCATAAAGCTTATTAGCGTCATGTCTAAGCCAAGATTTACGGAAACATCGCTATTGTCTGCTACTCTGTCGCCTTCAAATGATAAATAGCTAAAACTCTGTTTTGTTCTTTTGTTTCATTTTCATCGTAATGCTTTAATCTTGATTATGAAAATCATGATTTGTAATCGATCCTTTTTCAGAAAAGCTTCGGGTGTTCCCATTTCTTATCATCTCTTTTGATGCGTCCTCCGATAGTCAGTATGACGCGAATAGTTCGACTGGGTTCAGTCAAGTCTTCCGAATGCAGCGCATCGGTAAGACTCTTTTATAAGTCTTAAAATTGTTTTTGAAAAGAAAACGGCTTAGTTTATCGAGTCCTTCTCACCCTTATACTTGTCAATAACCAGAGACACGATGGTTCTGATGGTTGGGGTGAAAGCATCTACCTATGGTTTACGAAAAAAAGACTATAAACAAAATACAGTATACAGAAAAGGGTTTCTCTAAGCCGCACTGCGGGTAGAATCTGTGCACATATCTATGCGCTGTCTGAAAAAGGCTAGTGATGCAAATTATCTGTTCGTATGCATTCTCTATTCTTCACACACGCTCTGGGTCTCTCTTGAGTCTGTCGTTCCCTCACGATGAAGTTTCTTAGTATACATGCTTCATTAGCGAGTGGTAAGCAGGGGTTTTATGATGCGTCTGATAAGGACACAGAGGCCCGCCGGAAAAGATAACTCCTCTGTACAGAGGCCCGCCGGAAAGGATAACTCCTCTGTACAGAGGCCCGCCGGAAAGGATAACTCCTCTGTACAGAGGCCCGCCGGAAAGGATAACTCCTCTGTACAGAGGCCCGCCGGAAAGGATAACTCCTCTGTACAGAGGCCCGCCGGAAAGGATAACTCCTCTGTACAGAGGCCCGCCGGAAAGGATAACTCCTCTGTACAGAGGCCCGCCGGAAAGGATAACTCCTCTGTACAGAGGCCCGCCGGAAAGGATAACTCCTCTGTACAGAGGCCCGCCGGAAAGGATAACTCCTCTGTACAGAGGCCCGCCGGAAAGGATAACTCCTCAGTACAGAGGCCCGCCGGAAAGGATAACTCCTCTGTACAGAGGCCCGCCGGAAAGGATAACTCCTCTGTACAGAGGCCCGCCGGAAAGGATAACTCCTCTGTACAGAGGCCCGCCGGAAAGGATAACTCCTCTGTACAGAGGCCCGCCGGAAAGGATAACTCCTCAGTACAGAGGCCCGCCGGAAAGGATAACTCCTCTGTACAGAGGCCCGCCGGAAAGGATAACTCCTCTGTACAGAGGCCCGCCGGAAAGGATAACTCCTCTCTACAGAGGCCCGCCGGAAAGGATAACTCCTCTGTACAGAGACCCGTGATACGTTATAAGACATTCTATTTGGAGCAAATACTGTTTACATCAGATTTTTCCCTTTAAATAGAAAAAACCGCAAAAGTTTGAAACAGAGGCCCACCAACAGACGGTTGGACTTGTTCATTTAACCCCTGGTGGTGAAAAACAGCTTGGTGTACAGCTATTCAGTACATAAATTATATTATAGTCAAGTGGCTTCGAAGAAATCGTGGCTGACGCGGTCGCTACTCTCTTGGGTGGAGGGGTTGTCGCGTTGCCTACAGATACTCTCTACGGTATAACTGCCCTGCTACCGTACACTCACCGCCTATACGATATCAAAAAGAGGTTTTTCAACATTTTCTCACGATGGCGATGAGAAGAGCAGTAAGTAAGAGTTATGGAGCGTTAGAATTCAACTTTTCACTTTGCAAAGTAATCTCTGCACATTGTGGGATGCGGCCTAGAGCTTAAACGCTTAACGGGATGTTGCCTAGAGCGTTTAACGGGATCACTTTGCAGAGATTACTTTGCAAAGGGAAAAGTTGAATTCTGACGCTCCATTAGAAGCGGGAAACCCGAATTGATTATCATCTGTGACGTTTGTTCTCGAGATAACCATATTAATCTTCATACGTGAATCATAAAGTGTCCGGGCATAACTTGGCATAATGGTGTACGGGCGTGGCATAATGGTAGTGTGTTCGACTATCGTGTGAAGAGTCCCGAGTTCGACTCCCACCCCGGACAGATCCACCCAAACGAAAGGGGTTAAGAAATGTTAGTAGTGCTCATGCATGAATCTGACTCTCCCCACTGCTGCTTTTCACACTAGCAGTGATATAGCGGCAGCCATTGGTTCTACCAGGATAGGTCAGTCCTGCATCTTAGGGGAGCGCGTACCCTGCCGCGAGGCGGGAACATGCGCGAGGAAGATTATTATTATTATTATTATTACTAGTGAATCATAAAGTGGTCACGTCTAATAGACCGTTGATTTAAATAAAATCTACTTTCGAATATCAGCAGGAAAAAAAAGAAAACAATCAAAACAGAAAGGGCAGAGTTTTAGAGGAAAAGGAGAGTAACCAAAAGATTGATTTTGAATAAAGGTCTTCAATGAAGCCGATTGGCCTGTTCCTCGGGTCGCCCTCTGACGCTGCCCTCCTTGCCAAAGTCACCATTCCCGACACACTCTTGCATCAACTTCTTCCTGGTTTTTCATTAAAAACTTTTATTTTTGCTTTTTTTAATGTTCAACTCAATAACTCAAAATTAACTCTGATGAACTTTAAACGATACAATGACCCACATTCTTTCTTTTCTAAAGCAATTGCTTTATAGAATAAAGTTACAGATAATTTCAAAGACATTCAAGTTATCGAAGCATTCGGAAAGGCTCTAGAAGAGATCGACCTATCGAATCTCATAGCCCTGCCGAACTTTCTTTTTTCAACAGCAAGAGTGGACACCAACGAAAACGGATTGTCTTATTCCCCATTCTTTCCCTTCATTTTTCATATCTCCATATAAGCGACGGGGCTATTACTAAACTCATAGTAGTGCTTCAAACACTCTTTCTCTCTTCCCCGCGCAGTGGCGTGCATTAGTAATGAGCTGGCGTAAATGGCATTGTTTAGTATAGGTCAGCGACGGCCTTACATGCTATCCTATGGAAATAAGGAATTTCGAGAATAACAGATCAGTTAGCCTATCTTTACTTTTATCTTAATTAAGATTTAGTCGTAGTTTTATTTATTTTTATTATAATTAGAAAAGAGAGAAGAATGTTTCGGAAAATAGAGTAAGCAGTTTAAAAGCAGACTGTTTACTAAAATCTTCCTAAAAAAGCGCGTAGATCAACTTCACTAATGATGACGGAACGGTAGAATTTGGAGAGAGAACGAGAGCGTCAGACAAAAAATAGAGAACGCATGCGAGCAGAGAACTCGAAACTTTAGCTCTTTTTTTTAATAGCGCATAAATTTTACGTGGAGTGTGGATCAGAGAAACACATTGGTTGAAAGAAATGTTTTTCCCCTTAATCTTGTTTTGAAGAACTATGTTTTTTAAAATTCTCTATCGCAGGACCAGTAACTCTGATTTTTGATCGACTGTCTACTTTGCCTGCGGACTTCAATCCGGAGACCGAAAAGGTAGAGTATATGTTTCAAGGCTTTGAAAATTGTAATGTATGTTTTGATAGAAGTGTAAGTAAGAGTATTCCCTACTCCTCGTTGATCTCAAGCAACGGATTTTTATACCGAGCAGAAGAGCGGAATGTTCGTAGAAACTCTTGCAAAAATCGTGCGGTGTGACGGGAACCGAACCCGTGACCTCTCGCATTCCGGACGAATGCTCTCCCCACTGAGCTACACACGCACACATGATAATGCACATTTTAAGGCCCATACAACAGAAGTTTCTCCAGAGAAGGATTCAAATCGTCGGCAAATAGAAGCTGCATCGTTTCTTGAAAACCCGGACTGAAGACCTAAACGTTTCAAGTAGAAGAGTCAATGAATAGCAAGCAAGACAAGCTAATATCGTGCCAATCTCAGGTTGGCATCCGCGTTCCACTCTGTCCGCTTGTCACTCGGATCTGTGCACAGTTGGGCGGATCTCCCTTGGCGCAGGTTTGGTGCTGCTATTATTCGAATTTATGATTTTTATGGAATTTTGATGACTATTTGAAGATGTAGAATTTCAATCGTTCGCTGAAACTATGTCTTAGGAAAAGAAAACTCGAGCTCATAATTATGCTTAGTTCTACGGTTTTTTGGTGTCCAATCAAAAACCCATTTGTAGAAGTGAAGATTAATTAACAGAGTTAATGAAAAAACTTTATAATTAAAAAAATCTTAATTTTTTAAAACCAGAATAATTTATATAATAGCATCGAAAAGAATTCCCAGTTACTTCTCTTTTCAAATATTTAAGACGTCAGCTAATGCATCGGGGGGCCTGCTGAATCCCACGAAAGTAGCCGATTTCAAGGAGTTGCATCAAGACATTCATCTCATCATCGACGCCGGGGATGTGAGCCAACGTCGAGCAGGTTTACTCATTTGGGTGTTCGTTTTAGGTGCAATAATATTCTTAAGATGCAAATTTCTAGTTACACTATCCAACGGGCTGTTATTGGCACTTTATTACGTAAGAAGTTAATTTGCTGCAACCGAGATTCTGCAACCGCCAACGCGAGAAGAGTTCTGGAACGACGAAACCTGGACGCCGAAGAATCGACAAGCAGACATGGCTCTGGACAGACGAAGTGCAGCATGCAGTTCGAGCAAAGAAAGCGGCTTACAAGAAATGGTTCATCGAGAACTGGGAGGAGTACAAGGCTGCGAAAAAAGAAGCAAAGCGAACCGTAGCCTCCGCACGCTCTGAACATCATCGTGAACTCTACGAACGCTTGGACACGAAGGAAGGAGAGAAGACCATATATCGGCTAGCGAAAGCGAGGAAAAAGGCGACTCTTGACATCGAGCACTACAAATGTGTCAAGACGAAAGATGGGCGAAGGCTGCAGAATACTACAGAGATCCTCCGACGCTGGCAACAGCACTTCGAAGAGATTTCAAATGTAAAATTCCCACACCCGGATGTTCCAGAAGGCCCGAAATTAGCTGGCCCAGTCTCCCGCATCACTTTTGCCGAAGTCTCGAAAGCCGTTTGCGCTATGAAGAGTTCCAAAGCCACAGGTCCAGACGAGCTACCAGCCGACTTATGGAAGCTCAAGGAACTACGAGACTCCGCGATCCCCTGGCTTACAGACTTCTTCAGCGCGATAGTGGAAAACTGGTCGAGCACCCGCAGATTGGTTGACAAGTGTGGTACTGATTAGTCGATATCTCATCTTTCCTAAAAGTCATTTCTAAAGAATATCAAAATACACAATACCCGAGTAGCGGAGACTCTTTTTGTTGTTGTTTGCCCATAGGTCCTGTCGAAAGGAGTCTTTGGGATATACTTTTGAGTTCGGAGAAATTTTCTCCGTCTACACTAGCACCGCAGTCGGCGATCCTCTTCGCGAGACCCATTCGTTAACCGGAGAAGGGCAAGAGGCTATTTTACTGGCGCCTAGACTCACTATTACTAAGTATAGGAGAGTATCGGTTGATGTTTTATCCGGTGACATGCCCAGGCCAGTCCGGCATCGCCCTCAGGAGACTCTTGAACTTTCGGAACGTTCATGACCTTATTACTCGATGACAGACTCAAGTCTTTAGATCATAATTGTCACTTCATAATATAATGATGTATTACTTTTTTTCAGGAGACAATAGTACGAAAGGAAGTACTATCGTTGACCTATCAAGAAGTGGTTATTACCGTATTGTGAGAAGTGGATGCGCACTAGAAAGCACAATGGAGTGCTTGGAAAGAGCAGGGACTGAAAGCATCTGAAGGAGGAGCATAACATGTAGTAAGGATTCGGATAGTTTTGGAAGAAACACAAGTTTAAGTGTGAACTCGGGTTTTAGTCTTTCATTAATTTATAATTCACATATAACAAGTTTTATAACTATGAGCATGAGTTCTAGAATCAGGCCAATTACTGTACATGGAGAAATTAAATCGGTGTAGTTGAATGGTGATTTAAGATTTTGAGAGAACGAATTGTTGATTTATCAGAATTTTTTGTTATGTTTCATTGTTGTTTTAGTTATTTTCATTGGTGTTATTTTCTGTTAGATTATTGTTTTTTTTTGTTATATAAGTAATTAATTTTTTTATTCAGAAAAAAAACTTTAAATGTGTGGATGTGATGTTTTTTAGCTTTAAAGCGTCCAAAAAGGTATTTTTCATGAAGATATCCGGGGAATTAGGCGATTGACTTAAACTTCGTGGAGGTGGCTTTGGTTATTTGTTGGGTGAATTGTCTCCGCTGTAATGTTCTTTAAGACTTGTTGCTTAAGACAATACGCCAATCATTCATAGAAGTTTTCATTTAATAAAATGATCTTAATGAAAGCTCTTCTGTTCCAGGACATTTTTAAAAGCGTAAATGAGAATTTTATCACAGCGAGTTAATGGGCTAGTCGCGAATAGTTCAGTGATGACAATTGTTCTTTGTCCTCCTTTTTTGACCGGAGTTTTACCTAACCTAGCGGATTAGGTAGTATCGAACACAGAAGTTACCTATTTCATTAACCCAATGAAAGTTAATTTATTAAACAACCAACCTATTTTTTCAAGGACATTATCAGAGACCAAGGAACATTTTTAGAATTCTGATACAAATTCGACGTTGTTGTTGTTGTTGCCGGTTGTAGCCGTCATCGAAGAGCGAGGCCCCACGTGATATGTTTCTTTTCGCTTCGTCTTTGTTGTGTATGAATCGTCAATTTTTATTGTTCGACGTCTTTGTCAGGGGTCAAAAACCCTTCGCTTTTCAATTTTTTTTCAAATTCACTCGAGTGAGTGTCAAATTCTTTAAAATTTGAGCTCAAATTGACGAGAAGTAATGAAGCCTTTCTTTGATAAATTGCGTGTATGATTGATTGACATAAAAACTTTATTATTATTTATTATTATCGTGGCAGGGGAAGATCAGGAAAGGAATTGCGGTGTAAGAGTTGGCGTTTTGTATATTCCATTTGCACACGAGATGAGAGGCTGCTATAGAAAAACAGCCAATGTCGCGGGAAAGTTCTTATTGTGTCGGAAATGAAAGTTATACTTTATTCGTGTCGTGAAATCTCAAGCGAATCTGTAGGATATACCAAAAAAAAACTCTCGTAATTTTATATCTGTGTTCTGAATGAGATATCCAGTAGACAGTACACCACATATCTTCTGTGTTCTGAATGAGATATCCAGTAGACAGTACACAACATATCTTCTGTGTTCTGAATGTGATATCCAGTAGAGAGTACACCACATATCTTCTGTGTTCTGAATGAGATATCCAGTAGACAGTACACCACATATCTTCTGTGTTCTGAATGAGATATCCAGTAGACAGTACACCACATATCTTCTGTGTTCTGAATGAGATATCCAGTAGACAGTACACCACATATCTTCTGTGTTCTGAATGAGATATCCAGTAGACAGTACACCACATATCTTCTGTGTTCTGAATGAGATATCCAGTAGACAGTACACCACATATCTTCTGTGTTCTGAATGAGATATCCAGTAGACAGTACACCACATATCTTCTGTGTTCTGAATGAGATATCCAGTAGACAGTACACCACATATCTTCTGTGTTCTGAATGAGATATCCAGTAGACAGTACACCACATATCTTCTGTGTTCTGAATGAGATATCCAGTAGACAGTACACCACATATCTTCTGTGTTCTGAATGAGATATCCAGTAGACAGTACACCACATATCTTCTGTGTTCTGAATGAGATATCCAGTAGACAGTACACCACATATCTTCTGTGTTCTGAATGAGATATCCAGTAGACAGTACACCACATATCTTCTGTGTTCTGAATGAGATATCCAGTAGACAGTACACCACATATCTTCTGTGTTCTGAATGAGATATCCAGTAGACAGTACACCACATATCTTCTGTGTTCTGAATGAGATATCCAGTAGACAGTACACCACATATCTTCTGTGTTCTGAATGAGATATCCAGTAGACAGTACACCAAATATCTTCTGTGTTCTGAATGAGATATCCAGTAGACAGTACACCACATATCTTCTGTGTTCTGAATGAGATATCCAGTAGACAGTACACCACATATCTTCTGTGTTCTGAATGAGATATCCAGTAGACAGTACACCACATATCTTCTGTGTTCTGAATGAGATATCCAGTTAGACAGTACACCACATATCTTCTGTGTTCTGAATGAGATATCCAGTAGACAGTACACCACATATCTTCTGTGTTCTGAATGAGATATCCAGTAGACAGTACACCACATATCTTCTGTGTTCTGAATGAGATATCCAGTAGGACAGTACACCACATATCTTCTGTGTTCTGAATGAGATATCCAGTAGACAGTACACCACATATCTTCTGTGTTCTGAATGAGATATCCAGTAGACAGTACACAACATATCTTCTGTGTTCTGAATGAGATATCCAGTAGACAGTACACAACATATCTTCTGTGTTCTGAATGAGATATCCAGTAGACAGTACACCACATATCTTCTGTGTTCTGAATGAGATATCCAGTAGACAGTACACAACATATCTTCTTTGTTCTGAATGAGATATCCAGTAGACAGTACACCACATATCTTCTGTGTTCTGAATGAGATATCCAGTAGACAGTACACCACATATCTTCTGTGTTCTGAATGAGATATCCAGTAGACAGTACACCACATATCTTCTGTGTTCTGAATGAGATATCCAGTAGACAGTACACCACATATCTTCTGTGTTCTGAATGAGATTGCCAGTAGACAGTACACAACATATCTTCTGTGTTCTGAATGAGATTGCCAGTAGACAGTGCACAACATATCTTCTGTGTTCTGGATGAGATATCCAGTAGACAGTACACCACATATCTTCTGTGTTCTGAATGAGATATCCAGTAGACAGTACACCACATATCTTCTGTGTTCTGAATGAGATATCCAGTAGACAGTACACCACATATCTTCTGTGTTCTGAATGAGATATCCAGTAGACAGTACACCACATATCTTCTGTGTTCTGAATGAGATATCCAGTAGACAGTACACCACATATCTTCTGTGTTCTGAATGAGATATCCAGTAGACAGTACACCACATATCTTCTGTGTTCTGAATGAGATATCCAGTAGACAGTACACCACATATCTTCTGTGTTCTGAATGAGATATCCAGTAGACAGTACACCACATATCTTCTGTGTTCTGAATGAGATATCCAGTAGACAGTACACCACATATCTTCTGTGTTCTGAATGAGATATCCAGTAGACAGTACACCACATATCTTCTGTGTTCTGAATGAGATATCCAGTAGACAGTACACCACATATCTTCTGTGTTCTGAATGAGATATCCAGTAGACAGTACACCACATATCTTCTGTGTTCTGAATGAGATATCCAGTAGACAGTACACCACATATCTTCTGTGTTCTGAATGAGATATCCAGTAGACAGTACACCACATATCTTCTGTGTTCTGAATGAGATATCCAGTAGACAGTACACCACATATCTTCTGTGTTCTGAATGAGATATCCAGTAGACAGTACACCACATATCTTCTGTGTTCTGAATGAGATATCCAGTAGACAGTACACCACATATCTTCTGTGTTCTGAATGAGATATCCAGTAGACAGTACACAACATATCTTCTGTGTTCTGAATGAGATATCCAGTAGACAGTACACCACATATCTTCTGTGTTCTGAATGAGATATCCAGTAGACAGTACACCACATATCTTCTGTGTTCTGAATGAGATATCCAGTAGACAGTACACCACATATCTTCTGTGTTCTGAATGAGATATCCAGTAGACAGTACACCACATATCTTCTGTGTTCTGAATGAGATATCCAGTAGACAGTACACCACATATCTTCTGTGTTCTGAATGAGATATCCAGTAGACAGTACACCACATATCTTCTGTGTTCTGAATGAGATATCCAGTAGACAGTACACCACATATCTTCTGTGTTCTGAATGAGATATCCAGTAGACAGTACACCACATATCTTCTGTGTTCTGAATGAGATATCCAGTAGACAGTACACCACATATCTTCTGTGTTCTGAATGAGATATCCAGTAGACAGTACACCACATATCTTCTGTGTTCTGAATGAGATATCCAGTAGACAGTACACCACATATCTTCTGTGTTCTGAATGAGATATCCAGTAGACAGTACACCACATATCTTCTGTGTTCTGAATGAGATATCCAGTAGACAGTACACCACATATCTTCTGTGTTCTGAATGAGATATCCAGTAGACAGTACACCACATATCTTCTGTGTTCTGAATGAGATATCCAGTAGACAGTACACCACATATCTTCTGTGTTCTGAATTGAGATATCCAGTAGACAGTACACCACATATCTTCTGTGTTCTGAATGAGATATCCAGTAGTCAGTACACCACATATCTTCTGTGTTCTGAATGAGATATCCAGTAGACAGTACACCACATATCTTCTGTGTTCTGAATGAGATATCCAGTAGACAGTACATAACATATCTTCTGTGTTCTGAATGAGATATCCGGTAGACAGTACACAACATATCTTCTGTGTTCTGAATGAGATATCCAGTAGACAGTACACCACATATCTTCTGTGTTCTGAATGAGATATCCAGTAGACAGTACACAACATATCTTCTGTGTTCTGAATGAGATATCCAGTAGACAGTACACCACATATCTTCTGTGTTCTGAATGAGATATCCAGTAGACAGTACACCACATATCTTCTGTGTTCTGAATGAGATATCCAGTAGACAGTACACCACATATCTTCTGTGTTCTGAATGAGATTGCCAGTAGACAGTACACCACATATCTTCTGTGTTCTGAATGAGATTGCCAGTAGACAGTACACAACATATCTTCTGTGTTCTGAATGAGATATCCAGTAGACAGTGCACAACATATCTTCTGTGTTCTGAATGAGATATCCAGTAGACAGTGCACAACATATCTTCTGTGTTCTGAATGAGATATCCAGTAGACAGTACACCACATAATCTTCTGTGTTCTGAATGAGATATCCAGTAGACAGTACACCACATATCTTCTGTGTTCTGAATGAGATATCCAGTAGACAGTACACCACATATCTTCTGTGTTCTGAATGAGATATCCAGTAGACAGTACACCACATATCTTCTGTGTTCTGAATGAGATATCCAGTAGACAGTACACCACATATCTTCTGTGTTCTGAATGAGATATCCAGTAGGACAGTACACCACATATCTTCTGTGTTTTGAATGAGATATCCAGTAGACAGTACACCACATATCTTCTGTGTTCTGAATGAGATATCCAGTAGACAGTACACCACATATCTTCTGTGTTCTGAATGAGATATCCAGTAGACAGTACACCACATATCTTCTGTGTTCTGAATGAGATATCCAGTAGACAGTACACCACATATCTTCTGTGTTCTGAATGAGATATCCAGTAGACAGTACACCACATATCTTCTGTGTTCTGAATGAGATATCCAGTAGACAGTACACCACATATCTTCTGTGTTCTGAATGAGATATCCAGTAGACAGTACACCACATATCTTCTGTGTTCTGAATGAGATATCCAGTAGACAGTACACCACATATCTTCTGTGTTCTGAATGAGATATCCCAGTAGACAGTACACCACATATCTTCTGTGTTTCTGAATGAGATATCCAGTAGACAGTACACCACATATCTTCTGTGTTCTGAATGAGATATCCAGTAGACAGTACACCACATATCTTCTGTGTTCTGAATGAGATATCCAGTAGACAGTACACAACATATCTTCTGTGTTCTGAATGAGATATCCAGTAGACAGTACACAACATATCTTCTGTGTTCTGAATGAGATATCAAGTAGACAGTACACCACATATCTTCTGTGTTCTGAATGAGATATCCAGTAGACAGTACACAACATATCTTCTGTGTTCTGAATGAGATATCCAGTAGACAGTACACCACATATCTTCTGTGTTCTGAATGAGATATCCAGTAGACAGTACACCACATATCTTCTGTGTTATGAATGAGATATCCAGTAGACAGTACACCACATATCTTCTGTGTTCTGAATGAGATATCCAGTAGACAGTACACCACATATCTTCTGTGTTCTGAATGAGATTGCCAGTAGACATTACACAACATATCTTCTGTGTTCTGAATGAGATATCCAGTAGACAGTGCACAACATATCTTCTGTGTTCTGAATGAGATATCCAGTAGACAGTACACCACATATCTTCTGTGTTCTGAATGAGATATCCAGTAGACAGTACACCACATATCTTCTGTGTTCTGAATGAGATATCCAGTAGACAGTACACCACATATCTTCTGTGTTCTGAATGAGATATCCAGTAGACAGTACACCACATATCTTCTGTGTTCTGAATGAGATATCCAGTAGACAGTACACCACATATCTTCTGTGTTCTGAATGAGATATCCAGTAGACAGTACACCACATATCTTCTGTGTTCTGAATGAGATATCCAGTAGACAGTACACCACATATCTTCTGTGTTCTGAATGAGATATCCAGTAGACAGTACACCACATATCTTCTGTGTTCTGAATGAGATATCCAGTAGACAGTACACCACATATCTTCTGTGTTCTGAATGAGATATCCAGTAGACAGTACACCACATATCTTCTGTGTTCTGAATGAGATATCCAGTAGACAGTACACCACATATCTTCTGTGTTCTGAATGAGATATCCAGTAGACAGTACACCCACATATCTTCTGTGTTCTGAATGAGATATCCAGTAGACAGTACACCACATATCTTCTGTGTTCTGAATGAGATATCCAGTAGACAGTACACCACATATCTTCTGTGTTCTGAATGAGATATCCAGTAGACAGTACACCACATATCTTCTGTGTTCTGAATGAGATATCCAGTAGACAGTACACAACATATCTTCTGTGTTCTGAATGAGATATCCAGTAGACAGTACACAACATATCTTCTGTGTTCTGAATGAGATATCAAGTAGACAATACACCACATATCTTCTGTGTTCTGAATGAGATATCCAGTAGACAGTACACAACATATCTTCTGTGTTCTGAATGAGATATCCAGTAGACAGTACACCACATATCTTCTGTGTTCTGAATGAGATATCCAGTAGACAGTACACCACATATCTTCTGTGTTCTGAATGAGATATCCAGTAGACAGTACACCACATATCTTCTGTGTTCTGAATGAGATATCCAGTAGACAGTACACCACATATCTTCTGTGTTCTGAATGAGATTGCCAGTAGACATTACACAACATATCTTCTGTGTTCTGAATGAGATATCCAGTAGACAGTGCACAACATATCTTCTGTGTTCTGAATGAGATATCCAGTAGACAGTACACCACATATCTTCTGTGTTCTGAATGAGATATCCAGTAGACAGTACACCACATATCTTCTGTGTTCTGAATGAGATATCCAGTAGACAGTACACCACATATCTTCTGTGTTCTGAATGAGATATCCAGTAGACAGTAACACCACATATCTTCTGTGTTCTGAATGAGATATCCAGTAGACAGTACACCACATATCTTCTGTGTTCTGAATGAGATATCCAGTAGACAGTACACCACATATCTTCTGTGTTCTGAATGAGATATCCAGTAGACAGTACACCACATATCTTCTGTGTTCTGAATGAGATATCCAGTAGACAGTACACCACATATCTTCTGTGTTCTGAATGAGATATCCAGTAGACAGTACACCACATATCTTCTGTGTTCTGAATGAGATATCCAGTAGACAGTACACCACATATCTTCTGTGTTCTGAATGAGATATCCAGTAGACAGTACACCACATATCTTCTGTGTTCTGAATGAGATATCCAGTAGACAGTACACCACATATCTTCTGTGTTCTGAATGAGATATCCAGTAGACAGTACACCACATATCTTCTGTGTTCTGAATGAGATATCCAGTAGACAGTACACCACATATCTTCTGTGTTCTGAATGAGATATCCAGTAGACAGTACACCACATATCTTCTGTGTTCTGAATGAGATATCCAGTAGACAGTACACCACATATCTTCTGTGTTCTGAATGAGATATCCAGTAGACAGTACACCACATATCTTCTGTGTTCTGAATGAGATATCCAGTAGACAGTACACCACATATCTTCTGTGTTCTGAATGAGATATCCAGTAGACAGTACACCACATATCTTCTGTGTTTCTGAATGAGATTGCCAGTAGACATTACACAACATATCTTCTGTGTTCTGAATGAGATATCCAGTAGACAGTGCACAACATATCTTCTGTGTTCTGAATGAGATATCCAGTAGACAGTACACCACATATCTTCTGTGTTCTGAATGAGATATCCAGTAGACAGTACAACCACATATCTTCTGTGTTCTGAATGAGATATCCAGTAGACAGTACACCACATATCTTCTGTGTTCTGAATGAGATATCCAGTAGACAGTACACCACATATCTTCTGTGTTCTGAATGAGATATCCAGTAGACAGTACACCACATATCTTCTGTGTTCTGAATGAGATATCCAGTAGACAGTACACCACATATCTTCTGTGTTCTGAATGAGATATCCAGTAGACAGTACACCACATATCTTCTGTGTTCTGAATGAGATATCCAGTAGACAGTACACCACATATCTTCTGTGTTCTGAATGAGATATCCAGTAGACAGTACACCACATATCTTCTGTGTTCTGAATGAGATATCCAGTAGACAGTACACCACATATCTTCTGTGTTCTGAATGAGATATCCAGTAGACAGTACACCACATATCTTCTGTGTTTCTGAATGAGATATCCAGTAGACAGTACACCACATATCTTCTGTGTTCTGAATGAGATATCCAGTAGACAGTACACCACATATCTTCTGTGTTCTGAATGAGATATCCAGTAGACAGTACACCACATATCTTCTGTGTTTCTGAATGAGATATCCAGTAGACAGTACACCACATATCTTCTGTGGTTCTGGAATGAGATATCCAGTAGACAGTACACCACATATCTTCTGTGTTCTGAATGAGATATCCAGTAGACAGTACACCACATATCTTCTGTGTTCTGAATGAGATATCCAGTAGACAGTACACCACATATCTTCTGTGTTTCTGAATGAGATTGCCAGTAGACAGTACACAACATATCTTCTGTGTTTCTGAATGAGATATCCAGTAGACAGTAGCACAACATATCTTCTGTGTTCTGAATGAGATATCCAGTAGACAGTACACCACATATCTTCTGTGTTTCTGAATGAGATATCCAGTAGACAGTACAACACATATCTTCTGTG
>OZ057404.1:41288473-41355087 GCA_964056735.1 Allodiplogaster pararmata | reverse complement strand
TGTTCTGAATGAGATATCCAGTAGACAGTACACAACATATCTTCTGTGTTCTGAATGAGATATCCAGTAGACAGTACACCACATATCTTCTGTGTTCTGAATGAGATATCCAGTAGACAGTACACCACATATCTTCTGTGTTCTGAATGAGATATCCAGTAGACAGTACACAACAAATCTTCTGTGTTCTGAATGAGATATCCAGTAGACAGTACACCACATATCTTCTGTGTTCTGAATGAGATATCCAGTAGACAGTACACCACATATCTTCTGTGTTCTGAATGAGATATCCAGTAGACAGTACACCACATATCTTCTGTGTTCTGAATGAGATATCGAGTAGACAGTACACCACATATCTTCTGTGTTCTGAATGAGATATCGAGTAGACAGTACACCACATATCTTCTGTGTTCTGAATGAGATTGCCAGTAGACAGTACACAACATATCTTCTGTGTTCTGAATGAGATATCCAGTAGACAGTGCACAACATATCTTCTGTGTTCTGAATGAGATATCCAGTAGACAGTACACCACATATCTTCTGTGTTCTGAATGAGATATCCAGTAGACAGTACAACACATATCTTCTGTGTTCTGAATGAGATATCCAGTAGACAGTACACCACATATCTTCTGTGTTCTGAATGAGATATCCAGTAGACAGTACACAACATATCTTCTGTGTTCTGAATGAGATATCCAGTAGACAGTACACCACATATCTTCTGTGTTCTGAATGAGATATCCAGTAGACAGTACACCACATATCTTCTGTGTTCTGAATGAGATATCCAGTAGACAGTACACCACATATCTTCTGTGTTCTGATTGAGATATCCAGTAGACAGTACACCACATATCTTCTGTGTTCTGAATGAGATTGCCAGTAGACAGTACACAACATATCTTCTGTGTTCTGAATGAGATATCCAGTAGACAGTGCACAACATATCTTCTGTGTTCTGAATGAGATATCCAGTAGACAGTACACAACATATCTTCTGTGTTCTGAATGAGATATCCAGTAGACAGTACACCACATATATTCTGTGTTCTGAATGAGATATCCAGTAGACAGTACACCACATATCTTCTGTGTTCTGAATGAGATATCCAGTAGACAGTACACAACATATCTTCTGTGTTCTGAATGAGATATCCAGTAGACAGTGCACAACTTATCTTCTGTGTTCTGAATGAGATATCCAGTAGACAGTACACCACATATCTTCTGTGTTCTGAATGAGATATCCAGTAGACAGTACACCACATATCTTCTGTGTTCTGAATGAGATATCCAGTAGACACTACACCACATATCTTCTGTGTTCTGAATGAGATATCCAGTAGACAGTACACCACATATCTTCTGTGTTCTGAATGAGATATCCAGTAGGACAGTACACAACATATCTTCTGTGTTCTGAATGAGATATCCAGTAGACAGTACACAACATATCTTCTGTGTTCTGAATGAGATATCCAGTAGACAGTACACAACATATCTTCTGTGTTCTGAATGAGATATCCAGTAGACAGTACACCACATATCTTTTGTGTTCTGAATGAGATATCCAGTAGACAGTACACCACATATCTTCTGTGTTCTGAATGAGATATCCAGTAGACAGTACACAACATATCTTCTGTGTTCTGAATGAGATATCCAGTAGACAGTACACCACATATCTTCTGTGTTCTGAATGAGATATCCAGTAGACAGTACACCACATATCCTCTGTGTTCTGAATGAGATATCCAGTAGACAGTACACCACATATCTTCTGTGTTCTGAATGAGATATCCAGTAGACAGTACACCACATATCTTCTGTGTTCTGAATGAGATATCCAGTAGACAGTACACCACATATCTTCTGTGTTCTGAATGAGATATCCAGTAGACAGTACACCACATATCTTCTGTGTTCTGAATGAGATATCCAGTAGACAGTACACAACATATCTTCTGTGTTCTGAATGAGATATCCAGTAGACAGTACACCACATATCTTCTGTGTTCTGAATGAGATATCCAGTAGACAGTACACCACATATCTTCTGTGTTCTGAATGAGATATCCAGTAGACAGTACACCACATATCTTCTGTGTTCTGAATGAGATATCCAGTAGACAGTACACCACATATCTTCTGTGTTCTGAATGAGATATCCAGTAGACAGTACACCACATATCTTCTGTGTTCTGAATGAGATATCCAGTAGACAGTACACCACATATCTTCTGTGTTCTGAATGAGATATCCAGTAGACAGTACACCACATATCTTCTGTGTTCTGAATGAGATATCCAGTAGACAGTACACCACATATCTTCTGTGTTCTGAATGAGATATCCAGTAGACAGTACACCACATATCTTCTGTGTTCTGAATGAGATATCCAGTAGACAGTACACAACATATCTTCTGTGTTCTGAATGAGATATCCAGTAGACAGTACACAACATATCTTCTGTGTTCTGAATGAGATATCCAGTAGACAGTACACAACATATCTTCTGTGTTCTGAATGAGATATCCAGTAGACAGTACACCACATATCTTTTGTGTTCTGAATGAGATATCCAGTAGACAATACACCACATATCTTCTGTGTTCTGAATGAGATATCCAGTAGACAGTACACAACATATCTTCTGTGTTCTGAATGAGATATCCAGTAGACAGTACACCACATATCTTCTGTGTTCTGAATGAGATATCCAGTAGACAGTACACTAGATATATCTTCTGTGTTCTGAATGAGATATCCAGTAGACAGTACACCACATATCTTCTGTGTTCTGAATGAGATATCCAGTAGACAGTACACAACATATCTTCTGTGTTCTGAATGAGATATCCAGTAGACAGTACACCACATATCTTCTGTGTTCTGAATGAGATATCCAGTAGACAGTACACCACATATCTTCTGTGTTCTGAATGAGATATCCAGTAGACAGTACACCACATATCTTCTGTGTTCTGAATGAGATATCCAGTAGACAGTACACCACATATCTTCTGTGTTCTGAATGAGATATCCAGTAGACAGTACACCACATATCTTCTGTGTTCTGAATGAGATATCCAGTAGACAGTACACCACTTATCTTCTGTGTTCTGAATGAGATATCCAGTAGACAGTACACCACATATCTTCTGTGTTCTGAATGAGATATCCAGTAGACAGTACACCACATATCTTCTGTGATCTGAATGAGATATCCAGTAGACAGTACACCACATATCTTCTGTGTTCTGAATGAGATATCCAGTAGACAGTACACCACATATATTCTGTGTTCTGAATGAGATATCCAGTAGACAGTACACAACATATCTTCTGTGTTCTGAATGAGATATCCAGTAGACAGTACACCACATATCTTCTGTGTTCTGAATGAGATATCCAGTAGACAGTACACCACTTATCTTCTGTGTTCTGAATGAGATATCCAGTAGACAGTACACCACATATCTTCTGTGTTCTGAATGAGATATCCAGTAGACAGTACACCACATATCTTCTGTGTTCTGAATGAGATATCCAGTAGACAGTACACCACATATCTTTTGTGTTCTGAATGAGATATCCAGTAGACAGTACACCACATATCTTCTGTGTTCTGAATGAGATATCCAGTAGACAGTACACCACTTATCTTCTGTGTTCTGAATGAGATATCCAGTAGACAGTACACCACATATCTTCTGTGTTCTGAATGAGATATCCAGTAGACAGTACACCACATATCTTCTGTGTTCTGCCCTTTTGATGCGTTGAAGAAGGAAAGACAATTTCGAACATTTCAAATTAAAGCATCGTCAGCGAGTTACAATCGCCTTAAAACAATGGATTGGTTTGCAAGAAAATAGTCTTGTTTTAAAAAAGGTTAATTTTTTTCCAAGTGTTTTCTAAAACTTTCTTTAGTAAATGTACATGAAGTTCACAATTTTAGGTTTTTTTTCTGTCATCTCATTCTATGTATTTGCTTTTCAAATGGCAGAACGGTTCGAGCTTGACAAATTGATACTACGGGCATCTCTTCTGCTTCAAGCTGGGCGAGAGCGCTGCCGTAGCACATCGAAAATTATTTCTTGCATACGTGCAAGGATATCTCAGTGAACGACAGTGCGAGGATTGGTTCAGTCGGTTCAAGCGAGGCGACCTTACGGTGGGAGACATAGACCGTCCAGGACGGCCTCGCCAGCTAGGTCTTCAGGATCTTTGATCCTTTGACGAAGTCCATTTTAAACGAACTTTCAACGAGATTGCAGAGCACTTCACGGTCTCTCACACCACCATCGAGAACGGGCTTCACGAGCTCGGAAAGTACACAAGCTCGAGCAATGGCGGCCACATGACCTGAGCCCACTCGACGTGTACCGACGAGTGGGCTCGTCGGTACACGTCGAGTGGGCTCAGGTCATGTGGCCGCCATTGCTCGAGAGGAGATGAGTGGCTGGACAAACTGTTGACTGGAGACGAGAAAATGGTGGCCTACTGCAATGTTACGAGCAAGCGCCATTTGCTCAGCAAAGGCGAGTAGCCAGAAGCTATTTCGAAACCCGGACTGAGCCAGATGACCTTCGTTCTTGTTTGGTGGAGCTTACACGGTGTCGTCTACTCGGAGCTGCCACCCAACCCAACGGTATGATTGTTACAGCTGATGTCTACTGTGCACAACTCGACAGGGTGCAGCAAGCTATGGTGGCTCAAGGCGAAGAGAGCGTCAAGATTCAATTTCCACACATTGCGAAAAAAAACGGTTCAAAAGCTGTTGAAGCTAGGATGGGAGTTGATGCCACATCCACCGTACTCGCCCGACATGACACCTTCTGATTACCACCTATTCCTATCCATGCAACACCAAATCGCATAGAAAAATTGAAGAATTAAGGTAAGGTAAAATCATGGTTGCAAGACTTCGTCGACTCGCTCTTTCCGTCGTTCTACCACAAGGGCATCCACGACCTGCCTACGAGATGGCAGCACATACTCAACAATTATGGATCATACTTTGATGATTGAGGTTATTTTTTGACTTAATAAATTATTAATGAAAAAATTAAAAACTGTGGTTAATTTCTTGCGCACCCAATGGATAGCACAGGCCGCCCGGCTCGGACTAGAGCCACGGAACAAATTCAAGCAGCACAGGCCGCCCGGCTCGGACTAGAGCCACGGAACAAATTCAAGCAGCACAGGCCGCCCGGCTCGGACTAGAGCCACGGAACAAATTCAAGCAGCTAAGAACCTGAATGCTCAATCTTATTCAACTAACGCAGTCTCCCAACATGTTCTTCCCGCTCCCAATTGCACTGAATTGTTCTAACAGGTTCTATCTTGCATGTTGAAACTAATGCTGTATGTCGAAGAATAATAGAGGCGATACCTATTGATACTGACAAGCCTGATCTTAACAAAAAAACTGAACTAGCAGTGGAACTCTCTCGTCTCTTTTTCTTGCCTTCACCATAATTTCGCTCGTTTTCATAGAATCAATCTCTTTTTTAACTGACCTACTGCATTTTCTTATCTTTCCTCCTCCGCTGATTTATGCTAAAAACATCACCGAATACTGTCAAGGGATGATTATTATCTTCACTTCACCACTCGATTTGCTCTAGATACATTTTTTACTCGTATCACATCTCTCATGTTTCATCCATTTACTGTGCTATCCATTGTTTCAAAGTGATTTGAACTCGCTGCCGATGCTTTTATAAAACGAAACATACGACCTCGTCTTTTCTTCTTCAACGCATCAAAAAGGCACACAGAACAATATTGTACTGTCTATGAATGCTTTGAGATGACTTAACATTAAAGTTTAAACGACCATAAATAGAGTTTGGGGTGGAGTGCTTTAAAGTTGAATTCCTTCTGTAAGTCGAAATCCTACTAAGAATCGAAAATATTGGTGATTGGTGAAAACTCCAGTCCAATTTTGACTATAGTGCTAAGTCGCCGCCAGACAAGACCTAAGCGGTTCATGGTTTGAAGCTAAGTCACTCTATTCACAAGGAAGGTGACCATTAAGGCATAGCATTGAAGCTATTTAATCAATCTAATGCGAGTAATCGTTGAGTTTTTAGAAAAATACGAGATCAACACCAAGATCCACAACACACAAAGAAAATCTTATGGGGCGTTAGAATTCAACTTTTCACTTTGCAAAGTAATTTCTGCAAAGTGATCCCGTTGAACGCTCCAATGTCTCACCACGAATTACCGTGAAAAGAAAAATGGACTACGGTAAGAAGAAAGAGTACATGCATTCTAAGACAAAGCGAAGATTTTTTCTGTAAAATTCATAAAAAATACGCTCAACAGTAAAAGTTATTATAAAAGTAATACCGTAGTCTATTTTTCTTTTCACGGAAATTCGTGGTGAGACATTGGAGCGTTCAACGGGATCACTTTGCAGAAAATTAATTTGCAAAGTGAAAAGTTGAATTCTAACGCTCCATTAGACAATATTTTTCTAGATACCCTCAAACAGAGGAGAAAAAAACATCAATTTTAACAATAAAAAACCGCCAAACGGCAAGACTACGAGTGCGCGGAACCCGTTTTGTATTGAAACTCAAACATTCTAATAGGAATATAGATTTGGGTGCAGCAAAAGTCCAAGCATGGACAAAATGAAGGAATCGAATGGTTGAATACTCGGAGAGCTCTTATTTTAGAATCGTTTTCTAGTTCTATTTCTGATTTTCATCATATTGTACGTGAGTCGATTAATGAGGATCGCATTCGAGTAATGACCATAGACTGATATTCATTCATTCATTCATACATTCAGTAATCCATTCATTCATCCATTCACGACATCTGAAAATGTGTATCGAATGATTTAGAGTGATGTCCTAATACTGATGAGGATATATATTGAAGATGATCATAATTGAAGTTGTTCCATCGATTGATGTCCATCGACTTATGAGTAACACAATCGATTGATGCCGATCTATTGATGACATCGAAAATCTAACGAAGTTTATCGACCGGCAAGGATCACAATCTAAGCTTCCCTTGCGGATGGAGTAAGAAATAGTCGGCGATGGCGAGCGTCCCAGCCAGCAATTCATCACCTGCAAACCAACGCTGGAGCTGGTACTATACGGGAAAATTTTCTTATGTTTCTAAAAAGCTCTTTTTTCTCTATGTTTGATTTATAGGCAAGCATATTTGTTTTCCCTTTTTCTCTTTATTTTGTTTTTTCTTCCATTATAGATTTGACGCCGATTGCCTTGCTTTAAAGACTGCGTTGATATGGTTAGCATGTTTCCTCCTCATATATTTTGATACAAAACTGTATGAGAAATGGAATATTAATTCATTTCCAAACTCATAAACTAAAGTTGGCTTTATGTTCTTAACTCAATTTGAGCTCCCTATCCTGTTTTCTTTCTTGTTAACAAACTAAATTGCATTTAGTCAACTAATCTCAGGAAAAGAGGACGATCTCATGAATTCATAAAGGCCTAAACCATAAAGAGCTGTAGAATTCTCGAATTCTCCAGACCTCGGGCGTTTCTCTGAATAAGTAGTACCAGTTACCATATATGCTTTGAGTTGCTGGTCTAAGCCTATTCATGGGCTCATCGTAAGCTCCTATCGAACAAGTCGGTAAAAGCTCGAAAACAGTTTTTTAAGAAAGCGAACCGGTCGGCTTAATGTTGGTTGGTGGGATGGAGAAGGCGTAGCTGCCCTGAGTGTCAGTTGGTCTTAACTCGACTCCGTAGATGTACGGTACATCCCGGCTTTGCATGAAATCGATGCTCGTACCAGAGGCGGGGTCTTCAATGGCAAGTTAATCTTGAAGATAATAACAAGATTTTAAACAGGTCTTGATAATACATATGTACATACGTATAAATGTGAACCCTGGTACCTTTTTGACAATCAGCTCTTGTAAAAAAATAACAAGTCTCCCTTCTAAAAAAGCAAGTTTTGTGTTACCTTTATCCAAGAACCACCAACAATTTCGTCAATCATAGTGTGCTTTTCGATAAAAATTCAACATTCATCATATTTATTCGAGAATATAATATGTGAATGTTATCTTTGTTGCTGATGTAGGAGAAACCTACACATCACTTCGGAGATGGTTCCGTAGCTGTAGACAGCGCCGGTGGCTTTTTTCATGGCAGCGACCGCAGCGCGTGCCGCGTTGCGCTGGAAAATAATTAAAAGTTAAACTGTAAGCCAGAACTTCTGGATGATCGGAATACTCGAAGCTGAGTCGCTCCTAGCACCTTTCTCTTGAGGGATTCTACGTTAGTTAATTTTTAAAACTTTCATTCTGATCGATAATATGATAAAAATCACCTGGTGAATATAATTCGCAGGCCGCTGATTGGTATAACCCCATGGAGAGAGAAACACCTGGAATGAGGCGCAGGTGTGTGCGATTATGTTTTTTAAATAAATAAATCACCAGCACTGTTGGAATTTTAGAAAAAGACAGTTCTTCGAGCAAAGGAGTCTAAAATAAGGAAAAGTTTTCCCTACTATGACCTTTACATACTTCTAGCTAGCTTCTTATTCCAAACTACCGCAATCGAAGAGAGGATGTGACCTTTCTTGAACTATGGCAATCGAAGAGAGGATGTGACCTTTCTTGAACTATGGCAATCGAAGAGAGGATGTGACCTTTCTTGAACTATGGTTTTATGACAATGAACTAAGAGTTAACACAGTCAAATGTGGACATGAGATAGCGTAAAAATGAAAATCACAGAATTGTGTATAAAGTAAAGAATTAAATCTTTAAAACTTTAATGGAAGAGTTTATGAGGGAGAAAGAAGACGTAGCTGTTTCGATTTCTACTGCACGAAACCATTATTGAATAAGTAGCGAGATCGCGAGATGAAAATGGTTAGACAAGTGGTTTCTCACCTGACCATACGCGTGTAACGACAAGTATATGACGAGATCCGGAATTTTCCAAGTGAGAAACTCCTTAAGACCAACGATTTCGGGCTCGGAAAAGGGGTATGCACCTTGGTAGATGTTGGAACAAGGCGATCGGTTTGCTCCAGCTTCTATAAAGTAATTTAAAAAAAGACAATTTTGTGGAACATCTCAATTGATGGCAAGTTTTTCTAGCTTTTAATTTTTTCATCGCTTCTAATTCTGGTGAATTCCACCAATTTTTCAGCGATTTCATTGATACATATGTAATCACTTCCATTTATGTTTGGTTTGTTAAAGTTTTCACATACGCTATTCTTGTTTTCTCTTGTAATTGTTGAGTTACAACAACTTTGTTAACGTGAAATGTTTTACGAAACCGTCATCTAACAGACAAATATTAAACAACAAAAAACAGTCAACTAATTGCAAAACCGACCTCCCCATCTGTATCCCCAGTTTCGGTTTGCATCTGTGCCAACGCACCACTTGTTGGCCGTTGCATTGCGAGACCTGGTCTTGCGCCAAAGTCGATCCTTAAGTGTCATCTATTAAACCTAAAGTAAACGGAATCATACATGGGAATTAATTATCGACACGCGTAAGTTTACTAATCGAATTGAATTTATCACTATTTTTCTTATATGTAAATATGTATGTATGTTCATACTCATTGTCCTAAGCCGTATCGTTGTTTTCTTCGTTCTCCTCATTTCTCCCTTTGGTTGTTATTTTTCCTTTTCTCGTTTTGACTCTCTTCATTCTATTTCGGATGCTTGTCATTCTATAATCTACTCCTACATTTATATTTGTATTCTCTACCTGATTCTCGGCTCTCTATAATTGCCCCTATATCTCTCTCTCTTTATCTCTCTCTTTCTCACTGTCTTGTACTTTCACCTCGACTTCCTCCGCACTCTTACCGCATTCAAACTGTATTCGTATCCATCGGGATTGAGTTGAGGAATGATGTACCACTCAAAAGTGTCGACAGCTCGTGTGAAGACATCGTCCTTTCCGTATGAATTGGCCAACTGTGGTCAGTCTTGGGTGTAAAGGTAACACGCTTGAACTAACAGCTAGAGATATGAAAAATGGCTTGGTTCGATTCTGTCCGTTGAAATAGCTTTTTTCCGTGCGATAGTTTGATCACTGATCCAGTTTCGATAAAATGGATAGCCTTGATTTCACAACCCACGCTTGATCTCAACCTAATCTCAGCTGGTTTTTAATCGCTCTTTTGCCACACTGTGTGTAAGTCTTGGTGGCGTAAATTACGTGGCAGTTTGCGTTTTATGCGTGCGCGATTTTTTGAGTTTTACAGTTGGTACCTTGTTGATAATGAAGATGGCTGCGGCGGGTGCAATCCACTCCCTCGCATGTATTCCAGCGTCGAGTACAATGGCAGGCTTCGCCGAAGGCCCAGAAGAGATATGAAACATAAATTAGTGAAGGCACAAATGTCCACGGTAACATAGAACTTTGTGATCAGTCTTTCACTGCCAAAAATGAAGAAATTCGATCTCTAGCAATAATTGGTTGAGCAATAATGTCAACATCGTTCAAACCATGATCGAAATTTCAGTCCAGTCTCCACGTTCTGATACTATCCATTGAAAACCGAAAATCATTTGCATAATCGGCTGAATCAGTTATGCATTCTTCTCATCACATCGATGGTTGTGATTCGAAACAGGAGCTAAGAATACGGTAAATTAGTATTTTTTCTACGATTTGGTAAAAAGTCATCGCTTAGAAACTGAACTTTATTCTCGTTATTCATTCAAAAACCGGTGACCATTTACCGTTAAATCACAACCATTTGCTCAAATTCTGAGCATAGCCAGGAGCGATTAATGAGATGAGGAGACACCGCCTTTGCTGGAAACCTTGAAAGAACCGCTTTTATCAAAATGAACCTTGATGCCGTATATGATTCGACCCTCGAAGCTCCGTCCAATTTCGTGTAAAGAAGCAATAGAGGGGTATCGAATCACAAGGTCACGCATGAATGCAACCATCTGAATCACCTACTTCAGAAAAAAATTAATTGAACTATTCGAAAACATGTTTTGACGTAAGGATGCAGCAACTTAAGCCATAAATGTCTGTTCTCTGGCTTCCTAACTTTACTTTTTTTCTAAACTCGTGAACCAAGAAAGTATCTCGAATAAAAATTATCACAGAAAATTATAACAATATTGTGAAAAACCTGGACTTGGTTGATTTTTGTAAAATACAAAGTTTATTTCGTAAATATTTATTATGCGATCTAATCCACCCCTCTGCAAAATATAGTTCACGGTGCGAGAACAAATAGAACCATCTCTCTATCTTTGACCTAGCGCGTTTGTGAGCATTTGTTGTTATAATCGTTATGAACCTTGTCGTAATTGTTGTAGTTCTCGACGTCGAATCCTCCTGAGTCAGTGTATTCATGGAGCTCCCGCTTTTTTCTTCTGAGTCTCTCTTCGATTGCTCTTGACTCTGAATCGATTACACTGCAAAGAATCTGGCTTGATGAAGTCTTTTTCTTTTCATTCATATTATTTTTATAACAAGTTTTATAACGGAACTATTTCTGTGAGTGCAAGACACGTCGTCCTTTTTCAAGCTTCTCCGTAATAAAATATGGCGACATCCTGTCTGAATTTTTTTGAGGTATATGTAATTTATAAATTAGGTATGTCTTGCTGTCTCGAAAAATTAATAGGGTTTCGTATCCTTTCCATAGGTAAAATATGTCTTGATTTTTCAATAGGTCGATCGCTAATGTAGGTTAACAGTTTCACTTTTAACTTCACGAAACCGTTTGAGGCCGAGTTATGGCTACTGAAACGTTATGAAGAGCGAAAAAAATTTTTAAATTTTAGCTGTGAAAACTGTGATGCATTCATTTTGAGTGAGGGAGAGGGTCGGTAGGTCGGTCGCCCTAGAATTTTTTTTACCAGTGAATGTATGAATGTATCAATGAATGTATCACAGTTTTCACAGCTAAAATTTAAAATTTTTTTTCGCTCTTCATAACGTTTCAGTAGCCATAACTCGGCCTCAAACGGTTTCGGTTTACCTATGATCCTTTCGCATCATCTAGCTCTTCAAAACTGATAAAAGTCAGTAAGAAGCCCCCCATAAGTAAAAACAGAACGATAAAAATTATATAATGCAAATGACCTTTGATAATCATCATCAAGAATTTCTATTTGATGGATGTTTTTCTGGGAGAGGAGAGAGAGAAAAACTTTGAAGAACTCAGGAGCGATGAGAACTTCCGCCCAGGGATCGAACTTCAAAAACCAATTAAGGTCTAATTTCAAACTTCTGTTTTACTTCAAGATGATGATAAAAAAAACTGTTTTCTAAAATAATAAGATGATTTACATCGTTTCAGAAGGTTCACAAGTATAAAGAAGTCTCCTACGTAGTTGTAATAACGAACTATTTCATCAAAAATCTTGTCGGAATTTTTTTTTTGACATCAAATTTTTTTTGAAAATTACATTAGACTATGGAAAACCGAAAAAAGTCTAGCCTAATTTTCGAGCGCTCATTCTGAGTAAATTTTAATCATTCATATCTCAATCTGCCCGAAATCGAAATTTCTCAAAAACTCATTGAAGACCAATAGCCGGGCGTCAGTACTTCGAACCTCGCGGGTAAGTTCCATGGATCGAACATACCTTGGTTGGCTCGGACCAAATGTCGATCAGCATTCTCCGGCTGCCTTTTAGCTTCAAAAAAAAACATGGGTTTTTTTTAAATTGAAAAACATTTGAATGTAATTATGTTTGTTAGAGTATCACATGATTCTCCCATATTGAATGATTGATTAGCTTGACTCGATTCGTTATAGATTAAAGTTATCGGGCAACGTGCACTGGCAGCAGACTCACTCCATAAATTAGTTGCTTATCGAACCGGTTTTCCTAAATTACATTAACATTGACTTTTGTTCAGACGCATTGTTCTAGAGCTTGATATAGCTTTTCGAAGGAGAAACCCCTAGAACTATCTTAAGTTATTACGTTCCTTCACATGTCTTGCGTCATTTTCATTTATAAAGACCATTCGAATTCTCAGTAAAAACTTTTTCAAGTACTGTTGCATTATACACCAATCGGAAGCTGAAATTCTGTTCTTCCTTGTTGTTGGAAAAATTGGTTCTTTTGCGGTGGATCTCTCAAATTCATTTCTTCAATTCCAGAAACACTGGAGAGAAAAAAATAAAAATACTGGCGGTAATCTTCCGCGAGTTCAAAAAAAGCTCGATTAGCTGCCGAATATAACCGAAGCATCAACAAGACTTCCAGCAAGTATACCGTTTACAAAAGCACGGCAGCCCGTAGGTTCAATGAATTCCGTAGTAGAGATGAAAGTATCAAAGATGAGGAGAAATTTACACGAACAGTGAAATTTAAAGATGACGAGTGGAAGAAAATAATCGCAGCTTACCAGCGTAAAACTATTCGAGGAGTTGCAAAAGAGCTCAAAATCAATAAATTAACAGTTCCTCGCCATTTATAACGACTTGACAAAGTTTTTAAATGTGATAATTTTTTTATTTTACGCCTTCCCTAGCCCCAATACCTCAAAGTCGGTGGGAAGGTGTAAACTCACTCAGCCCTACTACCGTGATTGCCGGAATCACGACGTTCTGAGTGAGGCTAAAATTGGGCCCCCTTTGGACGAGTCCACTTCCGGCAGTGGTTCTATCCGCCAGTTGGCCAGGCGGAGAGGGGTTAGTCCAGGCCACACGAGTCGAGGCGTCTCTTCGATTAATCTTCTGCTTTTCTACGGTCAAGGATTAGCAGGAACTCCCGACAAACACGTTCCGCGATGCCAGGCTGGATTGACCATCCACTCAACAGGCCGATCGCATGAATACCCTTGTTGTAAACCATGGCTTCAAGTTCTTCAAGATATATCACCAAAGCTAGGGCGTCCCCCGGAAGCGACGCGGTCTTACCTTGTCCGCTAGGACCGTCAAATATGCGAGGACAGGCAGCTACCCATGGGCGGGGTATGTCTGCGCGGCGTACAGCCCAAATTCGCCTTGTCACATTGAATGTTGGAACACTGACGGGACGCAGTAGAGAGCTGGCCGCAATGCTAGAAGCAAGAAGGGTTGACATTGCTGCTGTACAGGAAACGAAATGGAGAGGAAGCAAGTCGAAGCCGATAGGAGACGGATACAAGCTGATATACCATGGCACGTCATCAACAAGAAATGGTGTTGGCATTATCCTCTCCTCGAAAATTGCTGATGATGTAACCGAAGTCATTCGCTCTACAGATCGAGTCATGGCCGTCCGAATTTCTTCGTCCAACAATCACTTCCTTGTCGTCTCAGCATATGCACCTCAACAAGGATGTAGCGACGCTGATAAGGAGGACTTCTACGACTCTCTAGAGGAAGTTATCAAACTCCGAGAGTCTCATGAAGACATCTTAATCGGCGGAGATTTTAACGCTCACATCGGTTCAGATCGACAAGGTCGGGAGAGAGAACATGGAGGACATGGAATCGGAACGATCAATGCTGAGGGTCAACGGCTACTTGACTTCTGTGCTCGATGCGATCTAGCAGTCGTGAACTCCTTTTTCAAAAAGAGACGATCTCACGGACTCACATACGAGAGCGGAAGAAATCAGAGTCAAATTGACTTTTGGTTAATCCTGAGAGCAAAGCTGCGGAACGCGAAAGATGCAAAGGTCATTCCATCAGACCATGTTGCATCTCAGCACCACCCTCTCTTTATGGACTACAGCGTATTGAAGTCGAAGAAACAGCCTTCTCGTAATCCTGAATGCACACGTGTCAAATGGTGGCGCTCGACTGGGAAAGCAGAACGTCTCTCTCTCTCATGCACATCATCCATCGCAATCTACTCCCTCCTGCACTCTACAAGCAGTTTCCAGAGGACATAAATGAACATTGGAAGCTTCTTGAAGACAGCATCAGAGCACCCGCCGCAAGCATCCTCGGAAAGACGAAACCCGGAAAGCCAAGAATCGAGAAAGACACCTGGTTTTTCACCTCCGAAGTTCAGGATGCGATCAAGGCGAAAAAGAATGCCTACAAGAGATGGAGGACGTCAAATGAGGCTGACGACCGCGCTGCATACAGCTCAGCCAAGAAAGCCGCCAAAAGAGCTGTCGCAGTTTCAAAAGCCTCCTACTTCCGCGATCTCTATGAGAAGATGAACCAACCAGGAGGCGATAAAGCCATCTATCGGCTTGCCAAGGCTCGACACCGCAACACCTTGGACATCCAGAGAGCAGCCACGATAAGGGACAAACAAGGGAAGCTCGTCACTGACCCTTTAAAAGTCAGAAACAGGTGGCGCGAACATTTCGAAGAAATGAGCGGCCAAGAGTTTGAGCACCCTCCCATCCCTACTTCCCACGCCATACAAGGACCCGTGCCAACCATCACGGCCGAGGAAGTGAAGAAGGCACTCTCTAAGATGAAGACTGGGAAAGCGGCTGGACCGGACGACATAGCCACCGAAGCCTGGAAACTTGCGGGTGATGTTGGACTAGCACATCTCGTGCACCTGTTCAACACCATCGTAAAGCAAGGCCAAATTCCACATATCTGGCGCTACTCCACGACCGTTCCAGTCTTCAAAGGAAAAGGCGATGCCAGAGTGTGCAGCAACTACCGTCCAATACGCCTTCTCAACCACACTATGAAGATATTTGAGAGGATACTGGATTCACGCATACGAGATATCGTCGATATTCCAGCTCAGCAATGCGGGTTTGTGAACGGAAGAGGCACAACAGATGCAATATTTGCACTCCGTTTACTCGTCGAGAAGCACGCAGAGAAAAGATCACCTCTCCATCTGACCTACCTCGATTTGGAAAAGGCGTTCGACAGAGTCCCCCATGATCTTATTTCATATGCATTGCGCGATCATCAGGTTCCTGAAGAGTACATTCGATGGACAATGGCGATGTACGATGATTCAAAGAGTACTGTCAGAACTCCGGTCGGCATCACAGAGCCATTCGCAGTAAACGTTGGAGTGCACCAAGGGAGTGCTTTGTCTCCCCTTCTCTTCATTTTGGTTATGGATACCGTCACGCGTCCTCTACTGACTCCGGCTCCGTCAACCATCGCATACGCCGACGACATTCTCCTTGCTGCTCCTACACGTGCCGAAATCGAGAAACGCACCCAAGAATGGAATGACGCTCTTATTAGGCATGGCTTACGCCTCAACATCAAGAAGACCGAGTACCAGGAAATCGGAGTGCAAACGACGGGAACTGTTCACATCAGCGGTGAGCCGCTCCCGAAGACCTCCGAATTCAAGTACCTTGGTTCTGTCATCTCCTCAGACACGTCAACAAATGCAGCGGCACGCCAAAGAGTAAATGCAGCTTGGATGAAATGGAGAGAAGCTGCAGGTGTCCTCTGTGATAGGAATATCACAACTGGCATACGCGGAAAGATGTATAAAACAGCAATCCGTCCCGTGCTTCTCTATTCGACGGAGACCTGGCCTACAACGCGTATAACCGAGAACATTATCCACACGAATGAGATGAAAATGTTACGCTGGACACTAGGACTGACTCGCCTAGATTGTGTGCGTAACACGATTGTGAGAGGGAGACTCGGCGTTGCCCCAATACAAGACAAGATGCGAGAAGGGAGAGTTAGATGGTATGGACACGTGATGCGAAGAGACGCGACCAACATCGCAAGACACGCCCTTGACATGGAAGTACCAGGCAAACGCCCTCGAGGCAAACCGAAGACAAGATATATGGATACGGCTGGATCTCTCCTTCTTTTCCTCTCTCTCAGCTCCAGCCTCTCCTTCTTTTCCTCTCTCTCAGCTCCAGCCTCTCCTTCTTTTCCTCTCTCTCAGCTCCAGCCTCTCCTTCTTTTCCTCTCTCTCAGATCCAGTACCTGGACGACATTTTTTGTTAAGAAAGTACTTTTTTGGAGCCCGGCTCACTTGGCTGGACGCAACTGGAAGTACCAGCAGGACTCTGTGCCCGCCCGCAAGACTGAAGGGATGCAAGACTGGTTTCCCTGCCGCGACATTAATCTCTGAACGATGAGATCATCGGTGCGATAACCTCATGTCATTCAAATTAGGCGAAAATTTTGAAAAATGTTGGAAGAAAAAAGTGGTAACAAGAAGAAAAAATGTTGGGTACAAAGTTTCGGGGTACGAAATTTCGCGGTACGAAGTGTCGAGAATACAACAAAAAACAAAATTTTTAATGAAATGTTCAACAAAAAAAGTAAAATGATTTTTGAGTACGGAAACAAATTAGATTGCGATTAGTTAGTATTTTAAGATTCATTTGGAGAGCAAGACGACATGTGAAATCTCATTTTCTCGTACTTTAAGATGTTATTTCGCGTGCTCTCGCAAGATCATCTCATACCTCACTGATCCAACATTTTTTTTGCCTAAAAAGTGCGAGAGCCATGATCTCATCGTGAAAAATTTCAGTTGTACGAACACTGACTCGATGATCTCATTCATCGAGCAATGATGTCATCTTTACAGATACATCGTCGATCACTCAACTTTTTTCGAGAGATTAATGTCGCGGCTGTTTTTTCCCCTTCACCAACACTTCCGCCAATTGGCCTTCGTACGCGCCTGATTGAATTCTCCTGGATTTGTAAGTGTATTCAGTCCTCGGGCGCAAGGCCTGCGGCTTTTTCTACAAGAATTGGGAGAGTCTGAAGCGCACATCAAAAGGCATCGGATGATCTTGAAGTTTCTTACGTGTTCACAACGGGGGTGACTTCCACAAGCGACTCCGCGCCTGTATCCAGGAGAATGAAGGAGTCTTCGAAATTCGGAAGTTCAGTTCTATCACGAACTATTAAAAAAAACTTTGGTGAAAATTTGTTTGATTTGCGCAATCCGACAAGTTTTTATCGAAAAATTACTGTCCACCCGAACTTTCTTCGCACCCTGTAATACATTTCTTCTATTATAATACAATTGTGAAAATTTTCCCTTTTCCGCCTTGTCTTCATTTTCTTTCTTTCTCTCTGCCTATAGTTCACTATTTGATTTCTCACTCCTCTCTCTAATTCTTTTTTCTCTATCAATTTTTATACCTGTCTTTCTCTCTCCTCTCTAGAATATGAGTAAAGAGCACAAAAAAGTATTTTCGGTACCGAAAACCATGGAAGGATGATTTCACCAGACCTCGTCAATATCGAAACCGTATTGCTGCATATCTTCCAGCCACTCGGCATTCGCATGAGTGGCGTTAAACTTGATCCACTTGTACCTGAAAGCACTCAGCAAAGTATTTTTAATTGGTTTATTTCAAAACATTTTTTCAGAAAGGTAGTTTTAAAAATCGGCCTCTTTCCTTTTCTAGCTCTCTTTGTCTTGTGCTCTCTCTCGAAGCCAAAAATATAAACCTGCCGCGACATTAATCTCTAAACGATGAGATCATCGGCGCGATGATTATGAGCGCTCACATGACTTTGAGGTCTAAGATAAGAGCTTCCTGGGTACGAGCTCGGCTGAATTTTTGTTTTAAGACTATTTCAACCACGCGCTTAAAGAATCTGAATTTATCTTCCGCGACATTAATCTCTAAACGATGAGATTAATGTCGCGGCTGATCTTCAGCAGTAAACGGAAATTTCTGTATATCCCACTTTTAGTTCATTCAACAGAAAAAAAGTGATTGTAAGTACCTAAAATCGTTTGCCTTTTACGGCCAGCAGGTGATGGAAACCTACGCGTCATTAGTCACTTATTCATTCATTCATATTTTTACTAAAGGTTGTTTTGAACATAGTATTTATTCTCCTTTGATTCGTTTTTCTTAACTAAAAAAATTCTCTTGATGTTCAATGTTCAAGGTTAGCATGTATACAACACATCATTTAAGAAATGTAATAAAGTTTTTAGCTTCGCAATTCCATGATGGATATGTTTTTACAAAGTTGGAACAACTTGTTCAAAAAAAAACAACTGTATTCACGCATTTATTAAAACATAAACTTTGACAACATATGAATTAGGCTCACCCACCCACGGTAGTCAGTAGTGCCTATTTCATTCTCATGATTGGACGAACTCCCCCACGCCAGACTGGCTGTAGTGAGCCACGCAAAAGCGAAAACCATCACGGTCATCTATTTTATAGAGGATACCTGCAGAAATTTAAGTTTAAATAAAAATGTTTTTTTTGTAAAAAAAAAATTATTGTTGTAAAATAGTTGTTTTTACAATTTTTCAAAGACTATGATGTTAGAATTCGATGAAAGTTACAATTCATTCAATTCTTCAGGGTATGCCTAGATTCAACTCTTGAAAAGAAATTGATCAATGCAGCTTTTAAAGGTGATTATCCTTGAAATTAATAACAGTTCTTCAAAACGTTTAAATATACATATACACACACACACACATATATATATATATATATATATATATATATATATATATATATATATATATATATATATATATATATATATATATAACATCGAGTATTGAGATCAAAAACCCAATTCGACCTGACAATGCTTGTATGTATTACTGATAAGAATTGTCCTTATCGAATTTTTCATAACATGTCCTTTTTCAGTATTTTTTCTTTCATTTACTTTCCCCAAAATTCGTGTTTTTCGTTTAAAAAAAGCCGTGTGAAAATTTTAAGGTGAAGACAAAATGAGGGAGCTTGAAAAGTTGAGAACAGTGTGAAAAAAAAGAGAAAAGAGAAAAGAAAAAATGTAAAAGAAACAGGAATATAGATAAACAAATGCTTTTAGCATCTTCTCGGTTTTCCTGTTTTGAGAATTCAAAGTAGTAAATCACTACTGAATCTCCTACTAGATGCTCATTATAAGCATTCGAAACGTACTCTGGAGTAGGAGAAACTTTAAGCTTCTGATGTTCTATGTTGAGTGAGGTATGATTAGGCATTGAGGAGTCCTCGGGATAACTTATCGCAAAAACGATTCATTAAATAGTTGAGGTCTTCCAAAGAATTTTCACGAGATCACCAGAAATTTTATCGTAGGAAAGTACTTTCTCGTGAAAATGAGGATAAACCACTCACAAATCTTAGAATATGGAGTCCAGAATATGTAGTAATTTCTTCGACTGTTTTTGTGTACTATCCTATCCTTCTCTCTAGACACTATTCACTTCCTCATTTGTTTATACTTATGTAGCTTCAACCACTGTATAAACTTTACGGAAGCCTGAGTGCTTTTAACAGGGCTAAGAGGTTTCCCAAGAGACAGAAGCAGACCTAAGCCAGGCATGTTTTGTGCTGAGCTCATTATCAGAACAAAATTAGATTGTATGTGTAAGAAAAAAGGAAATACATACTACATATCAAACGGAAAGTTGGGTAAGATCGGGTAATTAATACATAGAAATGCGTTCGAATAGTCTCAAATGCAATACATCTAACCCAAAACTCATAAAAGCCGTTTTTATTTTATTTAGAAAAGCCCGCCTCCAAGTCTGTAGCAGAATGTTTATCTCGTGAGTAAAGTGTACAGTAAACCTATGAAAAATTTAAGAAAAAAACTTGGCAGAGATAGCGATTCTCGAAACCTTATGAAATCAACTTTCAAAGCATAAGAAGCTCTCTGAAATTGAGATGGGAAATAGAAAGGAATGCGCGAGAGGATAAGAGATAAACATAGACTGGAAACATGCGAGAGAGGAACTTCGAGAGCAAAATGAATACAAGTCGGGGGCAGTTGATGCCTAGAGAATCACTTTGAATTTCTCAATGAGAGTTACAAAAAACAGGGGCAGTTTTTAGTAGAAAGAGCATAAAAATATATCCAGAAAACAGTCCTAGATAATACATAATAAGAAGAAAAATGAAAAGGAATACAGAGAGCTCAGAAAGAGAATGAGAGGGAAAAAAGGAAAAAGAGGAACAGAGAAAGAGAGTTAGAGAGAACAGAAAGAAGAAGAAGAGAGAGAGAAACACGGAAAGTTAGAGACTGGGAGTCAAATTAGAACCTGTGGGCATATATAATGTGAGAGAGAGAGAGAGAGAGAGAGAGAGAGAGAGAGAGAGAGAGAGAGAGAGAGAGAGAGAGAGAGAGAGTAAAGAGAGAGAGAGAAAGTAGAGAGAGAGAAAGAGAAAGAAAGAGAAAGAGAAACATCAGATGGTGTGATATCGCTAGAACAAGCAAGATTCGCAAGTATCCATGCGTGTGTTTCAACCCACAAGAAAAAAGAGAAGTGGAAGATCCCTTTCTTTCTCGCCTCCAGGGCACATTCCTTCTTTTCGTGTAGCCCTTCACTTCTCGCTGAATCTCTTCTTCTAAATTGTTCTTTGCATTACCTCTCTCAATCTCTCAACCTTGTATCACTTTTCTCAAAATCTGCCTCTTTTTTCTATGGAGCCTCTTAGATTCCTCTCTTTCCCTCTTACCTCTCCAACCTTTCTATTTCTTCTGTCTCTTGCAGATAGAATAAATAGAAGGTGTGAGCCCGTAGATATGAAGTCTCCGGAAGAGAGATCGGAGCGTGCAATAGTTCTGAGAGATGCAGACGGAGTATATGAGGGATAGATACAGGCAGAAAAGAAGAGAAGACGCTTGCCAAGAAGAAGACTTAGAGAGAGAGAGAGAGAGAGAGAGAGAGAGAGAGAGAGAGAGAGAGAGAGAGGGAGTAGTGGTAGATGATTGGTTTGGAGGAAGTGTGGCAGAAGAAAAAGAAGAAAACAGTTTGGAAGAATGTTAGTGATTAGGGAAACCAGGCAAAAGTGCTGGTCGAGAGAAATTGAGAGATTACAAAGAGAGAGAGATCAAGAGAGAGAAAGAGAGAGAAAGAGAGAGAAAGAGAGAGAGAGAGAGAGAAAGAGAGAGAAGAGAGAGAGAAAGAGAGAGAAAGAGAGAGAAAGAGAGGGAGAGAGAAAGAGAGACAGAAAGAGAGAGAGAGAAAGAGAGGGAGAGAGAAAGGGAGACAGAAAGAGAGCTAGAGAGAAAGAGAGGGAGATAGAAAGAGAGACAGAAAGAGAGGGACAGAGAAAGAGAGGGAGAGAGAAAGAGAGGGAGTGAGAAAGAGAGACAGAAAGAGAGGGAGATAGAAAGAGAGACAGAAAGAGAGGGACAGAGAAAGAGAGGGAGAGAGAAAGAGAGATAGAAAGAGAGGGAGAGAGAAATAGAGGGAGAGAGAAAGAGAGGGAGAGGTAGAGAAGCGGAGAAGTAATGAGAAAGAGAGGGAAGGGATACAGAAGGAATACCAGAAAAGTTAGAAGTTCAGAGAGAGAGAGAAAAAGTTTAAAATAATAATTACAAAAAAGAAAACTAAAGAAAAAAAGAGAAAGAGAAGAGAGAGAGAGAGAAAAAATAAAGTAACAAGAAAAGGCAAGGAAAGAGAGGAAAAAGAATAAAGAGAGTATGAAACATGAAAAGTGAAAGTGAAAAAAAAAGATACTGAAGAAAAGCTTTTGAAAAATTAAACAAGAAAAATAGAAATCACTCGTGAGCTAGAAAAAGCGGAACGCTAGGAAAAATTGCGTGATGTAGAATTTTCAGAATTCTTTATTCATGTATCTTCTGTTTTAAAAAAAGTGAAGACCGCCGTTGAGATGATTTTTCCAAGGGACGCCACTGTCGTTGAACATTGGTTTGATATATCTTCTTAGCACGATTTGTCTCTCATTGTTTGAAAGCATAAATGAAACAAAAAAATCATAGGCCTATGATTTTTTTCTTCCTATTATCAAATCTTTACAGTAATTAAAAACGTTATGTTTTATATACGAAATGAATTTTCTTATATATATATACATATGTATAAACAACTATATATTATCTTCTCATAAAATATAAACATGGGTAAATTTTTTATGTCATGTACAAGAGTTAATACTTTTTTATAGATAAAGTATAAATTCTTTGATCTCAATGTCATATACATAACTTCAACTCTTAATTTTAAAATAAGTTTGCAGATACCACTAACCATTATTCAAGATTGATGTGAAGTGAACTGCTGATTTGCACGTTCCGATACTAATTATAACCAATATAGAGTTTGTAAATAAACTATTGCATTAATGAATGATTGAATGAATATGGCTTCTAAAAGTTTCAAGAGTGGGCTTGGATCTGAATATTTTTTGTTCAGTTTTTATGTTTAATTTAAATTTCAAGCGCTCTGTCATCGATGTCACGGGAAAAGGGTCCTCGTTTAAAAGGGTCCTCGTTTAAAAGGGTCCTCGTTTAAAAGGGTCCTCGTTTAAAATGATCCAGTATTTGTTATTCCAGTTCTTGATAAACAATATCGCCTTAAAAAGCAAAGTTAAATTTGAAATATGGCTTATGGTCTTGACTATGAGGCGTGGTATTCAAATTCTGCACAAGACCGGAACTTCCTTAACTTCTTCTTCTTCTTCCTAGCGTTATTCCCGCTGAAGAGCGGGGTCCGCTGTGTAGATAGCACTTCGCCACATCATACGATTCGAGGCGTCTTCGGCTATCAGCCCGATAGCCGCCATGTCTTGTTCTATGGTGTCTCTCAATCTAAGCTTCGGTCTACCTCTTGGTCTTCTACCCTGGATTTCTATGTTCCAAGCAGACTTGGGAACGGAGTCAGGATTGGATCTCAGCATGTGTCCGTACCACCTAAGCCTTGACTCTCTGAGTTTTTCGGGTAATGGGGCAACTCCTAAACGAGCTCTTATCGTTTCGTTGCGAATCATGTCTTTCCGGGTGACTCCGAGGCTCCATCTCAACATCTTCATTTCCATTACATGGAGCATCTGCTGGGTCTTTGCTGTTGAAGGAGTGCATTCGAGTCCATATATAGCAACTGGTCGTACGACTGATTTATAGATCTTACTTTTCAGTCGATCAGACATGCGTCTGTCGCATAGGATACCAGTCGATTCCCTCCATTTGAGCCATGCTGCGTTGATTCTGGCACTGAAAGCGGCTGTTGGGTCCCCGTCTGTGGATATTTGAGAACCCAAATACTTGAAGTGCTCGACTTTCCTTAGCTCAGTGTTGTGTACTTTTATGGAGCTTGGGTCTTGGATTGTACTCGATGTTCCAGCTTCAAGATACTCGGTCTTCAATGCATTGAGTCGTAGTCCGTACTCCGCAAAGCGATCATTCCATTTTACCACTTGACGTTCGAGATCTTCTCTTGTCTCCGAGCATATGCAATTCTTCGTGCGGTAGTTGACGCAAAACTTCATAAGACGATGTCGTCGGCGTACAGGAGTGTCTCCGGTGGGTCTCGCTGGAGGTCTCTGGTTATTGTGTCCATGACTAAGATGAACAGCAAAGGCGAGAGTGTGGATCCTTGATGAACTCCGACAGAAATTTGGAATGGCTCAGAATTTCCTGCTGGTGACCTAACGACGCTCCTGGGGTTGGCATACATCATTTTTATCCACCTGATGTATTCTTCTGGCACCAATTGATCACGAAGGGAAAACCATATGAGATCATGGGGGATCCTGTCAAAGGCCTTTTCTAGGTCCAAGAAAGCACAGTGGACAGATTTCGCCTTCTCTCGGTGTTTTTCTAGATATAAGGTGTGAATGTAATCAACTTTGGTGTGAATGTAATCAACTCTCCTTGTCTCCCAGTAAAACTCTTCATCTGCATATAGGGTACCAATCTCTCATCGCCTCCTATTCAATCTGTCATGTTCTGTTATCACGTGTCAACCAAGTTCGCGACCTGGGAGTACAAGTTGTCTCATCATTGCGCAGAGGCCCAGCTGTTGAAGATCGAGTGAGCAAAGCAACGGCAGCCATGTATTCACTCCTCCGTGCTGTTCCCATCAACGACCCAGTTATTCTACTCAAATGCTTTTCCACATATATACTTCCTCATCTAGAATTTGCATCTTGCTTCTGGAATCCATATTATAAAAAAGACTGCAAAATTATCGAGAAAGTACTTGAAGCTTTTACTCGTATTGTATACTACCGATGCTTTCCTAATCCTGATTATCCACGTGCACTTCCTTCTTATTCTTGTCGATTGGCTAACCTAGGTCTTTCTTCCTTGATAGACAGGCGGAAAGTCGCGGATCTTATGATGGGTTGGAAAATTTACAACAATAGTTCCATTGTCGCGAAGGAAAAGTTCTTCAAATGGGTTCCGATTACACGGACAAATGTTAACGGTTTGTATGTCGAAGCAACACAGAATACGGCCCGTTTCCATTGTTTCTCATTAAGGGTAGCACGTATGTTCACTAGATTATCGAGAGATGTGTTGAATGTTCCGAGTGAACACGTTTTTAAAAAAGCTGTCATCAATATCATTGATACACTTTAGTCTTTCCGTTTCGAATCAGCACACATATGGATGTAATTATTAGACACTATGACGCGCTCTGTAATAAATTGTTACAAGAATTGTCTTAGATTTCTTTTCTTTTTTTTTCTTTGCTTCTTAAAGACACCATTGTTATCTGTGGTTTTTGAATGTTTGTTTTTGCACTGACAAGTGTAGATAAAATATATAATATATAAGCGGATGGCAAAGATCGCATCTGTCGTCCCTTTTCCTTTCACGAAGCCACATTGATTCACACTTCTGTTGGTGATCTCACGTAAGCGTGCTTCGATGATCTTTTCCAGGAGTATAGTTGTGTAAGGCATAAGTCTGATGGGACGGTAGTTGGCGCAATCGGTAACATCTCCCTTGCCTTTGTAGATTGGAATGGTGGTTGACATGCTCCAATCTTCAGGATACTCCTGACGGATCGTAACTTTCTGGAATAGCTCGAGGAGGTGGTAAACTCCACAGTCTCCTGCTAGTTTCCATGCAACTGATGAAACATCGTCTGGTCCACAGGCTTTTCCTGGCTTCATTCTTTTCAGCGCTTTTCTCACCTCTTCTTCCTTAATCATGGGAACTGGTCCTTCTGTTGGGAGAGATAAAGGAATTGGTGGATGATCGAACTCAATGTTGGATATGTGTTCGAAATATTCTTTCCAACGCTGACATATGTCGCTATTCGAGCGCAGAAGTTTTCCGTTCTGGTCCCTTATGAGTCTGACGTGGGTGATGTCCTTCGCTGCTGTAGCTCTGGCTTTGCAAATTCGGAAAATTTCTTTCTCTCCTTGAGGCGTGTCAAGCTTGTTATATATCTCCATAGTAGCGATAGATCGAGTTTTAGCTACGCTTCTCTTTGCATCTCTTTTTGCAAAGATATATTTGGCTCGATCATCCTCCGATCTGGAAATTTTCCATTGCTTAAGAGCTGATTTCTTCAACTTTACCGCAGCTTGAACGATTTCATTCCACCACCAGGTTTCTTTGTCGACAATGCGTTTGCAACCTGGCTTCGTCCTGCCCAAGGTTGCTTCTCCGATCTCTTTTATATTGTCTCGTAGGAATTTCCAGTGCATTTCAGTAGATTCTGGGTATGTTCTTTCGAGAGTGTGAGGGAGAAATCTAGAGTGGACTTGGTGCATGAAGCGCAGTTTATTGTCGTTGAATTTCCACCATTTTATCCTGGATATCTCGTTTATAGGATCGACTTTGTACGGCTTATGAGAGTAACGGAGGTCGATGACTTCCCTAACTAAGCGCTCAAAATAAGAGCATGTGGTATTGAGAAGAAGTAATGTATTTCGTAAGAGAATCGAGTAAGAAGAAGAGGTCATCCTCTCTTGAACTATGTACATACTTATGTAATACATTACATGCAACACAGAAACCTGCTCATTTGGAAATAATTATTGCTTTATTAATAAAACAAAAACTAGTGAACTTTTTTGACATTGTAATAGCAGCAATACTTAGTTTAAAAAAACGCTTATTACGTGAATGTTTGCATTTTTTAAATCAGTTAGCTTAAAAATCATAAACGCTTAAAAAATGAAGTGATAGAAATCAAAACCCGAAACTTTATGTAAAAAAGGCTGGTAAACAGGTATTCTATTGACAGTGATAAACACAATGCATATAACTATTATAACAATAGAGAGAAAGCATGAGCTGTGTAGAAACACAATGTACAAGAATTCAATAAAAAAGTTCTTATTTTTCTTGTTTGTAGACTTTATCAAATTTAATTGGTCAATAGAGATGCAGATATTGAATAATTGAGAACAGAGGAAGTGAGCCTTCAATAGAACATTATGTATGAGGTCCTTGGTCTTTTTTAATTGTCGATAGACCCCAAACGCCCTCCTCAGTTTCTTTTCATACACCGCCATCATCAACATAATACAGTTAATGCTATTTTTTTGCATTGTAATTGTTTTCTTGACTTTTTAGAAGGATTTGAATGTTTAGAAGTAGAACATCACGATTGAAATTTTCAAAAGAGTTTAAAATTTCCGCCTATCAATACACAAATATCAACACTTCTTGTTCTTAAATCAACTGCCTTTCGAGGATTTTGGTATTACTTTGTCAGGAAACTTATTTCAATGGAAGTATAAAAAATGTCTTTTCAGATAACGATTCTAGAAAAAGAAAGTCTCTTAGAAACTTATCCTTCCAAAGTTCTAAGAGACCTTTTCCGACGGTGAAGAGAATAGGATGCGTCAGAGAATATCAAGAGAATAGGATGCGTCAGAGAATATCAAGAGAATAGGATGCGTCAGAGAATATCAAGAGAATAGGATGCGTCAGAGAATATCAAGAGAATAGGATGCGTCAGAGAATATCAAGAGAATAGGATGCGTCAGAGAATATCAAGAGAATAGGATGCGTCAGAGAATATCAAGAGAATAGGATGCGTCAGAGAATATCAAGAGAATAGGATGCGTCAGAGAATATCAAGAGAATAGGATGCGTCAGAGAATATCAAGAGAATAGGATGCGTCAGAGAATATCAAGAGAATAGGATGCGTCAGAGAATATCAAGAGAATAGGATGCGTCAGAGAATATCAAGAGAATAGGATGCGTCAGAGAATATCAAGAGAATAGGATGCGTCAGAGAATATCAAGAGAATAGGATGCGTCAGAGAATATCAAGAGAATAGGATGCGTCAGAGAATATCAAGAGAATAGGATGCGTCAGAGAATATCAAGAGAATAGGATGCGTCAGAGAATATCAAGAGAATAGGATGCGTCAGAGAATATCAAGAGAATAGGATGCGTCAGAGAATATCAAGAGAATAGGATGCGTCAGAGAATATCAAGAGAATAGGATGCGTCAGAGAATATCAAGAGAATAGGATGCGTCAGAGAATATCAAGAGAATAGGATGCGTCAGAGAATATCAAGAGAATAGGATGCGTCAGAGAATATCAAGAGAATAGGATGCGCTCAGCAAATCCATTCATCACTTCGTGGTTTAATTCATCAAATCGCCTATTTCTTTGCAAGTTATTAATGTGAGCCCGTTCAAATATCTCAGTAGCGGCTCAATTTGAATTGGGAGACTTGATATTTGTAGTTATTACATACATATGTACAGTACCGTGCAAAAATCTATCAAGTTTCGAATGTTCGTTAAAAACTTTTTCATTTGTTATCCTGTATTTAGAAATTCTAACCATTCATTTCGAAATTGAATAACGAAAACGTGAGTCAAAAAGCAAGGAATTAATAATACTAATATCTGAGCTGCAATAAGAAAACCATTGCATAACAAATATCCATTTTCTACACAAAATTAAACTCGATCTGAAAAAGATCTAAGACACTTTTTTAATTTGAAAAAAAAATTTTCAATTAGAAAATTAGAAAATTTGGAAAATTCGAGTTTTGGTGCAAACGAGTTCGGTTCATATTGCAGCAGACATTTTACCATAACAAAAGCATTTAATTTCATGGAATACATAAAAAAATTTAAAGTTCAAGTCAATATCTCTGCTTTTTGCAAAGTTTATTTTTGTTAAAAAATTTTTTCGGTAAAGTTTTGCACGGTACTGTACATTAATATGTATTGTAGAACTATAATTATATATTCCTATGAAATCATCCAAAGTGATTGTCGAACAAAAAGACAAAAAAATTCAATTGCTTTACTACAGACTATGAGAGCAAAAAACCAGACATTTCAGCAAATTGAATTATTTCTCTCCTCAAATAACCTTTTTCGGGTATTTCTTTTCTCTGTCATGCTTATCATACTAAATCAACTATTCACATCCAGTATCATCAATTTGTATAGAAACAGACATTTTTGCGTAGATTAAAAAAAACACCAGAACTTAATCCGCTCAAATACTGAATCAATGGAAAAAATTATTTAGTCACTTCTTCATTCAAAAAATTCTTTTTTCATATTTTTCTTTAAAATTTTTTTTTTTATTTCTAGTTTTTTTTATTACTTTTTTCGTAGAGAGTTTCTATGTATTGCTCAATTCAGATCGCCTTTGCTTGATAACAATTAGAGCAGTTCCATGTAGCCTTCCACACAACACAATCGCGCAATTTATTGACAAGTCCTCAGTGGAAAGGAAAAAGCGTATGGAAATATAAAGCGTTCGTTCCTCTTAAGATAGAAAGTTACCCCTGAGTTCGATCTTGTCGCTCGGAATATCTTTTCCAATGCGACGTTTCAGTTGTTTTGTGTCGAGAATTGCAATTCAAAACTGTGCACTCTTGAGCATTCAAAATCTACGACAACGGGGCTACAGCGGCTCGGTTAGGAGTAAACAAGAAAAGCAAAAAGCGTCCAGTGCCTACCGAACATAAGACTTCTACTAAGATGGAGAATGCATGGGAACAGCCTTTATCGTTGAACGTTCTAGGCCTAATGCATGGGTCCATCAATTGTACTTGACCTTATAAAAGCACGATAAATGAGCATTCCTGAACATTCTTGAACAACTGTTTCTCATCCCATTTGTCCCGGCTTCTCAATTACTACGAAAGCCAATGGAAATGGTGAGTGAAAAAAAGAATGAAAACAATGCTTCGCAGTATAAAGAAGAGGAAGAGAGAGAGGGGAGAGCGAAATAGATAGAGAAGAAGAGAAAAGAAAGCGAGAGAGAGAGAGAGAGAAAGAGAGAGAGAGAGAGAGAGAGAGAGAGAATAGGAGCAAGGTATTTAACGGATTTGAAGAAAGGTAGATTCCGATTACGGATGTTAGACCCGAAGCCTGTGAACAAAAACAAGACGGTCAAATAATAGTTAATGTACATAAAGTCTGATAAGTTCGTGGAGAACATTGCTAGCTAAGGAGGACAGTAAAGCAGAGAGTTTATCTCTCAAAATCTACTTGGCGTCAATAGTTTCCCTCAACTTTCTCTCCGGATTAAAGTCTTCTCTAGAACAATCCTCTCTTGACCCTGCAGTAATTAGCTCTTCTTTTTCAATCATTACTAGCTAAAAGCTCTTCCGTCGAACGATTTGTAGGTTCTACCCAGACACTCTAAAAGAAGTACAATGAGAGAAAAATAGCGAAGAACGGTTGTGAAGAATTCGATTCTTTCAGTAAAAATGTATCAGAGAAGGAAGGGTACAAGATCAGAAAACAGTAGCAAATTATTCTCAAAGCCTACCTTTTCTAGAAAAACTTCATGACTACAAAAAATAACAATTTTGAAGCTTGTTACATTGTTTAAACGTTAGATTCTTTTTTGTTGAGTTCTAATAGGACATGTATGTATGTCAGCAAAAATGTAAGTGAATGAATGAGTTTATAAAAATTCCACTCTATAAAAGGCGGCTATGGTGAGAAAAACTGGAAACTTTTTTCAGATTAGATCTCGATACTCTTCTCAAGTAATTGACGTCAATAACGAAGTTTAAGTAGTTTCTGGACCTGACTCACGTCTTAGTTATTGGTGTTTAAAAAATATGTTATCTAATTTATAATAATAATAGTTATCGCGATGTGTATGAATGACCGACAAGGAAGCAAATAATGAACTGTTACAATCTAATTAACACATACGTGACACTTTACTAACTAAAGTGAGAAAGAAAGAGGATACTAGGACAACACATTTAAAAACACACGAAAAAAACTATTAAAATACTGTGTTAGCTATGAAAAATTAATCATAGGCTTACTACCAGAGTTCTAAACGCTTTGATGGATTGAGCTGAGAAAATCGAGTCTGGTAGAGAATTCCATCTGTCTATTACCATCACAGGCAGAATGTTAGAGTGCTTAGAAGACTTCAGCCTAGGCATGAGAAGGTGGTATCTGTGACCTCGTAGATTGTAGTCATGGTTAGGAAACAGGAATAATTTGTACTTCAATTGTAACGAATGTTTAAGATGAGCTTTATTACATTCATTTTTTGTGTTAAAGTTAATTTTTTCTCTTAATTTTTATTATTATTGTAGTAAAAGGTTAAAAAATTGTCGGACAAGGTGTCGAGCCTCGTTTTAGTGAATAAGGTAGCGTCTCACTATAAATTTAGACGCTGAAAAGCTTTTGGTTTTAAATCATTATTTTGCATGTTTCTTGTTAAAATTTAAATGATTTGAAGGTGCTAATTTTTCAGAAGGCTTCAAAAACTCTGGTCTGATAGAGCTTTCTAAATGGATGGCTTCTCATATGTCCGTTCTGGGCTGGAGCCTTTCATGCAATTCGACAGGTTTTGTTTTTAATAGCTTTTTTTTGTTGAAAAAAGTTTTTAGATAGTTCTTTGTTAAAAGAAAGAAGTTTAGTTAGTTCTCTCCATCAAACAGATGCAATTTTTTGTTGTTATTTCATATGAGTGGGATTGGGTCAATCGAGTTAGCCAAGGAACCGGATGGTATTTTAAATAAGAGAAAAAAATCACTTCTGTTTTCATCAAAATTATCTTGTAACTTTCTTCAAGCTTCTATCGTCACGCTATGGCAAGGATTTTCTGTTAACAATTAAGAGAACAGAAAAGTTGTGTAGATCAAAATTTTCAAGGAGGGAACGACGCGCATACAATAAGAGCGCGATGTTTAAAAGAATTATTTTTTTCAAAGAAATGCAGTGAGGGCAAGCGATGGATAAGAAAGTGAGAAACTGAAATTGACAATTTTGATTCTATATTTTTCTCAAACATAAAGATTTGAGCGCAACGTGTTGAAGTTGTTGTTGTTTGCCCATAGGTCCTGTCGAGGGGAGTCCTTTGGAATAGGTTGGTAAGGATCCTTTTGAGTCCGGAGAAATTTTCTCCGTCTACACTCGCACCGCAGTCGGCGATCCTCTTGGCGAGACCCATTCGTTAACCGGAGAAGGGTTTACTGGCGCCTCGACTCGCCATTACAAAGAAGAACTCGCCATTACAAAGAAGAAACATGTGGACTCCAATGAGTAGCTGAACAGCTTATTCAGCGGCTTCTGATCCCATAAAGGGAAGATTTTCTCGAAAAGCGAGACAATAATGAGCACCAGATTGAGCTGTTTTGTAATTGTTTCTAATTTGATCTGCCAGATCTCTAAAGAAATTAATTAAAGTGCTTTAAATTTTAAACCAAGTTTTACACTTTTCATCACCTTCTCTAACATGTGAAAAAAGGTAAAATGATGAAAATATTAAAACAAATGAAAAATTTGTTCACATGAAGTCTTGTTTTCAGATTGAAATTGCGAAACTACTACCCGGACGAAGTAAACAAACTGAGTGTATTGAGGATAACACAAACCAAAACATTCGATGAGGTTTAAGCTTTTTAGCGCTTGCTGACATAGGTCGCCTGCACTAAACATAGAATAGAAAAACAACCGCTAGTTCGAGCGCGTGGCCTGGGAAAATGAGAAAAAAGGGAGAAGTAAAAAATAGAGATTGTGCAATATTAAAAGTTAAAATTATAAAGACATACCCAATTCTCATTTTTGAAAGCCCTGTCGGATGAGCGCTCGATTTTATTCAAAATTAGGTTCTCTGAAAAATACGGTGACATACAGGAACATCAATTTTTGACTTTTTGGTTCATTCAAAATTATTCTAGAAGGAGAGGCGTTCAGTGAGAAATACAAATAAAAGCTAATAATAAAAACAATCCGAGCTTGATTCATTCATTTGTATTGAGAATGTTGAACTGTTAGAATTTCTCTCAAAATTCTAGCTCGGACATCCCATCCGGGGCGGATTGTACGATGGCCTTCTAGGACCTGTGGATCCAGCTGACAGGTATCCCCTGCAACCGAAATGGTTTTCTCAATTCTGTCCATAGGTCATCTGGACTCAACCATTGGTTTTATATTGTCTCCGATAAGGTCACAGAAACCGGGAACGAGTCCTGAGCATAGAAACAGATGCGGAAATTATTGGTTGTTGTTTATTACCCTGTTTGGGCTTAATTTTGGCTACGAAGAAGGTATTACAGAGATTTTTGTGGTGGTTTCTCATTCATTTTAAAACCTTGTTTTGTTTTGTGGATGCTTTTTTTAAAAGCTCATTTCTTTGAGTTGTTAATAAGTTCAGCAACAGTTTGATCACTTTAAGCTAAATGGGGTTAAAACCAGATGAACGGATGTAAGCTGCTCTAATACTTATTTTTTAATTATGGACGGTGGGTAAGATCACTAGCACCGATCCTATTTAGGTAGAGCTATTGTGGATACTAAAAAATCACTTAAGTTGTTACATATTCATTTTTGTTCCATATATCAGCTAAAAAATGGACTTGAGAATCATAGTTTGCTTAAAAAAGATATCGGGTTTGGCCTCGGTTGTAGTTTTCTGGAATTATTGATTTTTTGGAATTTTCAATACTTTAGATGCATGACATGTGACCAATACTCTCATCTGTGTCCTGGTCATTTCGGACACATCAAGCTAGAAGTGCCCGTCTTCAATCCGCTTCTCTTTCAATTGACATTTAATGTCAGTTGATAGATTGATAAGGGCTATTCGATTTCAGTTGATTTTCACATTCAATGTCATGAATAACATTCTACATTCAATGTCAGTAGTGTTTTCGTAAAAATCTCAGCTACTTTTAGATGTGAGAATAGACGATTTTGAAAAGTTATAGAGATCAAATAACGTTCCTCATTCTCTGGATAATAATCTCTATAAATTCAAGGCAAGATTCAAAGAGACGCTGTCAAAGCTAACAAAGTGACAAACAGTAAAAATGAAGAAAATACTATCAACTTTTTTGGCCAACGGTCAGGAAACTAAGTAGAAACCTGTCAAAGCTTTCGAAAATGTAAAAAAAAACAAGAAACAACAAATTTACGAATTTTCACAGCTTTCGGCAAAATGATCGCTCTATTTACAGTTGATGAAAGGATCGTGTGTTCACTGTAATCGACTGACTTGTGGCTCGTTTTCCTTGCCGGCGCGAGTTCTGCTCGCTCAGCTTCGCTGCTTTGAACTCGGCTTTCCTGAACTTTCCGAAATTGTGGAACAACACGCGAAGGAAGTTCTATCACAGAATCTTCCTGGTTAGAGAATGGAATACTGGCATTCTTCAAGCTGTGTGGTATAAAGAAACATTAACGCAGTTGAAAAAAGTTTCAAATTTGAAAAAAAAAATCAAATTGTGAGTTAAAAGAATATATTAAGATGCGTAGTTGGAAAAATGTACCAAACTTTGAAATTCAAGAGTACCTCAAAATCAGGAGTTAAATTGTCATGTCCGACCTTCTGTCGGCTGCCCTCTGTTTTTTCCAAATCAAAAGGGAAGACCCTTATGTGAAACAAAAAGAAAAATTTTCGCGGGCCTCTGTATTTTTTTATCCTTTTCATCCTGACCCCTGCGTCAAAAATGTTTCTCCGCTGTTGGCGGGTGACGGTAACTTTTTATTGCCCACTAAAAAACTCCTGCTCAAAATAGATGGGAGGACAAAGCAAAGCTTATAAATTTTTCAGATTCCTTGAAAATCGGGGAAGAGCTGATGATTGCGGCGGAAATTGATAACTTCATACGAAAAGAAGTTGGCTTTTTTTTACATGATTGTTTGTGATGGGGGCTTTAAAAATATTTGATTGTGAGATTATTTGAAAATAGCTTGTTGTTGTTGTTGTCTTGCCCATAGGTCCCGTCGAGGGGAGTCCTTTTGGGATAGCTTGTGAATCAGTTATTAATTCTCCTTGTTTCCTATTCAAATTTTTTGTTGTTAAATTTTTTTAGATTTCTTCTGCTGACAACAGACCTGAATATGTCTAGACTCAATTCCTTTCTTGGAAAAAAGAAGTAAAATGATCATTTTCCAGAGCGGCAAGCGAACTAATCAAGAGAAAAGACCTGGTGGTCCCGTCAAGAACAGTGTCCAGTTGAAGAAAGAAATTCTTAAGGATTTCGTCAAAGAGCATTTGGTAGCTTTTTATATGTAGATCAACTTTTTTTAGTACTTTGGTAGAGAAATTACGACAAATCAATATAAATTCCGCCTAATTATAGAGCTGAACGAATACGATTCGTGCATAATCCGTGCATGTTTTTATACACATGAAAATTTCAACTTTTCCAAGCTTTTTCCGTTACTCAAAGACAAACTTAAACAGCTCGAAAAATATCGATCTCTTTCTATGCTTTCCTAGATTGAAAAAAGAGGAAGGGGAGGGATAGACAAGTCGAGAGATGGGAAAATGAGGATAGATTGTTAGGAGAGGCCAATCAATCTATGAAAGTGGTGCGCGAGGGAGCGGAAATTTTTACACTTCTGATGACATTCTGCTGGATGAATCTTCAACATTCTGTTGTATCGGTGTTCGTCTGATAAGTACTACAAATATAATCAATACTTTACATGAGTAAAGATTCAATCGATAACTTGCGAGAGGGAACATGGAGAATTGTGTTTTGCAGTTTCGCCGTCGTACCAAGTGTCCGCTGTGCAAGAAGCACAACGGCATCATCCGAAATGACGGGGCTCGCTCACTTCTTATTGACTTCTCATCTACCAGAAGAGCTGAGCCAACTCAAACGAGTACCAAGGTGGGATAGGACTTCTCATTCAGAAAGTTTTTCGAACCGTACTGTAGCTGAAGCGCAAATCTATGCGCCATCAAAAACAGCTGATTTCAAGAATTCTGTTATTGTATAGATTTGTCTATTATTTATCACATGCACTCAGTCTCATTCCGAAGCGTGTCGTTCCCTCATAATCAGTATTTTTGATCTACACATCTACACACAGAAAACGCTCTGCTTTTATGATGGGTTCTTAATGCGAATGGTACTGCCATCCTAGGAGGAGCGAATGTTTTCTCCATTGTCGCAATCAGGCTTTTCCTATCCAACCACAGAGAGAGAGCGTGTATTTCAAAAGATGAATTATGATGAGGGAATGGTAGGCCTTTGAGAAAGCTCGAGGGCGTCGGATGTATAAAAAAAGGAGGCAGACCAGAGAATTTGTATCACTACCTTTTTTGAATAGCGCATAGATTTGCGCGTAGAGTTAACACGCATTTTAGGTTGGAAAACCACACTGTTCGCAATAACACTTAAGTAGATAGTTCAGCTTGACTCAGTTTAGTTGATGAATCTGCAACTTATCAGTTAATGCTGGGACAAATTTTTCAAAATGAGTTGGAAGCTCGAGAATGAAATGATAAAATTATCACATGGACAAAGGGTAGTGAACGAAACGGAATCGAATCCATTCATCTCTCTGTTTCTTACCAAGAGTGTGAATGCTTAACCATGTAAGTATGTAGTTTTTGTGTAAAATTCTATTGAGAGATGTTTAAGAAGCAGCAGCTAATCAATCTGACAGAGGGGCCGGATTTTTTCGAAGAAGATCCAATGGACGAGAAGAACGGCTTGGAAGAGAGTATGTGTTATTGTTATTTGACTTGAAAAGTTATACATTTATTTCTTTATTAATATTTCGTCCTCATAGAGAAGACAATATCCGTTTTTTTCCCCATTATTGTTTTGATCTCACGCTTCTTTTCGAATAATGAGAAACTAAAAGTCGATAGTTCAATTGATAAAGAAGTGAAACAGTCCAGTTAAAGTTTAAAAAAACAACTATAGTTTGCTGTAATGACGATGCGAAGTCGATAAAACGAACGGTCTTGGTAGTTTGAGCAATGAAAAATTGATAAGCTTGAGACAGTAAACTTGAGAGCAGAGATTATCGGTGTTGTAGTCAAAAAAGTTTACGAAAATATTATGAATGGGTTGTATTATAGTCACGATAAACCTTATTGTTCTACAATGAGTCTTTCAGTAAACACAGCCTGGTAACATTGCCCTCATTAGATTCTTCAACACAAGGGGTTCTGGTTGCAGAGAAGCTTCTGGAAGAAGAAAACATCGGATTCATGTCTGGCGTGGGCTTGGCAGCTCTGCATCAGCAGATGAAGGCGGTGGAAACAGGGGCTTGCCAGAAACTGGCATGGAGAGGAGCGGAAGTCAGCGAGATCCTTCTAGAGTCATAGTCATGACTTTTCTCATGATCCATTAAACAATTCAATCTTCAGTTGTCATTAACCAGAACAAGATTTTGATGGAAAAGAGTAGAGAAGGTTCATTGTACTCATTCCTCCGGTCATTTCACTATCTTCGTCAACAAGTATAACTTTGATTTCAACAAAGTTTCCCATGGAACTTGCACAAACTCGTCGGCGGCATCAACTGTTTATCGGGTTAAAACGATGCGGACTGGCCGCTACAACACAACGAATCTCATCACTTGATGACAAGAAAGCAAAACATATATTACACCTTAAAAACTACACATCATCAATCAGAACAATATGTAATACATCATCCTAACACAAATGTATACTGATCAATATAAAAAATGAATGACATACATACAAAAAACTGTCATATCAACATTTCGCTTGCAAGGCTTGTTCAAAGCTATAACCAGTTATAGTCCTGTTTAGATCTTCTTCCGAATTCTGTCTCTTTTACATAATATACCGCGACACATCGGAAAGTCACAGCTGAAACAGCAAGCGTCATCGACTACAATTAAGCACAAGCATGCCTCCGAGTCAAGACCCATTTCTTTAGCGAACTCCACTATTGCTTTCTGCACTCGAAACACACTGGCAACAGTGGCCATTCGTGACTCTACAGCCTTAAGAGCCTGTCACGGATGGAGCCGGATCATCCAGTCCAGAATCGAGCGCGACCTCAGGTGGCGGATAGAGGGATGCCTACCTATGAAGAATTCGTGCTGGGAGGTAGCAGGAGAAATCCCGCCGCGGACCAAAACTGGGTAGTATAGCTCGTCAAAGGAGAGCGATGCCGGACCGGCCTGGGCATGCCACCGGACAAAACATCAGCCGATACTCCGCTATACTTTTCAATGGCGAGTCGAGGCGCCAGTCAAATAGCCTCTTGCCTATCTCCGGTCAACGACAGGCGAGACGTCTCTACTCCCACCCAAAACGATGCTAGGCCGGCTTTACCACCCACTTACAAGGCCTATAGCATGAACAGGTTGCTACAACGATGTCCGCCTTCACAAGGTGAACCATGACAGTCTCAGGACTGCAAAGGACATCAAAACCCTTCTCCGGACGCATCTTGTCCGAAGAACACGAGAACTTCTCTCATTAAAGAGAGTGTTCATGACCAAGTCTTCGATGCGGGATGCTTGCCGGCAACAACAACAACATTGCTTTCTGCAAAGACTCGCACCCCTAAAGGACAAAAGAGCAAGAAATCGGCTCGTAAGCGTCGTAGGCAAGGGTTATTTAGTCATGACAGATCTTCTGTCGGCGGGCCTCTGTGTTCCAAATTTTCAGGGGGGATTCTTATGTGAAAAAAGGTAAGGGGACCCTTACATAATAAAAAAAAGAAGAAAAAAATTTTCACTTCTAAGGGGGGACCCTTATGTGAAAAAATTTTTTTCCGCCTTTGGCGTGCCTCTGTTTTTCCAAATCGTAAGGGGGGACCCTTATGTGAAATTTTTTTTCGCCGGGTCTCTGTTTGAAAAATCATAAAGGGGGACCCTTAAGTAAGAAAAAATTTCCCGCCTTTGGCGGGCGTCTGTCCCTTTTTCTTTCACGCTAAAAAAACTCCTGGTCGTAGGGACCTTCTTTTACCCATAGGCTGGGTACTGTTGACCTTTCGCAGTTAGTCGAGATTCTTTGCTGTGAATGTATTATTCTTTACTGGGCGGGAGGGGAGGGGCAGCCTGATTTTCCCGAAACAGTCTAGAATGAAACAATCTCTTCATATTATCGAAGCGAACGAGTCAGCCGCGACGCGTACGCTTCGACGCTTCTGATACATGCAATTTACATTTGGAAACCATGTTCAATCGAACAATTGTGTGATTACTTACTGATTACTTACAAAGAATGATTACTTACTGAAAGGGTTTATTTCGGTATGCTGTTTTGTAACCGACAACGACAATGGTTTGCTTGTTTCCACATAAACAAACTCATTCAAGTAAAAAAGAAAAGTCGCGATCGACCGATTTTTCAAAGTCACTAGGATGTTTTGAAAAAAAATTCATTAAAACGGTGATTAAGAAATGGAGAACTCAAATTTTATTGTTAGAAAAGATGATTTTATGGCTTTCGTATTTGTTGAAGCCGTTAGTAAAGGGTCGCCTGAAGTATCTTAAGAATGCTTATTTTTTGGTTGAAGAGCATTCTCAAGTGACAATTGTTGAGGTGCGCGAGCATTTCCGTGAGTTGTGGAAACATGAAGGTTCTCTGCTTGAGAAGATCTTCCCGATGCTCAACACCAAAGAGGTAATGAAATACTAGTATTCAAGTAAATTAATACGTACCAAGAAGTCATATGAACCATATAACTGATATTTGAGTATCTAGGAGGGTTATGGTACACGTACTGAGGGTTCTGGTACACGGTATATGGAAGAGGATACAACTCTGAGCTGTTGTTTTGTTGTTGTTGTTGCCGGTTGTAGCCGTCATCGAAGAGCGAGGCCCACGTGATATGTTTCTTTTAGCTTCGTCTTTGTTGTGTATGAATCGTCAATTTTTTTTTTTAAATAGACATCTTCAAGAAGTTTGCCACTTCTCGTGGTTTCTCCCATAAGTCGGTGAGTGAGAGTGTCGTGGGGTCGCCAATGCAATCGAACAGGTGTGCGACGTCATGAGGTGTGGATGAGCATGTTGGGCAGACGTCTGGGATGGACTCATCGATACGGTGTAGATACGAGTTTGTGAATCTGCTGAATCCGGATCGAAGCTGGGAGAGTGTACATCTTGTGCTGCGGGGAAGGTCATATTCTTCCACGTTGATGTCGGGCGGGGGTCTACCTCCGAGAATGACGGCGCCTTTCATTGATTGAAGTTCGCTAGAGACCATCATAGTGTGTATGGCGTTTGCGACGAGTTTCCCGTTGAGAGGGTCTGTTGCTATGGAGGCTGCGGACTCGACCGTGTGCTTGCAACTCATGATGAGGTCGTTTTTCATGGTGCGTGGTGGAGCATGACTTTCCAAGAGGCTGTGATGGTTGTGAGCTGGATCCATTGTTCTGGCGAGGTATTGAGCGGAGAGCATGTGAAGGTGTGACTTAGTGCGCATGACCTTTGATTCTCTGTGTAAGTGATCGGTGTCTGCCATCTGATGATTGCCCGTGACTACGCGGAGACCGGCATTCTGGGCGCGTTGGATCCTTTCGAGGGCCGAAGCGGATAAGAAAGTGGACCATGCGGGGGCGGCGTAACTGGAGATTGCTTGCGAGATAGCTTTTAAGGTTCTCCGTAAGGATTCCTTCTGGTTGCCCCAGGTGCTACCGGCGAGGGCCTTCAGGACGTTGTTTCTCTGTGTCATGCGGGCTGCGATGTCTCTGGCGTGGTGGCTGAACGTGAACATGGTGTCGAAAGTTACGCCGAGGATCTTTGCGAGCTTGACTGTTGGGACGGTGGTTCCTCCGATGGATACGTCCAGGACCGTGTTGTATTCTTTGCTAAAAGGCGTGAGGAGCATGAGTTGACTTTTGGCCGGAGAGATGGTGAGGGAGCGATTGTTCAAGAAGCTTTCGATCCCAGGTATTGCCATACATACGTACTCCGAGGCGGTATTGATGTTTGAGTTGGAGGCCCATATGGTAATATCGTCTGCGTAAGTTATTACGTTGGTGTGAGCGCTATCGGATGGGAGGTCGCGTAGATTGAGGTTGAACAGCGTGGGCGAAAGGGCGCTGCCTTGTGGGACTCCGTTTCGCTCTGAGCTGTGAAAATGTTTTCTTAAAATCCGAGTTGTACATGGAGATTGAGAATTTAGAGAAAATGGACAAACGATCAATTATAATATACCATGGTGTTTTCCTAAAGTTAATAACCAATCTGTTTCTCAGTACCCGTCAAAAAGCGTGTGGATCAAAATATTAATATTAACATGAGATGATGACAGACTTCAGAGAGAGAGAGAGAGAGACCGACCTTGAGGTGAAAAATAGAGAATGCATTAGAAACAGAGAAATCCAAAAAAATTTCAAATATTTTATGAGTAAGAGTTTTATAATTTTGATTCAAAGATGTTGTGAACATCTATCGAATAGAGAATAAATCTTCAAATTGTCAGTTACACAATTTGAAGGCAGTGAATCCTGGTTATGATGACAATCCATTGAACTATCGAAAAAAAGGTTTTCCCCCGGGCGGGATCGAACCCAGCCTTCTCGACTCAAATCGGGAGTGGGTTTTACCATTACACCTTTTTGTGCGATAACCAACTGTCTATCGAATGGCTGAAACTCTGAGAGACATAATAATTTGAAAGCTTAATCGAAGAACAGGTTGATTTTGCAGGCGAACGGCGTTTGCCCAATGGACGGCTTTTTCTGCGAGATGATTCTCGTGCCTCCCATCAAGTTCCGGCCGATCAGATTATTCCAAGTTTATTTTTATTTTATTTAGTTATAAAATCATTGATATTTGCTCAGTTATTTATGCCATAGGTAACCAGTACTGTTGACAATTTCCAAAAACTTTAGTTTTTATAGCAATTGAGGCTAGTACATAGTATAATGAGAAACTCTTCCTTCCCTGTCGTTTGGATTCTCGTTTTTAATTAGTGCAGACTCGTTTGGATTCTCGTTTTTAATTAGTGCAGACTCGTTTGGATTCTCGTTTTTAATTAGTGCAGACTCGTTTGGATTCTCGTTTTTAATTAGTGCAGACTCGTTTGGATTCTCGTTTTTAATTAGTGCAGACTCGTTTGGATTCTCGTTTTTAATTAGTGCAGACTCAGCCACTCGAAAGATGCTTTATTTCTATTATAACTTCTCAACAATCGAAAAAAGTTTTATGTTAAACTATGATTCATTCGACATCCTCAGAGAAGTCTTCATTGTCTCAGAGGTTTCACTTTTCAGGGAGAAAGGTTCGAGAATCCCCAAACAGTGAATTTACGTAAGCTTTTGGAGGCAAGCGAAACGGTCAAAGTTAGTGAGATCTTTTTATCTTCGCTGATTGGAGAATTTTTCATTTGAGCCCTGTTGTGTTCTAAAATATGGTTTAAAAATGAATACATTTAGTGAATACATGTAGTACATGTAATGAATACATATATGTAGGAATAACTTATCTGAAGTTTGATAGTAATCTAGATAGATCAGGTGACTTTTCAAAAGACTTCAAATAATAGTTGATCATATTTAGATGGCGCTCAGGATGACGCATTCGACGAACGGGTAATGAACCCGATTAATTAGTGGAGTCAAAAATTAAAACTGAATAATTGATTTTACACGCTAAAAGGTGAGCATTTGCAGGCCATATCGTTGTTGTTGCGTGGTTCGAAAGACGTAGCTCTTCAAGAACTCATCACCGCCAGAGTGCAGGTCCTCTTATTGATTTTCTTATAGGGTACCTGAAAAGCGAAGCGAAACAGACAGGAAAGGATAGAGAGAAGGGATAGATTGAAAGGGATAGAGAGAGAGAGAGAGAGAGAGATGGAGGGAGAGAGAAGTACACAAATCGTTCAGAAGTGAATCAACTATCGTGATATTTGAAGTGATTATTGTTTCAACTCAGGGAAACAAGCAAAAGAACGTCAATCGAAGGTCACGGCCAGAATTTACAGACCAAGTATTCATTGCAGGGTAAAACCATGAATGCTCGGATGCATAATGCCTACTTGAATTTGCAACTCCGAATGAATGCGTTGTTTGATGAGCAGCTCAACAAGGTTACTGTACTTGAATACTGTAAAAGATACCGTAGGCTAGTTTTTTTCTGTTAAAACTGGAAAAGACGCAAAAAAAGAGGCAGGATTTTACCAGAATTATCCTACCAAGTATTTTTATTCCTAAAAATCATTATATTTTAATGTTCAGATATATAATTTAATTTCCGAAAGACTCATCAGGGGAGGTATCTTCTTGTTTTGGGGGGAAATAAACATATGACCCTAGATGTTAATTTTCTGTTTTGCAGGCAGACCCCGCCCACATTCCTGGAATCAAGCAGATTCTGGAGAAGAAGCAAGGTCTCTTCAGAATGAATATGATGGGGAAGCGAGTCAACTTCGCATGCAGGTATTTACGGCGATGTTTAGTTATCGATGAAAAGTAATATATGTACACCCTAATTTATTCGATTGTGATTCAATTGAATTTCGAAGTAATAGAGAAAAACGCAACAAGAGTCCTCCAACTTATTTTTCGTTTGTTGAAAAATTTAATTGTATGAGAAAGTTCGAGAAGAATATTGAATAATGCTTGGGGAGGAAACACTCTCTACAACACAAATATGAGACGCACAGCTGATAGTTATTTATTTGTTCCGATAGAAAGAGAGAGATTTAACGATTAATATTATGTCAGCCAGTCAACAAAAACAAATTTTGAACTTCTTATTAGTCGTAAGTTATTTGGCTAGTAAGAAGCTGAATCATTTTGAAATCAGTAAAATGATTGTTTTCCCTTCATTGTCTAAGTAGGTCTTCATTTTGTTCGTTTTTAAAGAAACAAATCAATATGGTTGCTTCTTAAAAGTTTTCTTTTAGATCCGTCATCACCCCAGACCCGTACTTGGACATCGATGAAATCGGCATCCCGCAAGTATTCGCTAAAAAGCTCACCTTTGAAGAGCCGGGAAGTTATATTTTCAACATTGAAGATGTTATACGTATAAAAAAGGGTTTTTCTCGTCCCCATTGATTGAGTACACCCAAGGGAGTCTGGCTAGTTTTGATTGAGTACACCCAAGGGAGTCTGGCTAGTTTGATTGAGTACACCCAAGGGAGTCTGGCTAGTTTGATTGAGTACACCCAAGGGAGTCTGGCTAGTTTTGATTGAGTACACCCAAGGGAGTCTGGCTAGTTTGATTGAGTACACCCAAGGGAGTCTGGCTAGTTTGATTGAGTACACCCAAGGGAGTCTGGCTAGTTTTGATTGAGTACACCCAAGGGAGTCTGGCTAGTTTGATTGAGTACACCCAAGGGAGTCTGGCTAGTTTGATTGAGTACACCCAAGGGAGTCTGGCTAGTTTTGATTGAGTACACCCAAGGGAGTCTGGCTAGTTTGATTGAGTACACCCAAGGGAGTCTGGCTATTTTGATTGAGTACACCCAAGGGAGTCTGGCTAGTTTGATTGAGTACACCCAAGGGAGTCTGGCTAGTTTTGATTGAGTACACCCAAGGGAGTCTGGCTAGTTTGATTGAGTACACCCAAGGGAGTCTGGCTAGTTTGATTGAGTACACCCAAGGGAGTCTGGCTAGTTTTGATTGAGTACACCCAAGGGAGTCTGGCTAGTTTTGATTGAGTACACCCAAGGGAGTCTGGCTAGTTTGATTGAGTACACCCAAGGGAGTCTGGCTAGTTTGATTGAGTACACCCAAGGGAGTCTGGCTAGTTTTGATTGAGTACACCCAAGGGAGTCTGGCTAGTTTGATTGAGTACACCCAAGGGAGTCTGGCTAGTTTGATTGAGTACACCCAAGGGAGTCTGGCTAGTTTTGATTGAGTACACCCAAGGGAGTCTGGCTAGTTTGATTGAGTACACCCAAGGGAGTCTGGCTAGTTTGATTGAGTACACCCAAGGGAGTCTGGCTAGTTTTGATTGAGTACACCCAAGGGAGTCTGGCTAGTTTGATTGAGTACACCCAAGGGAGTCTGGCTAGTTTGATTGAGTACACCCAAGGGAGTCTGGCTAGTTTGATTGAGTACACCCAAGGGAGTCTGGCTAGTTTTGATTGAGTACACCCAAGGGAGTCTGGCTAGTTTGATTGAGTACACCCAAGGGAGTCTGGCTAGTTTGATTGAGTACACCCAAGGGAGTCTGGCTAGTTTTGATTGAGTACACCCAAGGGAGTCTGGCTAGTTTGATTGAGTACACCCAAGGGAGTCTGGCTAGTTTGATTGAGTACACCCAAGGGAGTCTGGCTAGTTTTGATTGAGTACACCCAAGGGAGTCTGGCTAGTTTGATTGAGTACACCCAAGGGAGTCTGGCTAGTTTTGATTGAGTACACCCAAGGGAGTCTGGCTAGTTTGATTGAGTACACCCAAGGGAGTCTGGCTAGTTTGATTGAGTACACCCAAGGGAGTCTGGCTAGTTTTGATTGAGTACACCCAAGGGAGTCTGGCTAGTTTGATTGAGTACACCCAAGGGAGTCTGGCTAGTTTGATTGAGTACACCCAAGGGAGTCTGGCTAGTTTTGATTGAGTACACCCAAGGGAGTCTGGCTAGTTTGATTGAGTACACCCAAGGGAGTCTGGCTAGTTTGCTCAAAAGAGCGTGGAACACAAAAGAAAATTGTTGTTACCCACTTCTTCAAGGAATTTTTTAAAAAATAATTGTGTGTAAGAACACCTATGTAGTACCCGTTTAGGAACCTTGAAGAGTCTTCAAAACATTTATGAGTCCTTCGGAGGTTTAAAAAAACTTTCTTTGAATTCCAAGATATTGAGCACAAAGTTTTTCGTTAGTTATTTGAGTATTCTACAGCAATATTATTTGCATTGGTTTAGGTTGAACAGCTCAATATTTAAGGGAATTCTTCAGGTTAACATCTACAATACCGGTTATCTGAAGAAGTTGGTCAATAATGGATCTGAGAAATATCCAGGGTGAGTTGATGAACTTAATCATAATTAGATAATTCAATGTTCTCGATTTAAAATCATAGTATCTATGCCAATCACTGTTCCTTGTTCTTATATTGTCGCTAGTGTATAATAGTTCTGTTGCATTAGTTCAAAATGTTTACCATAAACTAGTTTCATATAATAATATAGAATTATTTATCGTAACAGAGAAAATTCGAAGAAATCGGGATGTAGAATACTACTTTGTTTTATAGGTCCTTAAACGCTAGGCTCTTTTTTCCCACCCGCAGAAAGAATGTATATATTGAGAAGACTAATCATGAGTGAACGGCAGGCCTTTGAGAGAGTGCGAGAGCGTGTGATATAAACGAGAGGTTGCAGACGATGGAAGATTTTGTAACCCTAACTTTCTTGGATTGCGCATAGTTTTTACACACACTAATGGTTAGAGAAACACACTGATAAGAGCACGATATTTCAAGCGTTCACGAATGACCGCGATTGTAGAAGTGAGTTGCACATGTCTCATCGTAATGATCGTTTAAAATGATACGAAGAAGAAAAACCAAATATAGTTAACAAGAGTTAGCGCAGGAAGAATCAACAGGCAAGTTTGTTTTTCAGAGCCAATTCAGTGATAAAATCTAATGGGATGAAGGTGATGCTCTTCGATGGGAAGGTTTCTTGCTTCAACTTCAAAGTTATACGACAGAATTTGACATGTATTAATTCAATAACCGATTCATACCTTACATAGATTATAGATTAAATAGTCATCAAGAATTTTTTGACCCAAACCCTGGTTAGATCTACGCGCTATTCAGAGCAGCTAGTGTGGTGGAATCTCTTCGTGTACGCTTTCTTTATTTTCCATTGCATGTTATCAGTTTCTCCGTGTGCGCCGTTCTCTTATATTTGTTCTCATTCATCTACGCGCTTATTTTCGGAAGATAAGGAGCAGTGCGGTCACTGTACAATTTCATGAGAACAAATTTAAGCTTTTTTTTTTAAATACAAAGTGAGACTTCTTAATAAAATTCCAGGATTTTGTTAGTGTCGCTGATAAAACTTTGGCTTTCAAACAAAAGATTGAACAATCTATAAATCAAATTAGAAAATAAGGAGTAAAGATAATTTGAAATGATTTTTCCAGGAACGAGAAAGAAAAGCAATTGCGCATCGCATGACTCCTGCGCAACAAAACGCTCTGGCACCGCCTACGAAGGTAAGTAGGGGAGGGGCATAGTTTACCAAAGTTCTAGTGTAACTGTTGAAAATTGGAAAAGAACGACCGCTCTTCGAGCGGGGGAGTCTGTAATAATGAGGAGCGAGCCGAAGGTGAAGAGCGGAGAAGAACTTTTTCTCATTATTCTAGACTTCATTGGTCAAGAAACGGTCGTTTTTCAAAGTCCTCAACAGTGCAGGTGGCTTATAAGTAGGGGCGAGGTTCGTCCTACCGTTTATTCATGGGTCTATTTTTACCTTTTCTGATGTAAAACCGCTGATGATGATGTAAAAACTGATGTAAAACCCCATTTTATCTCTATAAAATGTCTTTAATGCTACTCGCGGGCTTCTGTTAAAGCTAATTTTAGCTTCCGGCGGGCTTATGTGTTATTTATCGGACTTATTAAAAAATCTCTGAGCAGGCGAGAGAAAGTGAGACTGAGAGAGAGAGAGAGAGAGAGAGAGAGAGAGAGAGAGAGAGTGAATGGGAGCGGAAAAAGAGACACGGAGAGAAGAATAAAGAAAATAATAAGAAAAAAACAGAAATAGAGAGATCGGGAGAGAGAAAGTGAAAGAAATTTTTTTATCTTAAAAGTGAAGATAGAGAGAGGAATTATGATTGAGGTGCTGCGCCACTTGCGAAATGGTGACATGATGATGATGAACAGACAACCTTCTCTTCACAAACCATCCATCATGGGGCATCGGTTACTTTCTTCATTAAAATCCACTCAGTAGAGGGGTAGAATACACAGGCCTCGGTTTCAACAGCCTCTGGGTCCACTATTACAGTTATTAGGATGATTGATTACAAGATAACTTTACCTTCAGTGCATCAACTGATATGACTCAGATGGAATGATTGAAACTATTCTTTCTTAAATTGATAGTTTTTTAAAAAAAAAAAACTAGATTACTTATCTCTTTTCAAAATATCTCCTCTTTCCATGAACTTGAAAAATACTCATCGTTTGAGATTATCACTTCCTAAAATCAAAAACATGTCTAATAAATCAACCTTTGCCTCTAGAGCCATTAATGTATGGAACAACCTACCTTATGAAACAGTTTCAATAACTAATAGTGATGTGTTTGCCGTTAGCCTTAGTAAGCTTCCCTTCAGTTCACTTCTTCCGAAACCGATTGTGAAAGACTAATAGTGTTCTGTTTTGAAGTTGCAACAAAGACAGTTTTCAAATTGACTTTTCATCAAATATCTTAATGTAAAGTACCACTGCACCACTGGCCAACAGCCTTTCAGGTGCCGACTTTTATCAACCAGTCCGTGCTTCGCTGCATCTTATTCTTCTTTTACCTTTACCTCCACCCTTTTTTGTGCACGGAATAAAGAATTGAATTGAATTAACTTCTATTCTGATATAGCGAATTGAGTGTTGTACAAAGGCTAAGCCGTCTACCAAAATATAGAAAAACTCATTCTTGTCTCAGTTCTCTCATTCTTGTCTCAGTTCTCTCTACCAAGCGGTGAGTGTCCATAGTGCTCTGTGTATCGATTTCTTCCGTGCTCTTACTGCCTTTACTGAACAAAATGCCTCCCAAAAGACGAGCCGAAAAAACTTCTTCCAACGATTGTGATCCTACTGGAGTTGCTGCTCTGACTTCAGCACTCGACAGCTGTATTTCTGCCGAATCAGAAGCAAAGAAGCCTTCCCTGCCTCCTCACGTCTTGCTACTCCTGAAGACGTGCGCTGTTGTCATCAAGAAACTATCAGATTTACAGTCCACTCAGTCCCCCACCGTCGATTTAATCCAGCACGAAATTGAAGAGGACAAAAGACTCCGATCTATTGTCATCGAAAAGGCTCCAGAACATCCGGATCCTACTGCTCTCCCTTCTTCACAAACAGCTCATGACAACGCTCTGGTTCTCTCGCTACTCGACGCAGCTGGCGTAGCTGTTCACGGACTGGCCCATTTTCGGATGGGTATCAATCACAATTCTAATGGGCGACCGGCCTCCAGACCGCTGAAGGTCATTCTTCCAGCGAAGTCACTTCAGCGGCAACTTCTCGCACGTGCCTCTTCACTTCGGAATGACAACCGCTTCAGAAACATTTTCATTCGGCCAAGTCTGACCAAAGAAATGCGAGAGAAGGAGTTCTTGCTTCGGCAAGAGAAAAGAAGACTAGTGTCCGAGGGGAAAGACGTCGTTGTCTACAATGGAGAAGTGATACCAAGAGCAGAAGCCGACGCTATTCGTCGTTCGAGGCTGCAAATTGTTAGACCTTTATCTTCTTTCCCGTCAAACTAAGATCATGTCCGGGTAAGAATTCTCTCAAGTTCTTCTATTTTAACATGCGCTCTATATGTAATAAACTAACAGCCTTCCGATTTTTTCTAGAAGCTGAGCAGCCAGATATTGTAGCGTTGTCCGAAACTTGGCTCCATGGTAGGATTAAGAATTGTGAAATTGTTGGAGATCTCCCTTATGTTGTTGTGAGAACGGACCGTGACTCTAGAGGCGGTGGTGTTTGCATTGTTATTCGTGATGTATACTCTTTTACTAAGCCAGCAATAGATTTCTCTCGTACAGAAGTCATAGCCATCGATGTTCTTATTTCAATTTGTTTTCTACGAATTGTTGTGTGTTACCGTCCACCCAGTTATAGTTCCGATCAGACAAGAGTTTTTTGTGATTTTCTATCCGATCTTTTCTCAACATCTAATCATCCCTTCTTCCTGGTGGGTGATTTCAATTCTGATTCCCTGAGTCCTCCTGTTAGTCTTTCCGATAATATAATTCATTCTCTGATTTCCTCCTTCAACCTCTCGTTTCTGTGCCGCCTCCCAACGCGCCAAAACCGATCACTTGACTGGTTTGTTACATCTCATCCTTCTCTTTTCTCCGAGTCCCGTATTATTCCCTCATTTCCGTCTTGTGATCATTTAGGATTCGATACCAATATACATATATGCTTGGACCGTATCGACGTTGAACATGTTCCAGACTATTCTCGAACTGATTTTTCTGCTTTGAATGATGACTTGTCCTCTATAGATTGGGAAGCTGCTTTCGATATGTTCTTTTGTGTAGATGACCTTAACTCTCGCTTCCTACTATTCCTCCACCACGCTCTGTCCTTGTATGTTCCAATGAAGACCCCTCGCTCGTCTTTCTCTGCCTATCCACCCCATATTCGTAGCTTGATCTCTTATCGAGATGCACTATTTCGCAATATTCGTTACCCACTTGTTCGAAAACTGTATGAAAAAGCTAGTTGTGATCTACTTAAACAAATCAACAAGTGGAATAAGCACTGCCTCAAGAAAAGGCTCACATCCTCTCGTAATTTGTACCGGCATATCTCTTCTCTCACACGTCCCAAACCCAATCCTCCTCGTTTTCTCATTGATCGAAATGGTTCTGTTTTGACTGACTCTCAAAGTAAATGTGACTTACTAGCAGCTGAGTTTGCCTCTTCCTTTACCCATGATGACGGTTTGTTACCCCGCCCCGCTGGAGATCCCATTCTTCCACAAGCTAATCTAAGTATCTTTCTTCCGTATACTGTTTCACGTGCTTTGTCTAAATTGAAATACACGGGTAGTACCGGTGCCGATGGAATTCCTCAGCTTGTGTTCAAAATGTGTCATTCTTCGCTTTCGGTTCCTCTATCCCACATATACAACTTTTGTCTTATCACATCTTCGACTCCTGCTATTTGGAAGCATTCTTTTGTGACCGCAATTCCTAAACAAGGCAAAGAACCCTCGTCTCCTTCTTCCTATAGGCCCATATCGATATTGTCCCCTGCATCGAAGACACTAGAGCGCTTACTTCGTAAGACTATTATAGAGCATCTTGAAAGATTCGATGTGTTGTCTAATTATCAGCACGGTTTTCGAGAGAAGGCTTCTGTTGTCACCAATTTATTGATGTGTGAGGAAGACTGGACGAGAGCGCTAGGGAGTGGACTTTCCACCGATGTCATATATCTCGATTTTTCTCGAGCTTTCGATACAATTAGTATTCCTAAGCTTCTCTACAAGTGTAGACATTATGGTATACCATCTCAATTGTTATTGTTTCTGGAATCCTTCTTGACAGATCGCACTTTTTCAGTTCGCATTGGTAGGACTCGTTCTCCTCAATTTAATGTGACATCAGGGGTTCCCCAGGGTTCTGTCCTTGGACCTCTGCTATTCATCTTATACATAACTGATTTGAACCATGTACTAGCTCAATTCCCTAATGTGCATTTCCAAGCATTTGCCGATGATATTAAAGTGTATGTGTCTTATAACAAAGATACCTTTTTAGAGCGAAGTCAAGAACTACAACTTGCACTCGATGCTATTACTGTTTGGTGTGAATGTAATCAACTCTCCTTGTCTCCCAGTAAAACTCTTCATCTGCATATAGGGTACCAATCTCTCATCGCCTCCTATTCAATCTGCCATGTTCTGTTATCACGTGTCAACCAAGTTCGCGACCTGGGAGTACAAGTTGTCTCATCATTGCGCAGAGGCCCAGCTGTTGAAGATCGAGTGAGCAAAGCAACGGCAGCCATGTATTCACTCCTCCGTGCTGTTCCCATCAACGACCCAGTTATTCTGCTCAAATGCTTTTCCACATATATACTTCCTCATCTAGAATTTGCATCTTGCTTCTGGAATCCATATTATAAAAAAGACTGCAAAATTATCGAGAAAGTACTTGAAGCTTTTACTCGTATCGTATACTACCGATGCTTTCCTAATCCTGACTATCCACGTGCACTTCCTTCTTATTCTTGTCGATTGGCTAACCTAGGTCTTTCTTCCTTGATAGACAGGCGGAAAGTCGCGGATCTTATGATGGGTTGGAAAATTTACAACAATAGTTCCATTGTCGCGAAGGAAAAGTTCTTCAAATGGGTTCCGATTACACGGACAAATGTTAACGGTTTGTATGTCGAAGCAACACAGAATACGGCCCGTTTCCATTGTTTCTCATTAAGGGTAACACGTATGTTCACTAGATTATCGAGAGATGTGTTGAATGTTCCGAGTGAACACGTTTTTAAAAAAGCTGTCATCAATATCATTGATACACTTTAGTCTTTCCGTTTCGAATCAGCAGACATATGGATGTAATTATTAGACACTATGACGCGCTCTGTAATAAATTGTTACAAGAATTGTCTTAGATTTCTTTTCTTTTTTTTTTCTTTGCTTCTTAAAGACACCATTGTTATCTGTGGTTTTTGAATGTTTGTTTTTGCACTGACAAGTGTAGATAAAATATATATAAAAGAAACGAAGCGTAAGCCTTAGAGAAATATGAAAAAAGACTATAAATTTGTATTTATGTAATTTGTATACGTTGAGTATTTTGGAGAGCAATATGGTCTCCTTGGGCTGAGAAAACTTGAGTCTTGCAACACTGAACAAGAACAACTACCAAGACTCTATGTTCTTGATAGACGAGTGCCAATAGTGGCTTGTTCAACTTTCACAGTTTAATAAACGTGAGCTCTGAATAGGATATTTTTCGTCCACAGAGCTATTAGTTGTTGCAGGACCCGAGTGCTGTCAGCCCAGCGAGCGCTTCGAATGAACTATGCGCCCTGCAAGGCATACAATGCAGACTTCGATGGAGACGAGATGAATGGTCATCTCGTTCAGTCTTATGTCGCCCAAGCAGAAGTCTCCGAGCTAGGTAAGTAGTAATTTCAGGTCCGCAAGATAAATTTCACCGAGTCATAAGCGATAATGGTCTTAAGAAGTACTTTAGATGAAGAGATGAATAATTCCGAGAATTATGAATTTTGTATGGAAAGAAAACAGACACTTGAATAAGTTCGAAAGAGATTTGCCAACAGACTTTCATTCAAGTATTCAACGTTTGATTGTTAGTAGACATTCACCAGCATCGCCATAGAAAGTTTTTCTTGGACTATTCAAAATATGTTTGTGGGTGAAGTACTTGCTAACTTTTCTATGACATTCAAGCCAATAAAAAAATAAGAATATATTTATATTTTATCTACATTTTTCAATGCAAAAACAGTTTCCAGTGAATTAATTAACAACTCATAAAGCGTGACATGATGAACATCATGTAAACAGCGGAGAATGAAGTTCTCAAAAGAAAGAACATTTTCTTTTAATCAACAATATGAATATTGAATAACTCAGCCATACTTTCTAAGAATGATGATTTCTCCGGAAAACTTCTAAAGGCAGCGAAAGAATAAAGAATAAACGCGTACTGTATGTAGTTCCTTTGAAAATGAATGATTTTTTCTATTTTAAAGTTGTATTTATCATAGTACATATATACTACTATTTGTGACGCATTTTCGATGAATTTTCCATAAATTGCTTCTAGCGAATGTCGGCAACAACTTTCTCGTTCCAAAAGATGCCACTCCTCTACTGGGACTGATTCAGGCAAGTTCGAATCTCTTCATTTACGGGCTTTCACTGGTACAGTTATGGTAAGTTAAGAGAATTAGTGATAAAGTAGAGCCGATACAATATTATATATTTTTCCTCTTCCAGAAGCATATAAAAAGCGTTTAAAATAATTTAATTCACCGAGAATTTACGCATTAAGTCTAAAAAGGATATTTTGATCAGAAAGTCTGAGTAATGATTCGAAATTTTTTTTTGTTTTGTTTGTAACCTCGCGAGATTTGTGTTGGTTACTTTAATCAATCAGTGATAATTTGAATGCGCCATTACATTATTTTTTAACGAATCTATCGGAGACATCTGATTGAGCTTCTAGTATGGTCACATAGATAGTAGATGTGTAATATAAGGAGAGACTTCAGAATCAGGGTACATCGGATAGCGCAGAAAGCTTTTCATATGCGAGATGAATGTTGGTTCGAGTTTGGTTTAATTTTCAGGATCACGTGGTTTCTGGTGTCCTTCTCACAATTCGTGGGCGTTTTCTGACAAAGTTGGTGATTTTTCACAGAAAAACTTCTATTTCGCCGCCCAATCAAAAACTCTAATTTATTACGAGTTAGGAAGAAAGAAAAATTGTATTAAGAGAAGACTTCATGCATCTTTTGCTTGCTTCTTTCGCTGAGACCAGCGCTCGTTTGGAAATGCCGCCACCAGCCATGATAAAGCCCCGCATGCTGTGGAGTGGGAAGCAGGTGAGTTGAAAGTCATGCGCAAGTCGAATCAAAAGTCATCAGGAATTCGGAAGGTATACTGAAGTCGAACTTTGTCGAGTCATCTTTGCGTCATTTTGTTATCGGGAATACGAAAAAAAAACATTAACAAGTAAGTAAAATTACGTTTAGTGTTGAAATTTTTTAAAGTTTAATTTATATTAAGGAAATGCAATAGAAACATAATTTTCATCGTCTGGTTTTTTAAGGCGCATAGATTTTTCACAACTTCGTTCTATATTAGTAGTCAACCATCGAAATGGGATGTTTAATTAAGGAAGACCCGTCGTTAAAATTTTCGAAAAGATTTTTAATTGTTGATGGAGTTATTGATAAAGTCTCAAATATCTTTAAGTGAAAACGAAGCTGCGGAGAAATCATCAGGTGATTGCCGTTGAAAGAAAAGTTTCCTTCTATTCCAGGTGATCTCTGCGATTCTGATCAACTGCATTCCTAAAGAATCTCCCCTCATAAACCTAACTGGGAAAGCAAAGACACCGCTCTCTTGTTGGAAGGTGAGCTACTTGACGACGAGTTATAGAGCCTTTCAAATATTGAGCCACTCTTATTTTCTTGAAAAAAAAAGGAGTGTGGAATTAGAAAGAGAAAAGGAAATAGAGAGATTGTTGATGGGAGAAAGTGAAAAAAGAGAGCGCGAAGAAGGGAGAGAGAAAGGTAGTTCAGAGTGAAAATTTTCAGGTCCGTGGCCACAAAAATCCAGCCTTCAACATGAGTGAGAGCGAAATAGTGTTCAGGTTACTATGTTGTTTTTGCTCACATAGTTGAAGCTTTAAGATCCTCATAACGAGACTTGAAACTGCTTATTTTCTGCGCACAGGGGCTGGTGCCTTAAAGTTTTACTACCGAAGACATATTTATAATGTATTCCATAAGCTTTCGAACGCAAAACATCGTTAGACTGCTGTTTGGTCTATTGAAATGTGTTGCAATTACATAATTTGGTTTAATTTTTCTGGGTTGGAGCTATGAAAACCAGCTTTCGCCTTGTGCTTGACAAGTCTCACTATTAGAACTTTTTCTCTGAAACAATCATGAAAAAATGCATAAATCAAACGACCAGAAAACAATTAAATTCGATAATTTGTTTTTCAGAAAAGGCGAGTTGCTTGTTGGAGTATTGGACAAGGCGCATTTTGGTGCGACGAAGTATGGTCTCGGCCATTGTCTCTTTGAGCTATACGGACATAGAGTCGGAGTGAAAGTTCTCTCTTGCTTCTCACGACTCTTCACGACATATTTACAGGTGCAACATTACGCTCACTCTTTCGGAAATCAACCATAACATGTTTGAACAAGTAATGACACGTATGCGTACATTGTAGCTGCATGGGTTCACACTTGGTGTGGCTGATATTCTTGTGCGAAAGGAAGCTGACAAGGATCGGAAGAAAGCGGTCTTGCAGAGCAGAACTGTGGGAGATGAGGTTGGAGACGCAGGAAACCGAGAGAGGAATATAGAGAAAGATAGAAAATGGGGTAGACGATGGGTAGCTCCACGTGGAGCTGTTCTTCGGAGCGGGCTGCATCCGGAGAAGTGAGGTGATGTCCTTTGCAGTCCGGAGACTGTCGTGCTGCACCGCGTGAAGGCGGACATCGTTGTAGCACACAAAAAAAATTGACGACTTTTACACAACGAAAGACGAAGCGAAAAGAAACATATCACGTGGGCCTCGCTCTTCGATGACGACTACAACCGGCAACAACAACAACAAAAAGATAGAAAATAAACGAGAGACGATGGAGATAGAAAGGGTACTGAGAAAGATATAGAGTGAGTGAACTAATAAAGAGAGAGAGAGAAAGAAAAAGAGAGAAGGTGGGAGAGAGGACACAGGTAAAAAATATAACAGTTCCTAACGCTGTCAGGTTGTGCGAGCCGCTTTCTCACTGAATGAGAACGCTTCGCGCAAGCAAATGAAGCACGTTCTCGCCTCGGTGTACTGTAATCCGAAGGGTCAAGGACAGGTCAGCAAGCTTTTTTTTTCCGACCCGAAGAACGAGTGTGTACATATATCAAGATGACTAATGATGAGGGAACGGCAGGCCTTTGAGAGAGCGCGAGAGCGTGTGATGGAAAAAAAGGATGCAGACGATGAGAACATTTGTCGATGAGGATAGCGCATAGATGTCGATGAGGATAGCGAATAGATGTCGATGAGGATAGCGCATAGATGTCGATGAGGATGTTGTTGTTGTTTGCCCATAGGTCCTTTCGAGGGGAGTCCTTTAGGATAGTTTTGTGAGGATCCTTTTGAGTCCGGAGAAATGTTCTCCGTCTACACTCGCACCGCAGTCGGCGATCCTCTTCGCGAGACCCATTCGTTAACCGGAGAAGGGCAAGAGGTTATTTTACTGGCGCCTCGACTCGCCATTACAAAGTATAGGGGAGTATCGGCTGATGTTTTATCCGGTGACATGCCCAGGCCAGTCCGGGATCACCCTCCTTTGACGAACTATACTATCCTCGATGAGGATAGCGCATAGATGTCGATGAGGATAGCTCATAGATTTGATCCGCAGTGCGGGTTCGAGAAACAAATTGCAGGTCAGGCTAACGATAGAAAAAACTAATTCAATCACTGGATTTTTGAAGTTCACTAAAGTTTGATTAGAAGGATGTGTGAATAAGCACGATGGGTGCTTATCTGGCGTATAAGCCTTCGCAACGTCACACAGTAGATAACTTAACCCTATTTTCAAAAAAAAATTTCTTCAGAGTTTTGTTAGCTTTTTTGATTAGTAAAATTAATCAGTTGATCCAACAAAAAAAAATAGTTGTAGTTTTTCAGAAGATTGACTCTGCCGCTTGTGTCTTCTGATTTCAAAATTTAACTAGACTTGTAAATTATTAAAAAAAGGTTTTACTGAAGAAAGGTAAGATCGTTCTCCGAATTGACTATTCATGCACTCTTTATAATAATTACATAGTGTTCAGTCGTAGACGTAGACATTTGATCTGCAAGTAGGCTCAATTGAAGGACCTGAAAGTGCTGGACTATACGATGAAGCAGGCGGTTGCCAAGCACAACGATGCCATCGTCAAGTTCGTCTGTATTCATACTTCACTTCTTCACCCTTTTTTATACTGAATGTAGATAGAGTACAATCAATTGAGAATACATCAGCTACTCAACCAATTTAAAGGCGGTGACATATGTTTCTCATCGAAACATTAATCATGTTTTCAATTATAATACTAACGCAAAAAAATTGTGTTTAATAGAGTAATATAGGTTGAGGAAGCGGCTTTTTTGTTGTTGTTAAATGCCGAGAGACATAAAATTCACTAAATATTCGGGCTCAAATATCATTCAGAGCGCACACTCTCCTCTTTCTATCTTTCTTTCTCTCTTTTTTCTTCTTCTACAACTCTTGATTGTGTCTATGATTTGCAGAGCTTGTATGCCAGAGGGCCTCATCCGTTCCTTCCCAGAGAACGGCCTGCAACTGATGATCCAATCAGGAGCCAAGGGCTCCTCTGTCAATGCTATTCAGGTTATGGGTAACCAATTAGTTTTATGAAGGAGATTCATCTGGTTCGTTTACAGATTTCCTGCAACCTTGGTCAGATCGAGCTAGAGGGGAAGCGAATGGCGGCGACGGTCGCAGGAAGAACCCTACCTTCATTCAAAGCATTCGACCCATCTCCGAGAGCAGGTACCAACGACCAACAGTAGGGAAAAGGGAATGGGAGAGTATTGGAATGTGATTGTGTAATTAGTATATTGTCCTGAAGATTGTTTCGAAATGAGAGCTTTATTCTGAGTAAAAAGTCGACCAAATGGGCCTTATTGAATTCGAAAGAGAAGGACTCAAAATGAACGTGGGTGGTTTGAGTATAGTTTTTCCGCATGAAGGATGAATTGATTCGGTTTTCAGGAGGCTACATAGATCAGCGATTCTTGACTGGAATCAACCCACAAGAATTATTCTTCCATACGATGGCGGGTAGAGAAGTTAGTCTTTATCAGCTAGAGTTTCTATTTAGTCTTCAGAATTGCTGTATCTCATTCTGAACAAAGAGAAGCCCGTAAAATATTCTAATCTTTTGAAATAGTGTTTTTATTTTCGAAATTATATGATGTTCCTTAAATGCGTTTTTTCTTCTTCTCTACTTGACAAAGCTAGGAGAGCTCGCTTTTTCAAAGTTATTAATGGTTTTTTGGAAGTTTTAATGCCAATTTTTTGCTTCTTGGTAAACTTTTGTATGAGCTACAGGGTCTGATCGATACGGCTGTGAAAACTTCTCGTTCCGGCTACTTGCAGAGGTGTATCATCAAGCATCTAGAGGGAATCAAGGTGACTTTTTTATTGATCGAGTTTGCCACCTTTTTCAAACTTCTCAGGGCAAACGTTATTTGAGGTGCTCGTTCGCTCTTTTAAATATCTTTTCGAAATGTTCTTATTGATGCTTGTATGTGTTTTCGAATAGTTGTGGAAAGAGTCTCCCGTGGTGAACGGTCGATAATCCTAGTCTTGAAATCAGAGGACTCTAAAAGTTGTTCAGAAGTTAGGGAATAGTTTTAAAGTCTCTGAATTCCGCCTTTTTAGGTCCAATTTTCGTTGAAATTTTCGGTTATCGAAAACGCTTCCGTGCAATAAAGAATGAAAGTGAAAGCTTTTGTTCACAGGTTCATTACGATCAAACTGTTCGCGATCACGACGGTAGTGTTATCCAGGTTGGAAGGTATTTGGAAAAAATTTCATGGACTCGAAGTAAAAAAAAGTAAACCCCTTAGTCTTAAGCCTCTATGAATACATAAAAAGGTCAAAGCTTTACTGTTACAGTTTTCGCTGGGTGCCTAAAGAGTCTTCTAGCTAAATCATCTTCAAAAAAGTTATAGTGTTGATTTTGAGGTTTCAGAAACAAGTTTTAAAGTTTTTATTACGCAAAGTGTATTAAAACATCGCGTGGAAATAATCTCGGCAAAGTATGGGATATGATAAGGGGTTTAAGGGAAGAGGAGTAATATAGGGGTTCAAAGGCGTCATTCAGTGGTATTTCGAGGTCGGAAATAAAAGGTATAGAAATATTCATCACATAACCGCCGCTCTGAAGTACGGGAATAGAATAGGGTGATTAGGAGGGTAGAGAATTACTACATGGCAGCCGCTCAGAAGGACGAGTGAAGGGGAGAATGAGTTTATTGAACTTTGAATATTAACATAAAGTTATTCCTAAAAAAAATTACGTTCACTCAGAAAAAAAGCGAACATCCATAGTTATTGATTGTTAAAGAGGGAAAAATGATTTTTATTGATTAGCAGATAAATAATAAGAATTTCTCCGTTAGTTCCGCTACGGTGAAGATGGGATGGACGTGTGCAAATCTACTTTCATGGAGGACGTCAAGACGTACTCATTCCTGGAAGAGAATCTCAAAGTTGGTTCATTGTCGAAGACTTCGGCCTGCATGGCTTAAAATGGGATTGTATGTCTAATGTTGATTTCTATCCTCACACCGGTGCTCTTTGATATCTATCAGCGGTATTCGAATGAACGTAGGTCTTGTTGTGTTCGCCATAGACAGTAATGATAGCTCATGTCAAGACGTACTCCTTAAAAGAGAAAAAGTCTTTGAGTAGGTTTATTTTTCGTTTGGGTGGATACGAGTCCTCGTGCCATTTCGTGGCGATATCTTATTCTCCGGCGAACGCTAAAACAGTGGCGATATAAGGAAAAGATACGATGTATAATGTATGTTGCAGGCGGTGACAATCTGCTCGAAGCCATCTGGAGTGCGCGACAGTGAGTTCAATGTGGAGAAGGCAGAAAATCAATATGCAAAGGTGGGTATTTGTCTTGTAGTTAATAATAAACTTGTATTTCTGAAATAAGCTGCTAGCCATCTTTCATGTAAATGCGTTCATAAGTATCTTTCAAGTGGTTAATGTTGTTAAAAACCGGTTTCATGTCTACATATAAGGAGTACTTTATCATGAAATGTTTACGAATAAGAAGTGTGGGAGAGAAAAAAAGATCGTTTAGAAAACGGAAGCTGGTAAACTTTTTTAAAAATTCCTACTACGGGCTAGCAAAAACCTTTGTAATTTTTTTCAGATCAAGAAATGGCGTAAGAAAATAGTAAAGAGAGGCAGAATTCGATACAAGAGCGGTTTCTTGGAATTCTCCAGAGACTACGGTGGATTCGATAAGCCAACTGTTGGTCATTTTGACAATTAGTCAAGATTAAAATTAAAATTCCTTTGGAATGCGAGTCAATCACTTTCAATGGTAAGAACATCGCACGATAGTTGCAGGTTTCGGAAATCGCATAAAGCATAATCTTTTGCACAGATAAGCATAATCTTTTGCAAGCATGTGTCGTTTGTCTTTTCATCAATAATTGGTAAATTAACAGTTATTTTTTACAATACATTTACTGCTCTAGAGTTTCACAAGAAAAATAACAAAAAGAAAGGAACATTTAATTTTTTAGCTCGTCAAAATGTGGTCGGAGCTCCCAAATGAAGAGCGCATGCAGTACTCGAAAAGCTATGGCGCTGACTGCCCCAGAGCAGTCGATGAGGTGCGCGAGCTATTGGCTTTGAATCGATTAAATGATTTTAGAATCAATTGATTCTTGAATCAATATTCAATTCTTATATCTTTGTGATTCGATTGAATCGGTCAGACTTGCGAGTGTTGATAGGTTTCCTGATGGAACTCAGAGGCAATTTCAAAAAGAATTTCGTTTCTAGAAGTTCAACCCTGTGCGCACCATTGGTGCTCTACCAGAGAAGATGCTGGACGCACTCGATGTGTATATGGAGGGTAAACCGGAGAGGCTCAGGAGGACTCTCTACTGGAAGGGTGTGTTAATGATATTAACTATTGATGCGTGGTCCAATGTAAGCTATTTCGTTGGAAAGGTTATGGGATGCCGGGTTAGAAGTAGTAGGTTTGATTAAGAACAGCTACAGTTACAACGTGAGAAAAGACATCAAGAAGTTAATGACAACCATCTAGGAAGACCCAGAGAGGAAAAATGATAGAACACGAGAAACATTACATGACACTGACAAAAGGTAGTTAATGGCGCGGGTTCGAAACCAGCGGTTTCTCTCTCACCAGTAGCGAGTGTTACAACCACACAAGCGAAGAGATAACAACACCAGCAAGTTTTTGAAGGCGTGAAATCATTGGCGGAGCCCGGAGAGAATGTCGGCCTCCTGGCTGCCCAGTCTATTGGAGAACCATCTACTCAAATGACACTCAACACTTTCCACTTTGCCGGTTTGTCATGCCTCATTACCTTTTTATCAAATCCAAATTTTTTGGAATGGTTCGACTTTGGTACGATTTTCATTTTTAGTTTTTTTTAAATATGCATTACAGGTTGCTTTTATCAGATTTTCTATGATTCGTCCCCAAACTTATTTGTTGGAAAGAGAAAAAAGTGTAACCGATAAGAGGGAAAACTTGATCTTTAAATTTGAGAAAAGAGACCTCTTCTCCCGTTTGTATCCGCTTCTGGTAGTTGATGGTGGCTATAATATCCCTGCTTCCATCAATGAAAGCTCCATCCTGACCGTTCTTTTCAGGTCGCGGTGAAATGAACGTCACTCTCGGTATCCCACGACTCAGAGAGATTCTGATGACGGCGAGCAAGAACATCGCCACTCCTAGTGCCCAGGTTATTCTTGCAGAGGATAGCTTGTCGATTCAATTCAAAAGCTTTGTTATCAATGCAAAAGACATGAAGCACCTAAAAGCAAAAAAAAACATCCGGGTGTTGTAAGTGAAATAGTAAGTGAAATATAAAATGTTTCATTGTTTTGGACGATACGGCTCGGAGATGTCTCATTTCTTTATAACCTGGTTCTATGTCCATCAAACGAAATGAATCGAACTGAGAAAAAAAGAAAGTCACTGAGAAAAGAAAAGAAATTGTGAACAAGAAATAAAGACAAGCTATACAAAATATGTTTCAACTTGTAAAGTAAACTTAGGTTACTCTTGAAAGTTCATGTTGGTATTGAAAAATAATTGGTTGATTTAGGAGTAATTGGTTTGGTTGATGGAAGGATCTAGAGTAATTGGAGTTGAGTAATTGATCAATTGGTTGATGGAATGGAACTAGCTGGATTTTCCCCCCCAGTTATTTTAACTCTGAAATGGGAATTTTTTGGGGAAAGAAAATTACAATTAAATCAGCCAGGGAATAGGATGCAGAAAACAAACGTACTATGATTTAAAATATAATCGGGGCTTATACGAACACTAATCCTGTTGACAGATAGCTGTTCTGCCGGGAACCTGCCGCAAGCGCATCGAGTCCATCAAGCGGGAGCTTGACCGGGTCTATCTCAAGCAAGTCCTGGCCTCTTTCTCCCTAGACGAAAGGGTCACAGTCACCAATGAGTAAGTGGTGTTGTGCCGTTTGGGCTTTTCGATTAGTGATAAAAAGGATAATTCTGTGAAAATTAAGGTTTTTCTTGAGAGGGAAAGTTTTTGTTGAAAGTTTTGAAAAATTCAAACTTCCACTAAGACCGTTCTAAATTTTACAATAATAGTGATGGCTTCAACTCAATTTTATATGTTTGGTAACTAAATAAGAGGTAATTTCTTCCGAAAAAAAACTGTATGTACATAAAAAGGACACATGAAAAAGACAATACCAACGTTCATGTTTTTCAAATACTTGAAAAGCTACTGAAATCTTTTTTGTCAAAAGTTCGATACATACAAAATATACATACAAACAATTCTTTAAAAAAATTTTTTACATACAAGTTTTTTTTTAACGATTGGAAAAAGGGATTCTTTTAATATTTCTATTTTTTTCGGTTTACATAAAAATTATCTGCAGAATGAAAAGTTTGTATTCCAAAAAAAAGGCTTTTTTTAAACCTTGAAGGGAAGCGACGCGTATCTACACATTGCGTCTGAATATACTCAAGTCTGATAAGAGAGAACAGAATGCGAAACATCTAACGAGGAATTTCATCATCAAAGCGGTTCGCAAAATAATTATATTGGCTCTTCAAAATATTTTTCATTTGGTTTGAAATAATTGAATTGTGTAAATAGTTTTTTTTTCATCAAAAAGATTATTCGAATACAACGCTTCTATCTAGCAAAAATTTTCCTTTACTCTGATTTACGGCTAAATATTTGGAAGATCATCGAGATTTGTTTCGGATTTTGTTCAATATCAAGTGTATGACAATTCAGAAATGGCGTATTTTTGTTAAACGAGAATATGAATAAGCGACTGAATAGATACATAAAATATGTATAGGCGAATGAATACATAGTGAAAATATGTATAAGTAAATGAATGAATCAAAATAGATAGAGAAGAGCTTCTTTCGCGGTATGGCCTCGGCGTTGGAGAAGAAGAAAAATGACGTCCGGGACCATCAACAGATCATGCATCGGTCAGTAAAAAAGGATGAGTATTAGGGGTTTTAGAATGCATCCGAAAGAGACAAAGAGACCTCTTTCAAACCACAATTTGAATGAGTATTAGGGGTTTTAGAATGCATCCGAAAGAGACAAAGAGACCTCTTTCAAACCACAATTTGAATGAGTATTAGGGGTTTTAGAATGCATCCGAAAGAGACAAAGAGACCTCTTTCAAACCACAATTTGAATGAGTATTAGGGGTTTTAGAATGCATCCGAAAGAGACAAAGAGACCTCTTTCAAACCACAATTTGAATGAGTATTAGGGGTTTTAGAATGCATCCGAAAGAGACAAAGAGACCTCTTTCAAACCACAATTTGAATGAGTATTAGGGGTTTTAGAATGCATCCGAAAGAGACAAAGAGACCTCTTTCAAACCACAATTTGAATGAGTATTAGGGGTTTTAGAATGCATCCGAAAGAGACAAAGAGACCTCTTTCAAACCACAATTTGAATGAGTATTAGGGGTTTTAGAATGCATCCGAAAGAGACAAAGAGACCTCTTTCAAACCACAATTTGAATGAGTATTAGGGGTTTTAGAATGCATCCGAAAGAGACAAAGAGACCTCTTTCAAACCACAATTTGAATGAGTATTAGGGGTTTTAGAATGCATCCGAAAGAGACAAAGAGACCTCTTTCAAACCACAATTTGAATGAGTATTAGGGGTTTTAGAATGCATCCGAAAGAGACAAAGAGACCTCTTTCAAACCACAATTTGAATGAGTATTAGGGGTTTTAGAATGCATCCGAAAGAGACAAAGAGACCTCTTTCAAACCACAATTTGAATGAGTATTAGGGGTTTTAGAATGCATCCGAAAGAGACAAAGAGACCTCTTTCAAACCACAATTTGAATGAGTATTAGGGGTTTTAGAATGCATCCGAAAGAGACAAAGAGACCTCTTTCAAACCACAATTTGAATGAGTATTAGGGGTTTTAGAATGCATCCGAAAGAGACAAAGAGACCTCTTTCAAACCACAATTTGAATGAGTATTAGGGGTTTTAGAATGCATCCGAAAGAGACAAAGAGACCTCTTTCAAACCACAATTTGAATGAGTATTAGGGGTTTTAGAATGCATCCGAAAGAGACAAAGAGACCTCTTTCAAACCACAATTTGAATGAGTATTAGGGGTTTTAGAATGCATCCGAAAGAGACAGAGAGACCTCTTTCAAACCACAATTTGAATGAGTATTAGGGGTTTTAGAATGCATCCGAAAGAGACAAAGAGACCTCTTTCAAACCACAATTTGAATGAGTATTAGGGGTTTTAGAATGCATCCGAAAGAGACAAAGAGACCTCTTTCAAACCACAATTTGAATGAGTATTAGGGGTTTTAGAATGCATCCGAAAGAGACAAAGAGACCTCTTTCAAACCACAATTTGAATGAGTATTAGGGGTTTTAGAATGCATCCGAAAGAGACAAAGAGACCTCTTTCAAACCACAATTTGAATGAGTATTAGGGGTTTTAGAATGCATCCGAAAGAGACAAAGAGACCTCTTTCAAACCACAATTTGAATGAGTATTAGGGGTTTTAGAATGCATCCGAAAGAGACAAAGAGACCTCTTTCAAACCACAATTTGAATGAGTATTAGGGGTTTTAGAATGCATCCGAAAGAGACAAAGAGACCTCTTTCAAACCACAATTTGAATGAGTATTAGGGGTTTTAGAATGCATCCGAAAGAGACAAAGAGACCTCTTTCAAACCACAATTTGAATGAGTATTAGGGGTTTTAGAATGCATCCGAAAGAGACAAAGAGACCTCTTTCAAACCACAATTTGAATGAGTATTAGGGGTTTTAGAATGCATCCGAAAGAGACAAAGAGACCTCTTTCAAACCACAATTTGAATGAGTATTAGGGGTTTTAGAATGCATCCGAAAGAGACAAAGAGACCTCTTTCAAACCACAATTTGAATGAGTATTAGGGGTTTTAGAATGCATCCGAAAGAGACAAAGAGACCTCTTTCAAACCACAATTTGAATGAGTATTAGGGGTTTTAGAATGCATCCGAAAGAGACAAAGAGACCTCTTTCAAACCACAATTTGAATGAGTATTAGGGGTTTTAGAATGCATCCGAAAGAGACAAAGAGACCTCTTTCAAACCACAATTTGAATGAGTATTAGGGGTTTTAGAATGCATCCGAAAGAGACAAAGAGACCTCTTTCAAACCACAATTTGAATGAGTATTAGGGGTTTTAGAATGCATCCGAAAGAGACAGAGAGACCTCTTTCAAACCACAATTTGAATGAGTATTAGGGGTTTTAGAATGCATCCGAAAGAGACAAAGAGACCTCTTTCAAACCACAATTTGAATGAGTATTAGGGGTTTTAGAATGCATCCGAAAGAGACAAAGAGACCTCTTTCAAACCACAATTTGAATGAGTATTAGGGGTTTTAGAATGCATCCGAAAGAGACAAAGAGACCTCTTTCAAACCACAATTTGAATGAGTATTAGGGGTTTTAGAATGCATCCGAAAGAGACAAAGAGACCTTTCCATTGGGAAGTTTTGTTTGGAGGTCCATTGGGTCCGACGCCATGTAGCGTCGTCCACAGTCGCACCGCGTGTAGGTGACCTCCGTCGCGACCCAAATTTCCCTGGCACAGATCGAAGAAGCAATCAAGAAAACCAAAGGTTCCAAATGCCCAGACAGTGAAGGCATCTGCCCTCTACTACTCAAAATGGCCGGTGAAAACTTCAGAAAATGCCTCTGCATCCTCTTCAATAACACGCTGCAGACAGGTATTATCCCGTCCAGATGGAAAGATGCAAGAGTGATAATGTTACCTAAACCAGGAAAGGACTCCAGCAACCTGAACGGCTATAGACCAATATCAATACTATCCCCTATAGCCAAAACATTCGAACGGGTCTTATTACCATTCCTGGCGGAAGGCTTTCAAATCGCTGACTGGCAACATGGATTCCGCAAAGAGCACTCGACTACTACCGCACTCCTGGAAATAACCGGGAAAATAACAAACGGCTTCAATCGGAAACCACCCCCGGACCGCACTCTCATGGTCGCCCTTGACCTCACTGCAGCATATGACTTAGTGAACATATCCCTTCTCTGCAAGAAACTCACTGAAACGAATATGCCA